>JAJHPC010000002.1:7500-323189 GCA_024447665.1 Juncus inflexus | reverse complement strand
TAGAAGAGTAAAATAGTACATTTACTTATTAAATATAATATTGAATATTGTAAGGAATGATAGAGCTTATAATAATTAATATATATATATATTATTGTTTCTTTTTATTTCTCATCTTCCTATTGGTTCTTATATACAACTAGATGTGATCCTCGCTCCGCTCTACTGGAGTAGGATACATAATTTTTAAAATATGGATATCATACCTAATGTAATCATGAAGCATCATAGACGGTGTGGTTGTGTTAGAATGGTTTTAAGGGCTACCATCTCTATTTTGTAATTTTTAGATTTAAATTAAACATAAAAAAATAACATGATATTGTCATCTTCAAGATGTATATGAAAAATTCGAAATTATTTTGTAATAGAAAAAATTATAAATAGCTTGTAATTTTCTGAAATTTTTTACAGAGTTGTATAAATTTTATTCATGAAAAAAAAATTTCTATAGCTTTTACTATTTTGTGTGTAAATTTCAGCAATGTCTCTATGATGCATTTAAAGCACTTCTAACTTTGTCTGAATCATATCTTAATATCTCATTAATTCTCAATCTCAATACACCCTAATCTTTTCAAATTTGTGAGTTGTATGTTCTACTTTTCACCCTCAAGTCCTACTTGAAAAGAAGAATATGAAGAAATATATGCCAAATTCAAATTCATCAACCGAGTGAAAGAGAGTCTCTCCAATTTCACCATAGGACACACGACTATGTTTATCTCTAATTTTAACAACTCGGTGAAGAAATATATGCTTAAGGAGCTCTTTCCATACAACATCTCTTCAATTTTACCATCGAGTTGTGAAAAGAGTGAAGAGAGGGTATTGATCGAGGCGGAGGAGCGAAGAAATTGTTCGTGAAGACGGGATAAGTATTGGAGATGGAGAAAACGTTATTCTTGTAAAAAGGACCAAAATATTCTACTGAAAATGACTCGTTTCAACTTCACATACGCAGATAAAGTAACATAACATCAAAATATAAAAAAAGATGAAAGGCCAACACAACTCTCATTTCCGGACAGTTCTCATTCCGGTTTTGTCTTATCTTGTTTTAGTCCCACAGCCAATATTTCAATTACGTAATGCTTATGTTGCACGGACACAGACACGGGTGCCGTGTTTGAACACGGACACGAGGACACGGCGGTTATAAAAAAAAGTAGATGACACGACACGTTTTATATATACATTATTATATTATTTTTATGAATAAAATATATAATTTACTTATTGTATATATTATTTATGTCAATTTAATTTATTTTATTTTAAAGGATTATACATAATAATTTTACTTTATAATTAGAAAGTTATACGTAATATTTTATAATTAATATAATATATATAACATTTGAAGTTGCACTTTTATACATACGGATAAGATATTTAACATTTTATATATTTGCGTATGAAAATTTGACACCGAATAATCAAAATTCATTTTAAATGTGTAGCCCCACAATTACGGGAATAGAAAACTAAGATAAATTAGTCTCTAAAAATACGAGGATAATAAAATAGTGAAATAATTGTGCTAACGAGCTCAATGCACGTGTCTTAGATAATATATTGAATTAGATTACAGTGATATGCAGAAAATAGATTGCAGGAAATTACAGGAATTAGATTGCAGTGATTTGCATAAAATAGATTGCAGGAAATTAATTCCAGTTGACTGCAGTAAATTGCAGAAAATATAATGCAGGAAATTGATTGCCCTAGATTGCAGTAATTTGTCGAAAAATATTACAGTAACCTACTGGAAAATAGATGTTGAATTTCATGCGGCCTTATCTGTATATGCTAGCTCAGTCAACTCACTTCTCTTCTGGACTCACTCAATTTTGTTTGTGCACTCAATCTAGTTCGTCAGCCCTGATTCTTGCAAGAGATCAATCAACAGCTAGAAATGATTTGGTGAGCATGGACATTTGTGAAGCCATCTGGAAAACTATTTGATGTTAACATTTTGATAACAAATATCTTAATATTTTGATAATAAATCTGGTAAATATTGGCTCAAATATCAAATTATTGATTAATTAACAATCATAACTTCAATTTTTTATTTATCGCATCACATATTGGAGTTCAATTAGTCATTTGCAGCTAATTACAACTTAACAAGAAGAAATCAGTCGGTAAAATTGCTAATTACGCCAAAAAAGTTCATTTTGCCTATAGTGTGAACCCAATCTGTCTCTGTTATTAATTATTATCTGCTTCTTATTCATAAAAGTTTAACTGAACTTCTTTTTGACAAAAAAAAATTGGAAATTGAAAAGCATAGCTTTACTCTTATTACAAAAAAATGTCAAACTCTAGAGCACCCAATTCAAGAGATACAAAACAATAAAATACAACAAATATACATTAAGTTTAAACATTCTTACATTCATACAATTATTGAAAAAAAAGACATAAAACATTCATACGAGTTATAACAAGTATGCATGGTTAATTTGCTTCAAAAAAAAATATGGTTAATTACCATGGTTTATACACAATCCAAATTGCTGGCATGAGGTCATTCGGGTCATTCGCATGATAATCGTGTATGCTATTATTGTTCATGTCATAAACACCAATGTCATGCAATTGTTGAACTGGGGGATTAGGTTGGGCCAACAAAGCGTTATAATGTTCTTCGCGATAATCATCGCTGAAATATATGCGGGTGCCCTTGCAATTTGGATATATGGAAGTAGGAATAGAGAATGAGCCATTATACCCTATAAATAATAGCCGGTCATGTGATAAGCTCTCTATCTTGGACCAACTATACTTCATCATTGTAGATCCCCGGAATTCCTTCTCTACCTTACTCGAAGAACAATTCAGATAATACTTCCTTTTAACAAGTTTGAATACTTCAAATTTTAGGGTTTGATTCGGTTTCAAGGATGGTTTCCTTTCACTACCATCAGCATAGAGTTTATAATGGCGTTTGTATATCCTCCAGACTTGTAGTAAATCTTCGCCGGAAGAAACTAAATATCGCTTCGGATATTCGGAACACAAAGGTCCGGAAGTCACAACTTCAGTCTGATTATGATCATTTGGGTTATTCCCATCGTACGAAATTGTTACACCAGTTTGAGTTACGACATAAAACCTACCTTGGTAAAATGTCACGTCTTCTATTGTACCCGGACTACCTTCAACATTCGTCCATCCATCATCTCCTAACTTACAAAAACTCAAACGCTTGATATTTCCCACTATTGCCATTACTACACAGCCTTCAGGATTGGATATCGGGTCAGTTGATATTATCGCTTTGAAGATGTAATGGAAGTGATGTCGAGACGCACGGTCTGGTTCGGACAAAGCATCTAGAACCATAGGAAAAGTAGCCAATGAAGGAAGCTCTATCTTATCTCTTGTAAAGGGATTCAGAAGGAACACCTCCTGTCCTTGGATGTCCACCATGACTAGCCAGCCCCAACAGGAACCGCATATCCATCTATGAGCAGCTTCGGGGAGAAAAACCTCAGATTCAATGCTTTCATTCGTTACGCAAAAATATTTGCGTGAATCTGAATTTGGTTTGCATGCTTGCAACAAGAAAGGAGCTTTGTAAAGTCTGACGTGTTTTACAAGGGACAACGAGAGGCCCTCGGGAAGATGGTGACTGCTCTCCAAACAGAGAACTCGCCAATGCTTACAAACAGAACCAAACTGCAAAAGTTCCTCGTGGCGCAATTTCTTGACAACTCTCTCCAGGATATCTTTTGGAAAAAAACTCCAATTGTTACCCATTTGAAATAAGAAATATATATGATGTATGTACCACTCGTGGAGGAGAGTAAGATGTTTAAAATGTGTTGCAATCATAAGAATGTTTAGAAATGGGTACCATATATAGAATGCTATATGGTTCGCGCTTCATTTAGAAAATTAGCTGGCCGTCGATTTCAGAAACAGAATTAGTTTGGCTGTGGAAACAATTTTCTATATTTAATTTTATTTTTATTGGGCGCGGCTATTCTGAGCGTCTCTTTTCTTAAATTGAGTGGGGACGGAAACTTCTTCCAATTTATACCCATTTTATCCTTGTGAATACTAATTATTGTCAAATCTAAAATAAACACTAAATAATCACTTTTATTTCTTGCTATAAATGAACATAATTTTCAGGATTACAATAATTAATATTTATTCACCTACATATGCATCGCAAAAAAGAAGGAAATTATTAATTAATGCTAGAGATTAATTTTTAATCAAATAAAAGAATATATAGTCCGATATGCATAATATGCCACAGATACATGAAAGAAATTGAGTTATGACCCTTCACTAATCAAATAGTGATATATGCACGCATACGTCATATAAATTAAATAAGATAAATAAACATGGTATTAACAACATCATATATTTAAAACACTTTTTCTTTTTTTTTCCAGCAAGTGACCTATAGCCAAGTTGGCTAAAACATTCGCATGAGTAGCAAGACGTCATAGGTGTAATTCCCGGAAAACGCAATAGCATATATTTAGCAAAATCTTTCAACCTAATGGGTTGAACTTCAAAATACGTTCACATATTTTTTTTTTTTAAAGCTATTGATTCTTGGTCAAATATTGTATTTCTTCTACCTACAACATCATATAAAAAAAAGTTTGAATTTTCTCTCTGTTTTGAACTCCATATTAGTATGATTCCGAGTTGATTTGTTATTTTGCATAAGTATGTGCTATATGAAAAAATGATTGTGTAAGATACACTTATATAAAGTAATATATTTTTAGATAATTAAAATTACATAATTAAAATTTTAAAATATAGGATGTACTATGTATGAGAATATACATAAAAGAAGCATATATTTATATATTTAGATGATCAAGTTACATAATTTTTCAATTCTACTTGAGTCACATCACTCATTTTCTCTTGGACGTTAAATTTTGATGTTTTTCTTAGATGTTTCATGTCTCAAATTTATTGATATTCTATACCAATTTATATATGGTTAGAAGGAATGGAATGGTTGTTTAGAGGAGTAGGCCCAAGAGTTAGGCGGGCCGGCCTTCAGTTGGGATTGTGGTTCATCTTATGAAGTAGTTAAGTATTTCATTCATAAAAGACAGACGCCGTTAATCAATAGGTACACTTGTATATTCATAAGGTTCTTAGAGAATATTTATCATTCTCTATCTTGTAGATAGGCTTAATAGTCTAGATTGAAATAAAGTTTAGATGGGAAATTTCATGTAATATATGCTAATAAATGAATATGCGCTAGGTTGAAGATTTTTTGACATCAGATGTAATCTCCTTTTGTACACAATAATTATTTGTTTTAGGCAAAACATTAACGTGTTATGTTGTAAGGATTTGTGCCTCCATTTTTTTTTTTTTCAATTGAGGCCCATGAATCATATTTCTTTACTAAAGGCCATAATTTATTTAATAAAAAAAGCCCCATTTTAGTAGGCTCAACCCCGTATGTTTTTAATCAGTAGCCTATAAAGAATTTATAATTTATAATACAATAAAAAGGTAAAAATGCCTGCCATAAAACAATAAATGTTAATCATATTATCTCTGGAAGGGGGAAAAAATCAATAATATTCTGACAAAAACTGTATGGCAAATCTCTGAATACAAGCCATACTGACAATGTGAGTAGTATTAAATATAAGAATTGAAATAACAGAAAAATATATAAAATAACAGTTCTTCCATAATATAACATTAATGATATATATTTGAGGTTCCCATTCGATATTATGAAGGCAACTAAAGTAAACTAAAACAATAGTTTATGAATTCTGGGCCCGAGCCATATAAATAACTGGACCTTCTATTGAGTTGACCTTTTGACTCCCCGAAAGTTAGAAAAAGTGATGTATATAACTCATGAAGATCTACACTTGTTTTGTACTGAATCTTTGTAGGACCTTACCTTTCGAGCAACTATACTGTCGTGGTCCTGTTTTGTATCAGTCTTGTTTCAGCCAAATCGCATTTTCTCCAACATTTTTAATTGCATATTATGTATAAAAAAACTTAAATTTATATTTTGAAAGTGTACCACAGAACCCCAAAAGAGCCAAAATTTATAATTAGTTACAAAATGCAGAGGGTCCAATCATTTAATTTGAAAGTCTTGACTTCCAAGAAAATATAATTTCAATAAATGTTTTTATTCGAATTACCTTGCACTGGCGACCTGAATTCAATTGCGGGGGATAATAAACTCAGTTATGTTTACATTTGAATATGACAATAATTTGGTCAATGCTATATAAATTTGCATTTGTATATTGGAGATATAACTATATCATTTTAGATGGTCAAAAATTCAATGTAATGTATTATTCAAAGGTTTCATGTATTAGAATATTTAATTAGTTGCATGTATTTGAGTTGTTTAGTCTAAGTAGCTTTCATTATAGATGCATGAGGAGTTATTTAGTCTAAGTAGAATTCATTGTAAATGCATGAATATATATTAAATTCATGAGGAGTTGCTTAGTCTAAGTATAATTCATTCGTATATACATGCATAGTTAGTAGTAGAAGAGTCTAGAGTTAGAATAAGGATTAGAATGTAGTCTATAAATAGAAAGAGTATATGTACCACTCAAATTATCACAACATAACAACTTTGGTATCTCTCTCTCACTCTTGTAATAAGAAGTTATCTTATTTTTCAAGTTTCATTATTCAATACTTTATTCTTCTATTATTGTTTATTTATTTATTTTGTTAGTGTGACTATTGTTGCGCTACTTTGATAATCTTTGATTACCGATTCCGTTGTTTTTGTGATAATCATGTTTTTGTAGTCCCGGGTTATTTCTCCACAAGAACTGCAATACAAGAATATTCACCTGTATGTTTGCCATTATACTCTTGTGAACCATGGAATATATCAATTGTTATTATGTACCTTCACATGCGTCCGTAAACTCTTTTACGCAAGATTTAACCAACTCTTGTCCATTAGGATCAGCTCCTAAAATGGAGTCGTATACTTGAGTTATACATCTTATTTTCCAATTCTGTCACCAACTTCTGGCAACAAATGCTCGTATCCTGCAACAAGGGAGAGAAGCAATGAGCTGACCTAGTTCTTCAGAAAGGATATACATGGCAAGTTAATTCCATATCTTCTATTTGTGTAAGAATACTCAATTAATGCAGAAAATGACATGTTCTTTCCACAAACCATTTCTGCCGAGTATGCCATGTTATTTCAATTATAATAGACTATTTGCCAAACCATATATCAAACAATTCATTCAGTTATTTCTAATTCGAATTTATCATTTTTGAATGTCACATTATGCATTTCGGCAGGTCATAGTGTCTCGCTTTCTATGTTGGCCCTTTTACAATGCACAATTGGCTAAGCCTCATATAAGATGAAATGTCATAACCCACAAAGAGAGAATATCCATGTTGCAGGATACAAGATATACTAGTATCACATCCGATGCAATATGGCTAAAATTATGAAGTATCAGCATAACATATAACACAGAAGGACATTGTTTGGCAAACTATGAATTGAGTGGAATAGTGAAATTTAATCCTTTATTCTGCCAAACAAGATAACAATACGAAAGAAAGTGGATTAAATTAATGCAGAAGTTATTCTTTCCGGGAGATGAAATAATTGAATAAAGTGGAATAAACTCAGTTTTCTCTCTTTCAAGTAAAAATTAATTAATTTGTTTTGTGCTGATTTTATGTTTGGCAACACTACCAATTATTTGTGGTGTAGAATCTAGAGAATAATTGCGCAAAATTTAAATGAGACCACAATACTGACTGAATTTATGTCAGTGTTAGTCTCCTTCCCCGCGTCATTCTAGGAAAGATGTGTTAATTAATGTCTTTAATACGCTTGGTTGCAATTTTCCAAACTGAGTCGAAGTCTTGAATCTTGATAGAGATGAAATGAAACGATTGAAATGTTAAGCCAGTCATCATATGGGCCTTTCGATTTCGTTTTTAACGTTTGGATCACATTATTGGGCCTTCAACTTTGGGCTGTTTTATGGGCCTGTGGAATAAAGCACCCAAAGGAAAATAAAAGAAACTTTATTCCTTTCTCGTACTTCAGCGAGTGGGGCCCAATTCACAGAGACGTGTCCAGAAGAGCCGCAATCCGGTATTAATCATCAAGCCTAACTCAAACTGAATCACGATTATAGGTGCGCTCCTTCATGCAGCCCGAAATAACTTATTTTCTCTGGAGACTCTAGCTGCTTATTTTTGATAATTAATTACTACTATTATCTTAACCACGATACTTTGTGAGAACTCACATAAACTCCTCACTTGTTTGCATTAATACCCCTTTCAATAATTCTTATTTGCTCAGTTATTTTATCTGTCAAAAACTGAATAATTAGTCTTGACTTGACCCTTGATAACTGAATTTTTCCGTTTAATCACGGCCCGGCTTAATTCTTTGGGCTTAATCTTTTTGGACCCTCTAAATTTGTGTTATTAGAGGCTCTGTTGATATGCTGATGTGGCATGTTAACAACAGAAATAACTTCATTTTCTCCATCTATAGAAAGTATATATGGTAATTAACTAACAAAACTTTATAATTAGTTTAACTTAACTTTTCCTAATATTCGTCCGTGTCCAATTTATTGGGATGAATTTCTTTGGGCCTTCTGAATTTACTAACTGTAGTGGTTCAGTTGATCTTCTGACGCGGCAGGTTTGTAACGGAAATAACCTTATTTTCTCCATATATGGGAAATTCATATGAAAATGCAAGAAGACTGTTTATTTGTATGGATGGAAAGTGTCTACATACTTTCAATTTCCTAATTCATTTTGTGTATTTAAGCACCAATTCCAAGTCTTTGACACAATAAACTAAACACATAAGACTACTCAATTTAGGAGTAATTCCGAAGAATAAGTCCAAGCTTTTTTAATGGCACCTTTTGCGCCTTGGTCTGATCTACCAATAGATATATTGATAGACATTTTGAAGCCTCTAGAAGCCCCTGATCTGATCCGCAGCTCGGCGGTTTGCACATCATTTGAAAGGGCGGCGGCTCTTTGTCTCAAACTCAAGTCCCCAGCTCCATTAATGAAACTCGATGCCCAGTCCAATGATGAAGGTGAAGAAAACGAGGAAAGTTTTGCTTCTTGCTTTGATATTTATTGGACGAGTACGTGTACGTTAGAAGGATATGTAAGGAAATGGCATATTCGGATAAACATAAAGATAAATATAAAGAATAAAATATGTTCAAGAATTTAAATCCAAGAGGTCCAAGAGAGTCGCTTCTTAACGCACGAACATGGAAACAATAGATGGCAACCTTTTCAACGGCCAACTCGAAGTACACTATTATTTGTATAAAATAGTACATTTACTTTTCTTTTTTTTTTCTGAAGAGTAAAATAGTACATTTACTTATTAAATATAATATTGAATATTGTAAGGAATGATAGAGCTTATAATAATTAATATATATATATTATTGTTTCTTTTTATTTCTCCTCTTCCTATTGGTTCTTATATACAACTAGATGTGATCCTCGCTCTGCTCTACTTCGGAGTAGGATACATAATTTTTAAAATATGGATATCATACCTAATGTAATCATGAAGCATCATAGACGGTGTGGTTGTGTTAGAATGGTTTTAAGGGCTACCATCTCTATTTTGTAATTTTTAGATTTAAATTAAACATAAAAAAATAACATGATATTGTCATCTTCAAGATGTATATGAAAAATTCGAAATTATTTTGTAATAGAAAAAATTATAAATAGCTTGTAATTTTCTGAAATTTTTTACAGAGTTGTATAAATTTTATTCATGAAAAAAAAATTTCTATAGCTTTTACTATTTTGTGTGTAAATTTCAGCAATGTCTCTATGATGCATTTAAAGCACTTCTAACTTTGTCTGAATCATATCTTAATATCTCATTAATTCTCAATCTCAATACACCCTAATCTTTTCAAATTTGTGAGTTGTATGTTCTACTTTTCACCCTCAAGTCCTACTTGAAAAGAAGAATATGAAGAAATATATGCCAAATTCAAATTCATCAACTGAGTGAAAGAGAGTCTCTCCAATTTCACCATAGGACACACGACTATGTTTATCTCTAATTTTAACAACTCGGTGAAGAAATATATGCTTAAGGAGCTCTTTCCATACAACATCTCTTCAATTTTACCATCGAGTTGTGAAAAGAGTGAAGAGAGGGTATTGATCGAGGCGGAGGAGCGAAGAAATTGTTCGTGAAGACGGGATAAGTATTGGAGATGGAGAAAACGTTATTCTTGTAAAAAGGACCAAAATATTCTACTGAAAATGACTCGTTTCAACTTCACATACGCAGATAAAGTAACATAACATCAAAATATAAAAAAAGATGAAAGGCCAACACAACTCTCATTTCCGGACAGTTCTCATTCCGGTTTTGTCTTATCTTGTTTTAGTCCCACAGCCAATATTTCAATTACGTAACAGTTATGTTGCACGGACACAGACACGGGTGCCGTGTTTGAACACGGACACGAGGACACGGCGGTTATAAAAAAAAAGTAGATGACACGACACGTTTTATATATACATTATTATATTATTTTTATGAATAAAATATATAATTTACTTATTGTATATATTATTTATGTCAATTTAATTTATTTTATTTTAAAGGATTATACATAATAATTTTACTTTATAATTAGAAAGTTATACGTAATATTTTATAATTAATATAATATATATAACATTTGAAGTTGCACTTTTATACATACAGATAAGATATTTAACATTTTATATATTTGCGTATGAAAATTTGACACTGAATAATCAAAATTCATTTTAAATGTGTAGCCCCACAATTACGGGAATAGAAAACTAAGATAAATTAGTCTCTAAAAATACGAGGATAATAAAATAGTGAAATAATTGTGCTAACGAGCTCAATGCACGTGTCTTAGATAATATATTGAATTAGATTACAGTGATATGCAGAAAATAGATTGCAGGAAATTACAGGAATTAGATTGCAGTGATTTGCATAAAATAGATTGCAGGAAATTAATTCCAGTTGACTGCAGTAAATTGCAGAAAATATAATGCAGGAAATTGATTGCCCTAGATTGCAGTAATTTGTCGAAAAATATTACAGTAACCTACTGGAAAATAGATGTTGAATTTCATGCGGCCTTATCTGTATATGCTAGCTCAGTCAACTCACTTCTCTTCTGGACTCACTCAATTTTGTTTGTGCACTCAATCTAGTTCGTCAGCCCTGATTCTTGCAAGAGATCAATCAACAGCTAGAAATGATTTGGTGAGCATGGACATTTGTGAAGCCATCTGGAAAACTATTTGATGTTAACATTTTGATAACAAATATCTTAATATTTTGATAATAAATCTGGTAAATATTGGCTCAAATATCAAATTATTGATTAATTAACAATCATAACTTCAATTTTTTATTTATCGCATCACATATTGGAGTTCAATTAGTCATTTGCAGCTAATTACAACTTAACAAGAAGAAATCAGTCGGTAAAATTGCTAATTACGCCAAAAAAGTTCATTTTGCCTATAGTGTGAACCCAATCTGTCTCTGTTATTAATTATTATCTGCTTCTTATTCATAAAAGTTTAACTGAACTTCTTTTTGACAAAAAAAAATTGGAAATTGAAAAGCATAGCTTTACTCTTATTACAAAAAAATGTCAAACTCTAGAGCACCCAATTCAAGAGATACAAAACAATAAAATACAACAAATATACATTAAGTTTAAACATTCTTACATTCATACAATTATTGAAAAAAAAGACATAAAACATTCATACGAGTTATAACAAGTATGCATGGTTAATTTGCTTCAAAAAAAAATATGGTTAATTACCATGGTTTATACACAATCCAAATTGCTGGCATGAGGTCATTCGGGTCATTCGCATGATAATCGTGTATGCTATTATTGTTCATGTCATAAACACCAATGTCATGCAATTGTTGAACTGGGGGATTAGGTTGGGCCAACAAAGCGTTATAATGTTCTTCGCGATAATCATCGCTGAAATATATGCGGGTGCCCTTGCAATTTGGATATATGGAAGTAGGAATAGAGAATGAGCCATTATACCCTATAAATAATAGCCGGTCATGTGATAAGCTCTCTATCTTGGACCAACTATACTTCATCATTGTAGATCCCCGGAATTCCTTCTCTACCTTACTCGAAGAACAATTCAGATAATACTTCCTTTTAACAAGTTTGAATACTTCAAATTTTAGGGTTTGATTCGGTTTCAAGGATGGTTTCCTTTCACTACCATCAGCATAGAGTTTATAATGGCGTTTGTATATCCTCCAGACTTGTAGTAAATCTTCGCCGGAAGAAACTAAATATCGCTTCGGATATTCGGAACACAAAGGTCCGGAAGTCACAACTTCAGTCTGATTATGATCATTTGGGTTATTCCCATCGTACGAAATTGTTACACCAGTTTGAGTTACGACATAAAACCTACCTTGGTAAAATGTCACGTCTTCTATTGTACCCGGACTACCTTCAACATTCGTCCATCCATCATCTCCTAACTTACAAAAACTCAAACGCTTGATATTTCCCACTATTGCCATTACTACACAGCCTTCAGGATTGGATATCGGGTCAGTTGATATTATCGCTTTGAAGATGTAATGGAAGTGATGTCGAGACGCACGGTCTGGTTCGGACAAAGCATCTAGAACCATAGGAAAAGTAGCCAATGAAGGAAGCTCTATCTTATCTCTTGTAAAGGGATTCAGAAGGAACACCTCCTGTCCTTGGATGTCCACCATGACTAGCCAGCCCCAACAGGAACCGCATATCCATCTATGAGCAGCTTCGGGGAGAAAAACCTCAGATTCAATGCTTTCATTCGTTACGCAAAAATATTTGCGTGAATCTGAATTTGGTTTGCATGCTTGCAACAAGAAAGGAGCTTTGTAAAGTCTGACGTGTTTTACAAGGGACAACGAGAGGCCCTCGGGAAGATGGTGACTGCTCTCCAAACAGAGAACTCGCCAATGCTTACAAACAGAACCAAACTGCAAAAGTTCCTCGTGGCGCAATTTCTTGACAACTCTCTCCAGGATATCTTTTGGAAAAAAACTCCAATTGTTACCCATTTGAAATAAGAAATATATATGATGTATGTACCACTCGTGGAGGAGAGTAAGATGTTTAAAATGTGTTGCAATCATAAGAATGTTTAGAAATGGGTACCATATATAGAATGCTATATGGTTCGCGCTTCATTTAGAAAATTAGCTGGCCGTCGATTTCAGAAACAGAATTAGTTTGGCTGTGGAAACAATTTTCTATATTTAATTTTATTTTTATTGGGCGCGGCTATTCTGAGCGTCTCTTTTCTTAAATTGAGTGGGGACGGAAACTTCTTCCAATTTATACCCATTTTATCCTTGTGAATACTAATTATTGTCATATCTAAAATAAACACTAAATAATCACTTTTATTTCTTGCTATAAATGAACATAATTTTCAGGATTACAATAATTAATATTTATTCACCTACATATGCATCGCAAAAAAAGAAGGAAATTATTAATTAATGCTAGAGATTAATTTTTAATCAAATGAAAGAATATATAGTCCGATATGCATAATATGCCACAGATACATGAAAGAAATTGAGTTATGACCCTTCACTAATCAAATAGTGATATATGCACGCATACGTCATATAAATTAAATAAGATAAATAAACATGGTATTAACAACATCATATATTTAAAACAATTTTTCTTTTTTTTTCCAGCAAGTGACCTATAGCCAAGTTGGCTAAAACATTCGCATGAGTAGCAAGACGTCATACGTGTAATTCCCGGAAAACGCAATAGCATATATTTAGCAAAATCTTTCAACCTAATGGGTTGAACTTCAAAATACGTTCATATATTTTTTTTTTAAAGCTATTGATTCTTGGTCAAATATTGTATTTCTTCTACCTACAACATCATATAAAAAAAAGTTTGAATTTTCTCTCTGTTTTGAACTCCATATTAGTATGATTCCGAGTTGATTTGTTATTTTACATAAGTATGTGCTATATGAAAAAATGATTGTGTAAGATACACTTATATAAAGTAATATATTTTTAGATAATTAAAATTACATAATTAAAATTTTAAAATATAGGATGTACTATGTATGAGAATATACATAAAAGAAGCATATATTTATATATTTAGATGATCAAGTTACATAATTTTTCAATTCTACTTGAGTCACATCACTCATTTTCTCTTGGACGTTAAATTTTGATGTTTTTCTTAGATGTTTCATGTCTCAAATTTATTGATATTCTATACCAATTTATATATGGTTAGAAGGAATGGAATGGTTGTTTAGAGGAGTAGGCCCAAGAGTTAGGCGGGCCGGCCTTCAGTTGGGATTGTGGTTCATCTTATGAAGTAGTTAAGTATTTCATTCATAAAAGACAGACGCCGTTAATCAATAGGTACACTTGTATATTCATAAGGTTCTTAGAGAATATTTATCATTCTCTATCTTGTAGATAGGCTTAATAGTCTAGATTGAAATAAAGTTTAGATGGGAAATTTCATGTAATATATGCTAATAAATGAATATGCGCTAGGTTGAAGATTTTTTGACATCAGATGTAATCTCCTTTTGTACACAATAATTATTTGTTTTAGGCAAAACATTAACGTGTTATGTTGTAAGGATTTGTGCCTCCATTTTTTTTTTTTTTTCAATTGAGGCCCATGAATCATATTTCTTTACTAAAGGCCATAATTTATTTAATAAAAAAAGCCCCATTTTAGTAGGCTCAACCCCGTATGTTTTTAATCAGTAGCCTATAAAGAATTTATAATTTATAATACAATAAAAAGGTAAAAATGCCTGCCATAAAACAATAAATGTTAATCATATTATCTCTGGAAGGGGGAAAAAATCAATAATATTCTGACAAAAACTGTATGGCAAATCTCTGAATACAAGCCATACTGACAATGTGAGTAGTATTAAATATAAGAATTGAAATAACAGAAAAATATATAAAATAACAGTTTTTCCATAATATAACATTAATGATATATATTTGAGGTTCCCATTCGATATTATGAAGGCAACTAAAGTAAACTAAAACAATAGTTTATGAATTCTGGGCCCGAGCCATATAAATAACTGGACCTTCTATTGAGTTGACCTTTTGACTCCCCGAAAGTTAGAAAAAGTGATGTATATAACTCATGAAGATCTACACTTGTTTTGTACTGAATCTTTGTAGGACCTTACCTTTCGAGCAACTATACTGTCGTGGTCCTGTTTTGTATCAGTCTTGTTTCAGCCAAATCGCATTTTCTCCAACATTTTTAATTGCATATTATGTATAAAAAAACTTAAATTTATATTTTGAAAGTGTACCACAGAACCCCAAAAGAGCCAAAATTTATAATTAGTTACAAAATGCAGAGGGTCCAATCATTTAATTTGAAAGTCTTGACTTCCAAGAAAATATAATTTCAATAAATGTTTTTATTCGAATTACCTTGCACTGGCGACCTGAATTCAATTGCGGGGGATAATAAACTCAGTTATGTTTACATTTGAATATGACAATAATTTGGTCAATGCTATATAAATTTGCATTTGTATATTGGAGATATAACTATATCATTTTAGATGGTCAAAAATTCAATGTAATGTATTATTCAAAGGTTTCATGTATTAGAATATTTAATTAGTTGCATGTATTTGAGTTGTTTAGTCTAAGTAGCTTTCATTATAGATGCATGAGGAGTTATTTAGTCTAAGTAGAATTCATTGTAAATGCATGAATATATATTAAATTCATGAGGAGTTGCTTAGTCTAAGTATAATTCATTGTATATACATGCATAGTTAGTAGTAGAAGAGTCTAGAGTTAGAATAAGGATTAGAATGTAGTCTATAAATAGAAAGAGTATATGTACCACTCAAATTATCACAACATAACAACTTTGGTATCTCTCTCTCACTCTTGTAATAAGAAGTTATCTTATTTTTCAAGTTTCATTATTCAATACTTTATTCTTCTATTATTGTTTATTTATTTATTTTGTTAGTGTGACTATTGTTGCGCTACTTTGATAATCTTTGATTACCGATTCCGTTGTTTTTGTGATAATCATGTTTTTGTAGTCCCGGGTTATTTCTCCACAAGAACTGCAATACAAGAATATTCATCAAACCTGTATGTTTGCCATTATACTCTTGTGAACCATGGAATATATCAATTGTTATTATGTACCTTCACATGCGTCCGTAAACTCTTTTACGCAAGATTTAACCAACTCTTGTCCATTAGGATCAGCTCCTAAAATGGAGTCGTATACTTGAGTTATACATCTTATTTTCCAATTCTGTCACCAACTTCTGGCAACAAATGCTCGTATCCTGCAACAAGGGAGAGAAGCAATGAGCTGACCTAGTTCTTCAGAAAGGATATACATGGCAAGTTAATTCCATATCTTCTATTTGTGTAAGAATACTCAATTAATGCAGAAAATGACATGTTCTTTCCACAAACCATTTCTGCCGAGTATGCCATGTTATTTCAATTATAATAGACTATTTGCCAAACCATATATCAAACAATTCATTCAGTTATTTCTAATTCGAATTTATCATTTTTGAATGTCACATTATGCATTTCGGCAGGTCATAGTGTCTCGCTTTCTATGTTGGCCCTTTTACAATGCACAATTGGCTAAGCCTCATATAAGATGAAATGTCATAACCCACAAAGAGAGAATATCCATGTTGCAGGATACAAGATATACTAGTATCACATCCGATGCAATATGGCTAAAATTATGAAGTATCAGCATAACATATAACACAGAAGGACATTGTTTGGCAAACTATGAATTGAGTGGAATAGTGAAATTTAATCCTTTATTCTGCCAAACAAGATAACAATACGAAAGAAAGTGGATTAAATTAATGCAGAAGTTATTCTTTCCGGGAGATGAAATAATTGAATAAAGTGGAATAAACTCAGTTTTCTCTCTTTCAAGTAAAAATTAATTAATTTGTTTTGTGCTGATTTTATGTTTGGCAACACTACCAATTATTTGTGGTGTAGAATCTAGAGAATAATTGCGCAAAATTTAAATGAGACCACAATACTGACTGAATTTATGTCAGTGTTAGTCTCCTTCCCCGCGTCATTCTAGGAAAGATGTGTTAATTAATGTCTTTAATACGCTTGGTTGCAATTTTCCAAACTGAGTCGAAGTCTTGAATCTTGATAGAGATGAAATGAAACGATTGAAATGTTAAGCCAGTCATCATATGGGCCTTTCGATTTCGTTTTTAACGTTTGGATCACATTATTGGGCCTTCAACTTTGGGCTGTTTTATGGGCCTGTGGAATAAAGCACCCAAAGGAAAATAAAAGAAACTTTATTCCTTTCTCGTACTTCAGCGAGTGGGGCCCAATTCACAGAGACGTGTCCAGAAGAGCCGCAATCCGGTATTAATCATCAAGCCCAACTCAAACTGAATCACGACCAACAATCTCCAAAACAGAAAATTCACAAAAAAAAACACATTTAATCAGTACATCTAAAAGTCTAATTTGCAGAAACAAAAATTTATTATTCTAGCTCCATCGGCCTAGGATTTCAGTTATGTTTTATTTTATGCAAATTTGAATCATAAATTTTTAAATGCATTGTGGTCAAAGTTATTGGTTTTATTTTACTGACAATTGTTTTGTGACTGCAGCTCCTCAATTGCGTGAACTTTGTCAATGTTAGCGTGGATGATGATTGTAACTATAGCCAATTTTGATAGGATCAAGAAAACAATTTTTTGTGGTTTCTTCTTTGTATATGTATCTATGTCATTTTATATCAGTTATAAATTGCATTATATATAATGATTTTGACCTTATTTATTGAAAACATATTTATTATTGAATTGCATATAATGATTTTGACCTTATTTATTAAGAGCATATTTATTGTTCAATACATCATTTCTTTCTATTAGGTAATTTGAATTAAATTTCAAAAAATCTAGGCAAATGATCCATGTCTTTCATTGTATTTATTGAGAGGGAAGGGAAACACGGTGGCTTCAAGAATCCTCTATTGTTTAAATATTTTTATGTAGGGCTTTTTTGAGTTGGGGTTTTGAATGTGTTAGAATGAATAATGAAGTGAGGCACAAGGGTTGTATTATTCCAACATACTATTAGGGGTCTTTCTTATAATATTCATGTGTTAGAAAAATAAAGTGTGTTCATGATAAAGGCATTTTGGTATTATCTTATGTTTGTTGTGTTGTATTGAAACTTTTTTATTTCGTTTATGAATATTTGATTTTTCACATTGCACAAGCAAAATTTGTTGCTAAACTGTTAGGTCCGAAGCAGAGCGAGCCCCCCACTCGCTCCGCTTTGGACCTAACATTTTAATCGGAAATGATAAAAATAATGATCATATATTTCATGATTTAGTAGCATAATTTCCAATTTTGTAGCTATTTTTTTTTAAATATTGAACTCGACAAATTTACATGATATTTACTATTATGATCATCTTGGTTAATGCATGTTTCTAATTTAAGATAGATTCAAATATGAATGTTACTATATTCATATTATTTTTCTTTTCTATCACGATTATACTATTATATAATATTTTGCATTAAATGTGAAAAAATCATATTTTATCACTCGTGATTTAAATCCAAAAAAATCATACAAATAACAACGGGGTGATAAACATGAAATTTGTTGGGCAATTAATAATTTGAGATTTTGCAATCTTTTAGATATGTATTTTAGTATGGCTCTTTCGTCATGTACTATACGTTAAAATTTAAGGTGTATATATGATATTTTTAGATTATACACTCCTTTTACGGAAATTGCTGTCAATATTTCAGCTCTTTTTTTAGCGCAATACTCAATATTTGTAGAGTAGGCATGAAAAAAATAATTTATTTAGATTTCTCATTTTATAGAGTATACATGATATTTTAGCCTCTT
Source organism: Juncus inflexus (assembly GCA_024447665.1). Taxonomy (NCBI): domain Eukaryota; kingdom Viridiplantae; phylum Streptophyta; class Magnoliopsida; order Poales; family Juncaceae; genus Juncus; species Juncus inflexus. Next base: position 304,123 of record JAJHPC010000002.1, on the reverse strand, counting down.
TATAAATATAATTTAGTCCATTGTTGTGAATATAAATGATTTAATTAGGATATATCAATTATAATTTAATTTGTATTGTTTATAAGAACTCGTACTATTACTAAAATATGATCATCAAGTTATTGCTAATAATTTTCGGAATTTTAAGACCATAATTATTGGTGAATATGACTAACCACACAATAGTTAATTGATAAATGCATAATAATTTTTAATTATATGATTAAAAGCGAGATATTTATTTTGGTTGTAAATGAAATCATATCTTAAACATATATACATACATATATGTGACATTAATACTTCTAATATTTTTTTGGGAAATTTGATATTTATCTTTTTTATTAATAACATGTATAATTAGTTATATGAATTATTATAATTTTATGATAACTCAATACAACAAACCAATACTTGAAATGCCACTAAGAATCATAAATAAACAAACTTGGCTTAACGGGTTGAATATGACTCGCGACACAATGTCGATTGATAAATGGTTACAGCGCAAAATAGACACATGTCACAAAAGGAACTCTTTTCAAACATTATATATAAGAAGACAATTCCGTAATTAATAATATTTTATAATATTATTACTCCTTATTATAACTTAATAAATTAAAATATTTCTATAAAAATAAAAATAATATTGGTAGAGAGAATCAATATTGAGTTCAAATTGGGGATCCTTAATAAATTCTATAAAAGATAAAATATATTTGTTGGATTCAAAATAGGGATGCTTATCAAATAAGAACACATATGGAGAATCAATTGGGTATAAATTGGGGATTGTTATCAATTTTCGAAGGGTCACGTGTCAAAAAAGTCCAAAATCATAAGCTTTATATATTAGTAAGAATTTACAACGATTGTTTGATTGATACTCCCATTGCAATTTGAATAATTGAGAAAATAATTTTTCATCGATATTGTAAGTTTCTAATTCTAAATATGGCGGTTCCAATAAAATAATTTGTACTAATTTGAAGTTCATTGTTGTATATTATTCGAATTGATAACAAATATAAAATTATATCAGTTCCATTTGAACCGAAAGCAAAAGGTAAATCAATTTGATGTTCATAAAAAAAAACAATGAGCAAACAAAGAATTAAAGAGAAAGCATAAGGAAATTCATTTCACAATAATTATAAATAAGTATTTCCATCTAATTCATATGTAAATGATGTTAACTATGGTGGTTAAGATAATTGTAGTAAGTAAATATCAAAAATAAATAGCTAGAATCTCCAGAGAAAATAAGTTATTTCGGGCTGCATGAAGGAGCGCACCTAATCTTGATCTGGACATATCTGACCAATAATTTAGTTAAATGATCTTTAAGTCTATTTGAAGAAATAATGGTAACTTGAAGCATATTTGTTCAAGATAGACAGTAGGTAAAATAGATTAAGATCAAATTAAGTTAAATTAAGTCAATTAAAAATAAGATTATATCTTTTGTAGAAGAACTTGGGCATCTTAAATAATATTTTGATTTTTCAGCCAAGATATAACTTTTTTACCCCCAATTTCTTGCATATCTCATTCTCATCCCATGTATGTAAGAACGTCAACTAATGCATCCAAACTCACATGTGCCTGCACCAATTAATTAAAACATATGGTTATAAATATATAACAAAACTATTTACTGATACTATGTAAAAAGATGATATTCTATTTCTGATACAATAATACTATTATGTTTTAATTGTAATAGCATATAGCAAGGATTACATATACTTGGTATAAATACTTATAACAACAATATCAGAAACGTAGATATTACAACAATATTATTTGATGTCGACTATAGTAGTTCATGTTAAAAGTTAATATTTAAAAAACTAATTAATGGTTTTATTTATCATTTAATTTAAAATTCTAATATTAGTCATTAATTAAGAATATTATTTCTAAATAATACAGGGGCTTTGCAATTTTCAACAATGCAAGGTCCTTTTTGCAATATCAGTATAATTAAAGGGTTTTTTTTTTTTTGCAAAATTTCACCTCATTCTCCGGGCCTCACACTCCGCCTCACTCAGTAGACTCCCTGCTCAGCTCAGCTCCCTCTGCTTCACCACTAAAATGATCAATGTTGGTTCTTGGGGAGAAGTTATCTTCGGCTCCGCTGAATGATATGTGGTTGATTTCGCTTAGGTTTTGCTGAAATGTCAAAAGGAAGTTTCACTACAGTTGAATAATTGATGAATAAATACAGGACAATTTGCGAAAAAACCCCTTCATTATTCGTAATTGGAAAAAAAAACTCCAAAATTCAAAAACAAAAGTTCCTGCAGTTGAATCTTCATTTACGGTGTAAGATTAACATGTCTAATCTAACACCACCATGGTAAAGGTTACTTTTTTAATTTTTTTTTTTAGAATTTAGGCTTCTTTTTCTATTTAGGTATGATGCAGAGGCTTTTTTCAAATTTCACATAATAAAATTTATTGATAAATTTTTAACTAGTATGTGAAATCAATAGAAGCGGTACAAACCGGTGCCACAGATGCAGTTTCGTAATCTAATGCTCCGTCTTCGCTTCCTGTTGAGAATATGTCGTTGCCTCGCCAAGGTTTCCTAAAATCAGAACAAACGAAACAACTTGAATGAGTAAATTAGTTGCATGATCTAATATCTATTGATGATTATAAATTTGTAATATATTTTTTTTTGAGGTTTGAGATGCAAAAATATGGGAAGTGTTATTTGTGCAATTAAGATCTAATATAATCCAAATTTGGTGCAATTATAACTAAATTAAGAATCCAAAATTGACACATTTACTGGTATAAAACTTTCGCCTAAACCTTGTACGAAAGAAGACTTTGGATTACTTCTGTCATTAAGTAACAATTCAGGGTGCTCTTTGCAAAATTGCAAAAAATAATTTTTCTATTACAAAATACTTTTGAATTTTTCATATACATCTTGAAGATGAGAATATCATGTTATTTTTTTATGTTTAATTTAAATCTCAAAATTACAAAATAGAGATGGTAGCCCTTAAAACAAATCTAATACAACCACACCGTCTATCATGCTTCATGATTACATTAGGTATGTTATCCATATTTTAAAAATTATATATCCTACTCCGAAGCAGAGCAGAGCGAGGATCACATCTAGTTGTATATAAGAATCAATAGGAAGAGGAGGAATAAAAAGAAACAATAATATATATATATATATATATATATATATATATATATATATATATATTAATTATTATAAGCTCTATCATTCCTTACAATATTCAATATTATATTTAATAAGTAAATGTACTATTTTACTCTTCAGAAAAAAAAAAGAAAAGAAAAGTAAATGTACTATTTTATACAAATAATAGTGTACTTCGAGTTGGCCGTTGAAAAGGTTGCCATCTATTGTTTCCATGTTCGTGCGTTAAGAAGCGACTCTCTTGGACCTCTTGGATTTAAATTCTTGAACATATTTTATTCTTTGTATTTATCTTTATGTTTATCCGAATACGCCATTTCGTTACATATCCTTCTAACGTACACGTACTCGTCCAATAAATATCAAAGCAAGAAGCAAAACTTTCCTCGTTTTCTTCACCTTCATCATTGGACTGGGCATCGAGTTTCATTAATGGAGCTGGGGACTTGAGTTTGAGACAAAGAGCCGCCGCCCTTTCAAATGATGTGCAAACCGCCGAGCTGCGGATCAGATCAGGGGCTTCTAGAGGCTTCAAAATGTCTATCAATATATCTATTGGTAGATCAGACCAAGGCGCAAAAGGTGCCATTAAAAAAGCTTGGACTTATTCTTCGAAATTACTCCTAAATTGAGTAGTCTTATGTGTTTAGTTTATTGTGTCAGAGACTTGGAATTGGTGCTTAAATACACAAAATGAATTAGGAAATTGAAAGTATGTAGACACTTTCTATCCATACAAATAAACAGTCTTCTTGCATTTTCATATGAATTTCCCATATATGGAGAAAATAAGGTTTTTTCTGTTACAAACCTGCCGCGTCAGAAGATCAACTGAACCACTACAGTTAGTAAATTCAGAAGGCCCAAAGAAATTCATCCCAATAAATTGGACACGAACGAATTATATTATATATATCTTAATCTAGGCGGGTCTCCCCTCACCAGAATATGATCCACGTCATTTTTAATGCCATCCATTGGATCAAAAATCGACATCCATGATATATTTAATGTCATCCATTGGATTAAAAATTAACGGCCATGATTTTTCTTTATTTTCCAGGCTTCTTTCTTTGGTAATTAACTAACAAAACTTTATAATAATGGTTTGTAGTCCACTCAAAGCCTGTCTTTTCCAATCGTCATTATATGGGCCTGGCTGCCTTCAAAACAGAGCAGCCCAAGACTTAAAAAACAAATCAAACGATTCCTTTTCTCATACTTGACTCTTCAGTTCAAGTTCAGCCGAAGAATCTGTATATGAATTCTCCTTCTCCTTCATCGAACCATCAGGGGGCTTATGGGGATTATAAATTGGGGTTTTGGGAGCGGGCGGTGGCTGCTGCCGGCGCCGCCGTGGTCTCCGCCGTCCTCGTCAATCCTCTCGACGTCGCTAAGGTACTCGCTCCTGTGAGATTCCACAAACAACAATTTAATACATTAATTGACCAAAATCTATACATTATCACCTTCCATTTCATTCTATTTGATCTCTAATTATATTTTCTCTTTATAATTTCCTTTAATATTTCAGACGAGATTGCAAGCACAAGCAGCTGGCGTACTCTACAACCCGGTATTATTCATTTCGCTCCATTAATCATCAATTCAAACTTCGGAATTACACAAATTAGATCACGATCAACCAATTCAATTCAATTCAATCTGAGTGATAATTATTGGTCAGATGTGGCCGGATTTCAGGTGCACTCCTTCCTGTAGTCCTGGCGGTGTACACGGACCAGGTCCAGCTTGCAATCCCGACTGCCTTCACTATAAAGGCACACTCGATGTATTTTACAAAATCACAAGACAGGTATTAGTTAACAATAAACTTACAGTTCATAAATTCAATCTATTTTTTTGTTTCACTAACTTGTGAAATCATTAAATTTATCCTAGGAAGGATTCAGTACGTTATGGAGAGGAACTGGTGCCAGCTTAGCCTTAGCCATACCAACAGTAAATCTTGTTTACATCTAATATATTTCACCTTCAAAAATCATAATATTAATTATCTATATAAATAACAGGTGGGGATATATTTGCCATCATATGATATTTTGAGAAATTATATCGAAACATATACAAATGAAAAATGTCCAGAATTAACGCCTTATGCTCCTCTCTTTGCCGGCTCAATTTCTCGAACTTTAGCCTGCATAGCTTGCTCTCCTATTGAACTCGCTCGGACTCGAATGCAGGTCAAAATATAATAAAAAATATATATTTAATTATTTATATATATGGTAATTTATATCTTAATCAATAATCAATTTGGATTGATGAATAAAGTAAACAGGCATTTAAAGAGGCTCGAACTGGAGTCAAAGCCCCCAATATGTGGAAGACACTGATAAATGTTCTATCAGGCAACCAAAATAATAACCTAGGTAATTGTAACCTAAAATTCATTTACTATTTTATTATTTATTTATTTATTTTATTATTTAACGAATCGTTTAATTAATAAAAACAGGAAAAGGATACCGGCTATTATGGACTGGATTAGGAGCGCAACTTGCAAGAGACGTTCCGTTTTCAGCTATTTGTTGGACCACTCTTGAACCTGTAAACCTAATAATGTATTATACTTATGTAATTATATACTTTTCTTTTTTGCAAATTAAAGAATTATTTTTTGGTATAGATTAGAAGGAATTTGTTAGGGATAATGGGTGAAGAAGCAAAGGTGGCGAGTGTGATTGGTGCGAATTTCACAGCTGGATTTACAGCTGGCGTGCTCTCTGCTGCTGCCACCTGTCCTCTTGATGTCGCAAAAACACGTCGACAAATCGAGGCATTTTTTAATATTAAATTAAATAATATAAATATAATTTATATTTTTGAGGTTTCTGATATTTATTTATTTTTTATAACAGAAGGATCCGGAAAGAGTGATGAGCATGAAAACGAGACAAATTCTACTTGAGGTTTGGAGGTATATAAATAAACTTTATATATTTAATTATTTTTTATTTTTTATTTCTTTTGAGAAATGAGTATATGTTTGTGTTGATTTATTTGTTATTATTATTTTATTTTGTTAGGAATGAAGGAATGAGAGGATTGTTTAGAGGAGTGGGCCCAAGAGTTGGACGGGCCGGGCCTTCAGTTGGAATTGTGGTTTCTTCTTATGAAGTTGTTAAGTATTTTATTCATAAAAGACGTTCAATTTCTCATTAATGAATACGTATATTTGTATATACATAAGGTTTATAGGAATGAAGGAATACCTGATAGTCTAGATGGAAATAAAGTTTACGTGAGAATCTCCACGTATTGTTTGAGACTTAATGAATATACACAAGCTTGAGCTTTTTTGGTATCGCGTTTATATCTTTTGGTAACCAATATTAGTTGTTGTAGACAAAAATATTTGCATGTTATGTTGTAACACGTGTGAATATTTTTCTTTACGGAAGGCCCAAATTTAGCAGGCTCGAGCCCGTATGTTTTAAATATAGCCTATGGGTAATAATAATACAATAAAATAAAAAAGGTCAAAAAATGCCTGCCATAAAGCAACAAATTTTAATCATATTATCACTGGGAAAAAAAAGGAAAATCATTATTCTGACAAAAAATGTATGGCAAATCTCTGAATACAAGTCATACTGACGATGTGAGTTATATTCAATATAAGAATTGAAATAGCAGAAAATTGAATACATCAACATTTTTCCATAATACACATTAATGATATATATTTGAGGGTCCCATTTGATATTATGAAGGCAACTAAACTAAACTAAAATAATAATTTATATTTCTGGGCCCAAGCCATATAAATAACTGGACCTTCCATTGAGTTGACCTTTTGACTCCCCAAAAAGTAGCAAAAACGATGTATGTAATGTAACTCGTGAAGATCCACACTTGTTTTGTACTGAATCTTTGTAGGACCTTATTTTTTAGCAACTATACTTTCTTTTTTTTTATTTGTAAGCAACTATACTGTCGTGGTCCTGTTTTGTAACAGCCTTGTTTCAGCCAAATTGGATTTCTTTCCAAAAATTTTGATTGTATATTATGCATAACGAACATTAATATTATATTTTAAAGATATACGGCAGTCGCCGAACAAGAGCCAATTTTGTAATTAGTTAAAAGAGAAGAAAAAAAAAGTTACAAAATGTTGAGGGTCCAATCATTTAATTTCAAACTCTTGACTTCCAAGAAAATATAATTTCAATGAATGTTTTTATTCAAATTACCATGCACTGGCGTCCTGAATTAAATTGCAGAGGATAACAAACTCAGTTATGTTTATATTTGAATATGATAATAAGGTGGTCCATGCTATATGATAAACTGAAAAAATGAGGCAAATCTTGGAGAGATTGGGAGTTTTGTGTGCATTATACTTATTACATGCGACAAACCAACCTGCGTGAGGCAAATGCCCTGTTCCTCTCTAAGTTTCAGCCTTATTTTTTAGTTTTTTAGTGACTTTAGTTCATGTGAATTCTTAGTTGACCAACCTTTCCTGGTAAGTGGTAACTAAAATTGTAGATTTGCAGTGTAAGTTTGGTAAATGTAAAAATATCTCACGGTAGTAAATGGAGCATGATAATTGGGCCATAATATTATATTTGGGCTGAAATATACAAAAATGGTCATATTAGTGTCAAAATAATGGCCCAACTTGTTGTGAACCAAAAATATATAATTACTTTTTTTTTTTAATTATTGATTTTTTGAACTTGATAAAAATTAAAAGGGAAACATCTGACTGTTATTAGCACGTGCAGGCCACAAGGGAGAACTTTAATTAATTACATGAGAAAAAGACTTGTCAATTTGAAAAGGACATTTTATAGGAAACATATTAATTCATTTGATGTCTGCTCTACACTATACTAAAACATCACTACCAAATATTTTCTTTCAAAAAGCAAACAAATGTGACTCGTCAGATTATTATGCATCAAATATAAAGGTAGATAAAAAAGCAGTATGGACATGTTATTATCACTATATTTATTTGGCAAGTACTCATCCTAATCATATTGTTGTACAAGGCGTTCAGGAAATAAATGAGAAGTAATATAGTCAGTAGTTTAGGTGCAAAAATATGAATAATATGTACGGGCGTGTAGGGCCATTAAGAACCGAACAGAGAAATGGAGTGCGATCTATGACTAATTGGCCATTCCTCTTCCATGTTTTTTTTCCTTTCTCTCCCGCCTTCACTGCTTCCTGTCGGTTGGTGAAAATAATTTCCTTTCTTTTCATATTTACAACTTTGTTTATCTGTGATTATTATTATTTACTATCCTTTCGGCTTATTTCTTGTTGGTTTCTCATTCTCACGATCTAAGTTATGGGCTTCATATTATGTTATCAACTCGTTATATATGCTAAACCATCCGAACAGGTCACAAATGATTTAGAGTGAAATTGCACAAATCAAAGCAATATTTTAATTTCTTCACAAGCCCTACTCTAAAAATGAGCAAATGGGTCAAATGGGTATAGCCCAACTTAAACTAGTTTATAGCCTCCCTTGGAAGCCCCAAACCAAGCATCCTCGTCATCTATTTGAGCCACATATTAAATGAGAGAGAATTTCTCAAAAACAAAAATGAAAAATAATAAATAATAAATGAAAAAGAAAAAGAAAAAAGAAGACCCTGCATGATATGTGCTGTGCGCTGCATTTATTGTAAGACAGAGGGATAGAACAAGTTGATTAGGGTTTGTCCAAAATTGCCTGACAAAATTAACAGTCCAGTCTGACCCAATGCTGATCAGTATATATCTCACATTTTGAACTTTATATACCTACTCATATCAGTATGAGCTGTGTGCTCTGATTAAAATCTCATGAATTTGTGGTTAAAAGTGTTTCTTTCTCGTCTGTATTATCAGAACAAAATTTCAATGGCAGTAAAGATTTATCCCTATTCTTTTCTATAAGATATTACCAATCTTTTGTTATGTTATAAGAGATATTTTGACGTGTGAATATTTGTTGTTATGAACTGTAAAAATGACTGTTATCTTACCACTTACAACCACAAATGCAGATTAATAATAACTACCGAAAGAGTACAGAAAAATAGCACTTAGTTTAAGTCATATATACATGCAACATAGTGGCAAATATGTAATTTAATGTAAGATAAAGATAGAGCTATAGGTATAGGGTGCATGCATCACATAATGAAATCTTGTATGAAAGGGATGGATGAAGGCAAAGATGTGAGGAGACCAAGAAAAGTTGAAGTTGTTTTTTGGCATTTTTTAGGGAGATTTTTTGTAATTGAAAGGTACTAGTTCGATTGAATCAAGGGTAATTCAGTCATTTCATTGGTAGTTTAGGAACAGACAGCAAGTGACCAAAAAGAAGTCCCAAAAAGGAAAAGGATTGAGACGGGCTCTTCTCTTCTCTTTCTTTCTTCTTCACAATTCATAGCTTTCTAGTTTTTCACCCCTTCTGTATCCTCTACAATTGAAATAATATGGCATGACATGCAATAGGCATTTGAACCGTTATGTTGTGTTATTTAATTACATAAATTAAATTTTAATTATTTTACTTTCTGTAATTGTATTAGTATTGCAGAGAAAATATGACAAGCTCTCTCTATATATCAGCTTAGACTTTGTAGGCTTTAAAGTAAGTGATTTAAGTAACCAATGAGAACTGATTTAAACTCTGAAAGGTGGTGGAGTCTCTAGTCTCTACTGTTAATTTCTTATTCAAACCAAACAAATTATTGTTCAAACAGAACTGATTTAGTTAAATAATAAAAATTATATTACAAGAACCAAGCCACGTAGAGCACAGACCTACTAATAACACAAGGCCTTTTTAGATGCGAGTGCAAAGCCCTAATTTATTTAATTAGACCCTAATTCTAGCTGTTTGTCTTTACGCTAACAGATGCATGTGTGTGTAACCTTGCATTTTGTTTGACATTTTTAGTTTAGTTTCAAACTTAAACACACCTATATGTCTATTTATCAGTCTCTCTAGGCTCTATATAATGGCTGTTTCAATGCCTCCATTGAACATTTCAAAAATATTATAATTCTCTAATTAATGCACTGTTGAAACTTGAAATATGCATATATGTTCGTACATATATATAAATATGTACGTATAACGTAGTAGAAAGTATGAAATGAGAAGTAAATGAATGTGATAGAACAGTTGGAATAACTGTTGGTCATCAAAAGAAAGATTAATTTGACGAGGAATGAAAAAAACTGTACAAGAGACTTGTAGAACTGCACCAACTGTAATCACAACACGCATTTATTTCCTTCTCAGCCCACCCTGACTTTGACCTGCTTATTTTTCTTCTCCAGTTCTTACATAACTCATAACCGAAGATATCCCTAAATAGAAGTATTTATGAGGGTCTAACTGTGTTCTGTGTAGTTAAAATGCTTTTTTCAAATGGAGAGGACCCAAGCTATAAGAAATTAAAATTCGTCATGTTGAGCTCCTGATACTCGTGACCAGTACGGATCCAAACATAACTTGTAATAATGATGCAACCCTCTTCTTTTTTTTCCTCTAAAACGAGCTAATATACTTCTAATATCGTAACAACTTAGGACAAGAGATGTTATATACATGATTATAACTGTACATCCAAGCAACTTGGAACTAAGCATGCATAGTGTAGCAAACACTTCACAAAGATAATAAAAATTTAAAATCCAAATTTAGATTAACAAATATAATATCATTGCTTAAATTGCCCGCTTGTATGTGAAATTGAAAACCTTATCCATCCCTAGTGGTTCTCACAACTTTTGAAAATTTTTGTATAGGACCAACAAGTTCAAATGATTCAATTTCTGACTATGTTGCAACCCTTTGTCTCTAATCGTACAAGTCTGAGTTAGAGAATTAAAAATGTAATCATCAACATAATATACTTTACTTGGTAAGTTTAGGAACAATTTTCTGCACAACTCATGGTGTGGCGATAATACCTTAGGATAATATATGTATATGTTTTATTTCTTTATATAATTTAACAACTTCTGACATATGAATGCATGCTAAAGATTTTTTTTTTCTATTGTTTATTGAATAAAAAGAATTGCATGCATGCTCAGATTTCGTGTTGCCACGTAAGTTAAGGGATAGAAAATATATATGTGAGATATCTGAAGTAATTATTAGGTTATGGGCTTGTAGAAATATCTGAATTGTTGGCCTACATGAGACTCTTTCATGTCGGATGTGTTGTCACAAATTTGTACTTGATAAATGTTATGCAATGTGTTGGGTCTTCAATTTTCCAGCAAAAGAATTGATTAATTTGGATAAGGTTGGTAATTTTGGATTTGACAAGAAAATTATCAGATCTTATCTTGATGTTTAATTTCCGATGCTTTCGTGGATTTTCAGTTTCATATTGAGACGTGAGAACTTTCGTTTTCCTTTTAAATTTAAGAACGGGAAATTCAGGATCTTCAGTGGCAAGCCATATAAAGAGGGGCTAGTTAAGTGGTTATGGGTACCATATTGATAGTTAAAACATGAATAATTTTGAAGCTGCAGGAAAAAAATTACAAAATCTCTATTAATGTAATGCTATTAAAAATTACCATTTTTAGTAAACAATGTAAACTTCTCACAAAACAATGGGGGCTAATATAATATTAATTAATAGAATAATGGATCTTCTAATAATTGAAACGAGCAAACTCCCTGTACCTTATTTGACAATTTAACAAATTATTCTTCTCATCTCAACCCATAGATTATAAATTTGAATCTAAAAAAAAATTGAAACAGTAAACAAATACAACATAAAAGGAAAATATATGTTATTTTCTTACTATATTCACAACTCTTGAAGGTACAAAGAATAACATAAATAATAGCAAAGCTTTTATTTCTTTGGCCATTGATAATCAAAGGATATGAACAAAAAATAAGAGATGGAATTTAAGGAAAGCTCCAAACAAACCTTTTTGCATGGTGTTGTGTTTACACATGGCCTAACGAAAATATATATATTGACATGACAACTTGCTTTTGACAAAAATATTGACATGATATGCTGATATGACCTTGATATAAAAACTAGCTCCGTACTTCACAAAATCTTTTACTTGGATTTCTATTTACGTGCTAAATTCATTTACGGCGCAATCTGATTGGACACCAGGTTTATTTTCTTTTTCATAGAAAAGAAAATAAATCAATAAAAAACCATTTCATATGCATCAGTTAAATAGTACACGAAATATTTGCTATGTTATTCTCAATGCATATACATGAATGCTATTATTCGCTCAATAAACTCTACGTGGATACATATTATAATTGAGTAATATGCACAATATTATTTTGTATAGTATCTGCACGACGAGACTGCAAATTTTGCAATCTCAAAAAGTTGTTATGACTATCTTAGGCATAAAAAAAATATCATTACCATGTAGAGAAATGAAATACAATGTGCCTAATTTCATTATTTAAATTTCCCTAAAATTATAGGAAAATAATGAATAAATTATTAGCCTAGACATAACATCCAAGTGAACTAGCTAGCCAACTTTTGTGATTCAGTCTAGGCTTCTTGTTCACACGTGGCATTGAGGAATTTAAATAACTAACTAAATTATATATTTTAAATTATTTCCCTTCTTTTTGCCTAAAGCACTTATCATCTAACCCAATAATGGACTTTATCATAAACAAAATTATATTATTTCCTACTTTAAATCATTTCCCCCCTTTTTTTGCAACATAAAAAAGCCAACCAAAAGAAATATTGATTTCGACAAACTTAAATGGAGCAACTCAAGTTGGCTAATAAGACATTTTTCTTTTTCTTTTTCATTTCTCATTATTATTGTTGTGCCACCCCATTTCAGCTCCAACTTTTTATACCTTTGATCATTTAAATAACAATATATATGAAATTAGTTACTTGATCATATCTCCCAAAATTGAAAAACAAACAACATGTGAATTATTCTTTCTTTCAAATTCATAGCACCAAGTATAAACATCTGACAAGATAGAATTACATAAAAGGGTCCTAATAACTTTCTATAGTCAAAAAAGCCCCCCAAAAAGAGGAAAATTCGCAGGCCACGCCCCTAACCATCCCCCCAATAAAAAGAGAACAAACAAACCGCTCCTAACCAGCTTTTCCACCCAATCAGATCCATGCACGTCACCAAACCCCACTCCCTTTGTCAGTCCTCTTTATTGGGCCAAAATCCAAAAGGCCCAAGTAAACAACCCAATAAATCTCCCCAAAAAAGTCCCCAATCAAACTCTGTTAATTAGATAATTAATGATTTTAATTCATTTTTACGAGGCCCAAGAACTTGAACTGTGCGCTGAGCAAATCACGGCCCCTCGTGGGAATCAAATGCCACAATCCTTTCCCATCTCCAGAACTCACACCCACACAACAGACCGGAAATCAACGGCTGGGATTCAATCTGAGAGACGAAAGAATTGTTTCCAATCTCCAAAGAAAGCTGCGCAGATCGACGGCTGCGATTAAATATGGGAAAGTTTGATGCGTGTTGGGCTGTGGGATTAAATAAAGAGCCACGTGTCGTTACTGTTCTGCCACACTCGCCATGTTACCCCCCACACAAGCTCCCACGTGTACTCGGGTTAGTTATAAAGGACTGTTCACTCCAGTTTTTGTGACACCAAAATTACAGAAACAAACTTTTTTTTCTATATACTTTTACTCTAAAATTTTAATTTAATTTCAGACAGAAGAAATTACTGAAATAGTAATAAATATGCAGGGGATTGCAAGCTCATATTTTCCAAAAGCGATATGGAGGAAAATATTGGCTTGAATTTTTTAGATTTGATTAGATTTCAAGACCGAATATAAGGAAATTTAAAGAGGAGTTTTCTTTGGCAAAATTTCCTTCTATTTTTCCCCCAGAAATAAATCTATTGACTTACATACTAACAACAACAGAACATAAATTAACTGGCACTAAACTCCGTCACCGTTTAACTGACGGAGATACTTTTTTTTTCCTTAACTCGATAAAGTCATAATAAACCTACAGATTAAAAAAAATAAAAAAATCTAACGAAAAAAACGAAAAAAAAATAAAAAAAAACACCAGAAAAATAAAACACTTTTCAACCTCTCTACTACTTTCTCTCTCTCTGAGATTAGCTACAAAATCGTCCGGTGTACAAACACCGAGTCCATCTAAAAAACAGCAGGAAGGGGTTCTATGGGGAACAAATCCGTTATATCATTGAAACAATCCTCCACCGGCCACGTGGCATCTCCGGCGACCTTCTCGACGGGCTCTGCCGGAGCCACGTTACTACCGCTACTCAAAAACCCTCCTCCCAAATCGGGACAATCAGCGAAGAAATTCGTCTCGGATGTAAACCCGTTGAAGAAATCCGAGCCGAAGCCGAAGCTCGTGAAGTCAAAATCGGTGAAGACCGGCTCGTCCGAAGGTAATTGGAACTGGGGCTCAAGAGCTCCATTTGAGGAGGAGGAGGAAGAAGAAGGATCGTTTGGGCTCTGGCTCTGCTTCTCGTTCTTCTCTTGCAATGGCTTGCTTTCGGGTTGTAATTGACTTGAACGGAGGACTGAAACAGGGGAGGAGAGGTTGTTGTTTTGCGACTCTTCGGTCGACTCGTATCCATTTGAGGTGGATAAGTTGGTCTCTGAAGGACTCTTCTTCAACGGATTTGCGAAGTTTGTTGTCGCGTCGGGCCCTCGGAGCTTAATGGCGGCTTCATCGTAAACCATGGCAGCTTCTTCAGCCGTGTCAAACGTGCCGAGCCAAACTCGAACCCGTCTCACTGGGTCCCGTATCTCTGCCGCGTACTTGCCCCACGGCCGCCGTCTGACGCCGCGGAACCTAGGAGCTCCGGCCGCATCCACTGCAGGAGCTGCGCCGGCGGGGGTTGGACCCTTGCGTTTCTTTGTTTGGGTCTCTTTGGGAGCAGTTTGGGCAGTGGCTTCTTGAGGAGGAAGAGTTTGAGAGGGGGAGGGCTTTTTGGTCTTTTTGGGTTCTAGACGGATTTCCTGCACGTACCGTCTTACACGGCGGAGGTGAGTGGGCTCCTCTTCGTCTCCAGAGGAATCAGTGGCGTCATTGTCTTCGTAAAAGATACGGAGCGTTCTTTGCTTGGATAGAAACCCCGTTCTTTGGCGAGATTTTGAGTTGATGGTTTTGGAGGTGACAGAAATGATGTGCTCTGTGCGCTTGATGGGGGCGAGAAAGCTTCCTCCTTCCATCATCATATTAGCATTAATTGGAAGGGGGTTTGAGGCTTGTTGGACTGAGAAGTAGGTGTGGATTGATAGATTGTGCGTCCTGCTGGAGAAAAACAGAGGAAATTAATTAGTGGAGGAGAAGAGAGGAAAGGCAACAAAAAGGGAAGGGAGAAGAAGCGCACACACGCGAATAAAGAAAGGGGTTCAGAAAGGAAAGCCCGAAGAGAAAGAAAGAGAAAGGTGAAATTTTTGGCTTCTTTTTTCGCTTATTTGTTCTTTTTCAAACTAAACTAATGGTGAATATGAAACCAGAATCAAGTTCCACACCATGTAATTTCCACGAAATGAGAAAAGCCCCTTAAACCCCAAAACCCACAACTCAGAGAGAGGGGGAGAGGGAGATGTACCTTGAAAAGAGAAAAGAGGATTCTTGCTCTCTACCAAATAGCCTCTAGCAGTACTTTCTCAACACAGAGAAAGAGAGGCCTCAACAGAAAGATAACGAAGCACACACACACACACAGTTGTAGAAGAAGAGGAAGAGAGGAAAAGGACTCGAGTTGGGAGAGAGATATATAGTATAGTGAGAGAGGAAAAGAAACAGAAACAGAAACAGAGCAAGACTCGAGGATGAAAAAGAGAGGGCGAAGAAAAGAGTAGGCAAATGGCTCTATGGGGACAGACCGAGGAGACTCTGTTTTTATAGGATCCCAACCCAGCCGATTTTTGGAAACTCTCAATTCCTTTCGTTTTTCCCCTCAATTCCTACCTCCTCTCCATTTCCCCCTCTCTTCCCAAAATACCCCTGTCCTATTTTCCACTATTTTCGAATTATTTTCAAAATTGGAATTGACACACCAGCCGCCGCATCCAGCTTCCACATCCAATGAAAACTCGACACCTGCCAAGTGGGTCCTTTCTCTGATTTGTGGGCCCGGACCGAGAAAACGGTCCAGTACGTAGTGTTGTGTTGTCACGAGAGTTGATGTGAAAGAAAGTGGATTAAGAATGGTCAAATCCTTGGGTTAAGTGATTTATCAGCGTGTTATTGTTTTCTTTGACTCGGCCCTTGGATGATTAGCTGGTTAATTGGTGTTTTAATTGCTGGTTGTTGGGTTTTTATGTCCCAATTCCCGAATTGTGGCCGTTGGGTATTTGGGTCGTACGGACTTGGGGTGGCTTGCGGATTAAGCTTCACTTTGTACATTGTGTATTCATAAATACATTTATGTTTTTTTGCCTAAAAATTGACAAAAATGAATAAATAAGGTTTTCTTGAGTAATTGCGTTGGGTATAATTGTTGTGAACAAATTAAATTTTGAATTTATATGGAGAATTTTGGTGGGGTTTTTATGGAAAGTTAAGGTTTTTTTAACTCGTTATAATTTTTTCACGTATCTATACAAATATAATATTGTCATGTCATTAAATGAGGACGAAAATATTCAAATAAGGGCAAATATGTCATTACGTACTGTTTCAGTGTGGCTGGAGAACTCGTGAGAGACTGTGAACACTTTGGTACAATGTACTGAGACTGTAAGAGACGTTTCATAAATTTGAATTTGAATATATCAGTCATGTAAAGTGTTGCCCTGGGGAAAGTTTCTGACATTGCTTTGCTGTCAAATAATTACTTGCAGTTAAAAGACATTCGAGATGAACTGGCAAACACGCGTTATACCTATATGGCAGGTAGGACGGTGTTACTCGTGAAGAAATTGAACTATGTATACATTGTATCAAGATTATATGAAATGTTTTGAAATTTGAATTTTTTAAAATCACAATTTTTTTTTTGAAAAATGTTGGGACATATCTTTTTTTAAAATAGGACCTTTCTGGTAGTCAAATTCAGAATTTGTAATTGCCAAAATATTCAAGATAATTGCATATGATTTTTTAAAATATACATTAAAATGATATTGAGTATTTTTTATGAAAAAAAGTGTTATTGACTTGTGATAATAATGTTATTTCCATATGTCAATCAATCATTATCAACACGAGATAATTAGAAGGTCCAAACTGACCAAATTTATCATTGAAGCTACGTGAATAAGATGACTGAATAGTCCGATTCCGATAAGACAATGCAACTCCTAGAAAACAAACTCGGTAGTGCATTGCACAGAGGCCGTAAAGGATGTTTCAAATTTAACCGAGTAAATAATAATTTTAATTATTGTTCCAGCAACTTTTCTTATATTATCATGCCGGCTGTCAAATAATGTCTATGTAATTGTAGTAGTAACGATTGTAGGAAACATTTTGAATCTTTGTGTAAATCATTATATAAAACTCGCCAGGTCTATATGCCAATCTAATTCATCCATATCAGCCGAAGAGAAATGGAAGGTCCAAATAGAGATAAATTTGTCATTAAAATTAAGTGGACCAAACAGTCAATTCTTCTGAAATTAAACTCGGTAGTGCATTGTACTGAGGTTGTTAAATTTTATTTTATTTTCAAAGTTTGACTTTGCTGAGTAAATAATAACAATCAGTTCCAATAAACTGTATGATATAACCAACGGCTATCATATAATGATCATGCAAATATAAGAAAGTAATTCGCGAGAACCTAAACTCGGTAGTACAATGTACCGAGACTATAAGAAATGATTAAAATTTGAATATGCTTAGCAAATAATAATTTTACTCATTATTTCTTATATTACCATGTCATCTGTCAAATAATAATTTTGTAGTCTTAGAAATAATCATGAGCATCAATTGTTGAGTGAATTTCTTATGTAAACAAGAACTATTGGCATGTGTTTGTCTTATTACATCTTTTTGCCTATATTGCCATGCGAGTTGAAAACAACAATTAAAGAAATTAAAGAGTAAACATTGAGGCGTTTTGGTGTAACTTGTTATGGTTGAACCAAGACGTGTAATATACTAACACAGAAACGTTAATATTTTTTGCACTTCTAGAATTCGTCATGATAGCCTAATATTGTTATCTTTAAAATAAGTACTATTAACAAGCGTGAAATTTGAGTGATTCAGTCCCAATCATGATCACCTACTTCGTGGCAACAAATGACTTATGTCTTATGGAAACTAAACTTATATTTGAATGCGAAAATCTTGTCAAATTCACATGACAATATAGGCAATCATGACGATTTTAAATGATAAGTCAAAAGATTTGTAAATCTATCACTATAAGAATAAAAGACAGTTTGGATGAAAACGGTGCAATACGCGATGAACAAAATCAAGAATACAACGTACATATCGCGTATAATAAATTCTCAGAGTTTGAATTCTATCAGAAAATCCTACTATAAATCATTCCGTGAACAAAACTTTCTTAAATTACCTTGCCAACAATTGTATATCGATTTTTGCTTGCCGAAGAAAAAATGAATTGAATATCAAAAAGAAAACTCAAGATGAGACCCCACATTTCCCATTTTGAAACCAAAAAACAAATTATCCACATCCCATTAACTGGCCACACCAAAGCACTCAAACAAAGCGGCTCAAAAAGATCACACCATTAGTGTAGCATAATCATAAAAACTAATGGAATTAAGAGGAGAACACAATATAGCTTAGCGGGCCGAGTCAGATCCAAGTTTGTACGGTTTCACCGCAGAGAGCATGTGGATCCCCACCTGCACCGCTCCTTGCTCTGTCCAGATCATTTTCTTTATTCTTATTTTCACTGCGGTAACTCCTATATAAATAGTAAATACCCAATTGTTTTCTCACCTTTTAACCTCTCTTTACTTTCACCCGTGTAACTATCCACTGATTAGTGGGACCCATAAGTTAAATACATGGTTGTTTAATTCTTACTGATTCGTTATACATGATGTTTGTGGAGTAATGGTTAAAGAGGATTTGGTAATTATAGCTGTGTTACAGGTCCAGCTCCCAACGGACAATGGTGGTTTTTTTACTTTTAACAGCTTGTCTGGGTCCCACGGTAATTCTTTTTTAACCGCTGTTATTCGTACGGCTTCTCGCTTTCCCAACTTTATTTTAAATCCTCTCATCTTCTCCAGTTTTATATTTTCCTAAACTCCCCGTTATTAACTAATTTGATTAAACTGGAGGTGTCGTGGAGTATTTTAATGGAGTGAATTTAGATAAACAACCATCCTGACGTGTATAAAATGCCCAAATCTCGTTTTTTACTTGAAATATTTTTACCTTTTTGGCTGATAATTAAAATTCAAAAACTGGAATTGTAGCAGGAGGGTAGTTTGGTCATTTCAAAATTCGTTACTGTAAGTATTATAACAAACTTTTGAAATCCGTATGTAGACGGGACCCATAAAAGAAGATACGGTGACAAAGATGTATTTGCTCACTGAATCTTCTATTTGTAATAGTTATATTATACACACTATAAAATGAAAAATAATTTATGAACTAATGAAACATATGTCTATTTAACTATAAAAAAATTAAGAATATGCTATATAAAATATTTTAAATTCTTGGTTCATAATATTCTTTTGTTGAATAATATTCACATGAATAGAATATAATTTTCATGGTGGTTCAAATATCAAATTGAAGTATTTTTCTTTTGTTATTACATAATACTTCTCATTTGGTAAAACTTCAAAAATCGTTGGCATAACATTTGCATAAACTATTACCTATAGTAATTTTAATATATAATTTATAATGAGTTTAAGGAATATGTAAACACATCGAACCGATTCCATATATACTTTTTTTGGGGGGAAATCATTTTTTAAATTTTAAATACCTTTAATGGAATAAAAATATTTGACAGTATATGTCAAATTAATATCATACCGTATTTGCTACAAAAAATCCATACTCCAAATTAGTTAAATTCCAATGATAAGGTGTACTGACAAAAATATCTCCAAGCAGATTCTGCATTAACAAACGGACGGCTCATATCGTTTTAATGTATTAAATGGACGGTGGATAATTAGGGGGACCAACGAGGAAAATGTTCTAAGAGCACCCCCATTTAGATATGGTAGACCATGAGTATAAGCCAACTTGCTATGTCAAGACAAGCCCTGACCATGGCCGTCTGATCTTGATCCAATGGCTAAAATGAAAACAATGAATTTGATCTTGAGTTTTTTGGTAATACATTGTGTTTGTGATTTTAAGTAGATTGGTAATTACTATAGTAGGTTGTGGTTGTATAGATTTGGTCTGGATTATTGATGGATTTTTTTGGGATTGTTTACGATGTATTTAACCGAATAAATAAGTAGAAATGAATGGAGCATAAACATGTCGACATATAAAATAATGTAATAATATTTTTTGGATATGGCAATTTTATTAATGGATATTTTCTAAATTATTTACGGCGAATTTAACTGAACAATTAAGTAGAAACGAATGGATCATAAATCTGTTGACGTATAAAATAATGTAATAATATATTTTGGATATGGCACTTTATTTTATTTTAGGATTACACGAATGCTATTATAGTATTTATATTACATTATAATTCTGGCATAAATGTATGGTTTTTTTTTTGGGGGGGGGGTAAACATGCCAACGTATAAAATAATGTAATAATGTATTTATGATATGGCGGTTTGTTTTTATTTTAGAGTTACTCGAATGATATTATATTATTTTATTGCATATGTTCATGCATTTTGTTAACCCTTGAGCAAGAAAAAAACATTAATAAATATCTGTAACATGCATTGCTTTTTTTTATTCAAAATGTTTATATGCATGACACTATACATAATGCTACACCAGAAGTGTCACAGGTGTCTGTCTATCTCTTTAAGTTCCATTATTATTTAACCATAAAACTTTGGGTTTGGTCCATTAAAGAGCAAACAGAAGAACTAAACAAACATCTAAACCACCACAACAAAATGCCTCAGAAAAAAGGAGTAAAATCAATCAATATAACTTAAATAAAATAATAATTAATCCCACACCTACTGAAATTATTATAATATAAATTCATGTCACAGAATGTGGGCCTGGGCCAGGATATTTAGGGGCCCAATTGTCCTGAAAAGATTGTTCATTTGTCTCCTTTTGCTATCAGTTCAAAATGTGAAACTAAATTATCTGTGTGGCCTCTGTAACGAGTCATTGAGGTTTAATTTTACAACTTTTATTTTAGTTATATATTTGAAATTAATAATAAATTAAGGATTTTGGAGAGAAAATTTATTAACTCATGTTATAAGTGACAGAGGGTTGAGAATGGAGTGAAAAGGTGAGGGGAGAAACATTCCTCTCTAAATTCCTATCCTTTGTGCCGGTTGAAATTTCATATCCAACTTTATTGACACAAAAAGGTAAAAATGGGACCTATATTATCTCGTTCCACTTTTTTTCATTTTCCTCCATATCACAAGGAATATTTTGGAGTCATTTTCTCGTGTGCTTTTAATTATCACTTTTCACCTACTTTTCATTTTCTCCTGAAAATTCTAATTATGTCCTTAGATTCATCAACTTTCTTAGAAATGTTTCATTGTCGTCGTGAATATTCCATATTTACTAAATATTTAGTCGATGGACTAATAATTTCACGGTGAAGAGATTTAACAATTCAACTTTATTCAAACACCAACCACAAAAAAGAGAAATCATTTAAACAACTTCCATGAAAAAATAGACTTTGAATATTCATACATATCCTATCTCTCTAATGGTAAAACATACATTTTCAGAGAACAAATGTCAAACCAAAAATTGTTATTCATAATATATTCCATGTACTATTGACAGAACCAATCAAAATTGGAGGATGTAAACGCAAAAAGACGGCTTGACAAAAATGATACAATCTAATCTACTTGAGTTCGGTGATCAACGTACCATGGTTAAAAAATTTAAAACTTGAACTCGAGAATCAAAATTATCATATGGATTCAAACAAAAAAATATCATTTGGAAAACCAAAATCGATGATTTTTTTAGGATATCATATACTGTAAATGAACATGCCCATTCAAATTTTAGTATGTCCTTTCAATATGATTATTTTATTTTACTTGTGGGATTTGCATAGATATATAGGGATCGGAAAAATAGAAAACACAGCACTTCCATTTCTTCCTTAAAAACATTTATTTAATAAACTTTAAAACATAGTTTAGTGTTTCTTCATAGTGACGTAGTAACGTTTAATAAACCCAATGACTCATTAATATATGTGAAGCTCCTGCTTAAAAATTCCTTAAGTAAAATCGACCAAGTAACATTAGATTATTAAAAGATGTTTACGTTTTTTTATCAAAGCTATTAACAATCAGTCCATAATTTAATGATTGTCTCCGATTTTTTTTCTGTAGATAAATCCATCCCTTTATGTACTAATATTATACTAGAGGCAGATTTTTTATTTCAAAAAATAGAAGTTGAGATTTTGCATATAATGAACCATTTGTGTATACAGTTACACAACCACTCATCATGAGACAAAAATGTATTAACATTTATAACTCATTCAAATCCTTTTTACTAGGCATGGCACGATAAGAAAACATGCCATTCAAAAATAGATTTACATTTAAAAAAATGTTTTGATCAAAAGAAAGAGCCAATGAGTGAATACAAACCATCAACATGTGCAAAACTCGTGAAAAACCAAAAATGGACTTTTGTTGCCTAGTAAGAGAAGAACATCTAGGTTTTGATGATCCATTGACTTGCCCTTAATATTAGGGGGCACTTAGGGACTTGCAATAATTAATCTTATAATGTTGAAATAATTCAATTAATTAACTAATTCTTATGACTCAACTTTGTCGAGCCCTGTGTTTTTTCATACAACAAGTGTGTGGAGCTTGTGGTGCTATGATTCCTGTTTCGGGTCTATAAGCTATCTATTTTGTTTTAGAAATTTAATTATATGCACATTTCGCGTGATTTAAAGAAAACTTGATTTTAAGGAACGCATGCAATAAGAAAAAAAATCCAGTTTATGTGATCCAGGTCTAGATTCAGTAATCTCTTTAATTTTGCCACAATTCGAAATGAAGTTTTTATTTTGAGTGAAAATTGGTTAAATTTGCATTCTACAAAAAGAAAACCTCACAATTGGAAGAGGGACCAAACGATAGCCTTTGGCTTAGTTTATATATATAAGTAAGTAAAATATTAGAGGCAACACTCAAGTTATCTCAAATAAAAAATATACTAGATACTACAAAATCATAATAACGGACTTAAAGTCACATTGTTATTCTTAATTCTAAGTGAGAAATTGAGAATATTCATATATTTTTGGTTTTTTATTGGAAGACCTCAAAAGGGCACTTAACATTCAATTCATTTTGCCTCAACTCAACTAGAACTATGGTTAAGACTTGCAAAAACTTATTAACTCAAACGATATCAAATGATAAGACATAGTTAAATATTTGAAAAAATTTCAAATTCAAAGCACAACAAATATATAACCTTATGTAGCACATATTTAACAGTCTCTCAATCCACTGATTCAGTGTTCAAGTCGTGCTGATTTCATGTTCCTTAAAACTTCCCGAGTATCCTTTAAGAAAATGATTAATTAGTACTAATTATTGGTGTACATATCGTGCTGATTGAATGGAGAGAGTCACTTCCCAAAGTCGGCAAAGTCATGTTGAAACTCAGGGAGATATTTTTCTGCAAATTGCTAATTATAAAGTTCTTTTATAAGAACAATAAATGCTCTCATTTTTCAAAACAAAAATGAAAAATTGAGCAATTTTAAAGATCCCCAAATTGCTGATAATTTTGTAGATAAAATGTCGATGTATTATCACTATCTCAACACAGGAAGAAAACTGATATAATATTACATAAGCATATAGATATATATATTATTAAAAAAAAGGAAAACTACATGTAATCACCTGTTTCGTTCTATTTAAGTGGACTCATATACCTCTCTAAAATTTTAAATTAATGTTCTGTTTAAGTGAGCTCATATGGCTCTCTAAATTTTTAAATTAATCTTATTAGATCTGGGATTCGAACCACTAATCTATGAAAATATGAGATTAATATCTTACCACTAGACTATTCTAGTGGTGATATATATTATTATTATCATGACATAATTACATATAGTTGTGTTAAAACACACACACACACATATATATATATATATATATATATATATATATATATATATATATATATATATATATATATATATATATATATATATAATTCGAATAATTTTTGTGTGTCTTCAGAAAATTCATAGATTTAATGATTTAAATAAAAGTAAAAATATATTAAGAATGAATTTTTTGTTGTTATTATTTGTAAGACAATAACACAACTCTATCAGTACACAAAAAAAAAAAAGAATAGTCGTGTTCCACATAAACTTAATAGATATACTTAAAGATTTCTAAAAGATATAATATGACTTTATATATATCCATATATAGTAAACTTTAGTGATTTTTTTTACAATAGTAGGTGAAACCTTCAAATCAACTATTCTTTATTCAGATTGATAATACAATTTCACAAAATTTATCCGTTCGGCAGGGCGGAATAGAACGGTTTCATGGAATAAAATGAAATAAAAAAAATTATTCTGCCGAATAAGAATGGAAGAACATGAACTAATGTGGATTAAATGATGAAAAAACTATTTCATGATAGAGATGAAATAGACGGTTTGAGTGGGGTGATGATTTGGACATGAATTTATTTGATGAATGCAGGAATATAAATTTTAAATTACTTTTTTGCCCTTTCCTAAATGAGATAACTGGCATTTAATGATATGTGATACTAATTAGAAAAGTATGATATGGAAACTATTGATTCTTCTTTTATTTAGATTGGATTATGATCCAAATAATAATATGCATTCCTTTTTTATATGCAACAAAGTTTTGACATTTCAACAACTTGAGATAATTATGAAATAAGAACTGTGATAATTATAAAATAATATTTTGGGTCCCTAATATTATTATGTATTTGTTTGATATTTGATTATTTCTTTATGATGTGAATTTAGAATTAATTCATGGTAACAAATGAATTAATATAATAATATTATCTTCTTATTTTTTTTAAATGAAATAAATCTAGTGTTCTTTTTCATGATATTGAAATTTAGTTTAGTTTCTTACGTACGAGATTTAGGGATTATGTGCTTCTTCTTTCTTTCAACATTTTTTACTATATAAATCTTTTTTCTTTGAGTAGTGACTATGTAAAATTTTGTAACACCATTTGTATTTTTTCTTCTATTATTGATGAAAAATGAAGTAGATTTGTGTGCATAAAATATCTGCAACTTTTCTCAATTACCTTAGGAATGATTTTCAAATTCTAATTTATTATTTTCCAGATTATTTTTATTCATGATTCTCTTGTATTATTTGCTTGTTTGTAAGGAAATAATTAAGAAAAAAATGAGTTAAGCAGGAGAGATACAAAAAAATAGGTAATATTAAAAAAGAAAGGATAGGTAAGAATATTTGTAATTAATTAAATTAATTAATCACCATACTTATGAAGGGCTAAAAGCATAATTTTAATTTGCTTTTTCTTGCCTTCATCAAAGTTGTCCTGCCCAAATCAGCACCCGTTAGAGCGGAATAAACTCATCTCTCTCTCTCTTTTCAAAAAAAATATATTAATTTATTTTACTATTCCATTATTTCACAATTCATCTTGTTGAAAACGCATGAAATAAAATAGATTAATCGACTATTTCCTATTTCACAATTCCACTATTCCGTGTTTTGCCGAACAAGCCCAATAAGAGTTAACTCATGTATGTGTATACGACTGTGGAGATCCTAAACATTAACCCGAAATAATATGTCAGAAAAAATAATCATGCATGCACCATATTTCTTGTGCCAATCATATGGACCTAATTAATGCAAATAAGACCTAGAGAAGAAAATGGTTTGGTTAATACCAATAGATTATATTTTGTTCTTTCTCATATTAACTATTTTCAACCGTATATATTAGTTTTAAAGTACAAAAATGACTTATTCCTATTTAAACAAGAAATATAGTTTCTCCTCATAGAAAAACGGTCTGGTCCATCAATTCCATTATTTCCTGGTTGACACCTAGTTTTGGAGGATACATTTTAGAATATTTCCTCATATTTATGGATATAGATATTTAAAATTCGATATTTCTCTATTCTCTCTAGTGTTAAAATTTTCAAATGTTGTGAGCGTATAAAAGGAAATTCATTCGAGACAGAGACACCTAATTGTTGTATCTTTGAACCCATCAGTGGACCATTATAATAATACTCATGGGTTGTTTGAAGGGCAGGACAATTTGACTGCATTAATTACCCTCATTCTTGCATATAGTTGATAATAGATTAAAAATGATGGTCATTTCAACCAAAATATGAAATTCCTTTTGCCTTATGGGATGGTTTTTGTCATAACCCAAGATCAAATTTAAAATGAGAGCTAGTCTTATCGTTAAATTGAGCAGAAATTTAAATTATTGATACATATATAAGGTTATAATAATAATATTTAACTTCAAAAATTTAGAATATTGATTAGATTTGGATAAATACATATAAGCAACATGAAAATGTAAACATATAACTAGTTAATGAAAATTGAATCTCACAATTAAGGAGAGATATTTGCAGGACCACAAGTTCTATTATTAAAATTTTAAAAAGTCTAAGTTGACAAAATCTCATATAGGCTATACTATCTAGCATATACATATGTAAAAAAGCAAGTAAAAATATAACTATAATTAACAAACTATGTACACGAGGGTTGTGCACTCATTAAAAAATAATACAACAATCAAAGTCTAAAGCACAAATTAATTGCATGTCAAATTTCCAAACTCAAAACAGAAATAAAAATGGCTTAAATATCACAAAAACAGCATAAGACAACGGATAGTACGGGATGCTGTTGGGTTGACCGGCTGGGCCGGTCATCACAGACCTCCCATAACTTCTCCACTTCTCTTTCCTACACGTGTCGCTCAGGTTATGGTTTGACCGGTGACTGTTTGTGAATGGAATATTGCGTAACGGACACGTGGCGGTTCGGTCATGTGGAGTGACGTGGCGAAACGGATTCCTAGGGGGCTGTACAGATTCTGTGTGGGACCAATTTATCAACGGAGCTGGCTATATACAGAGATTACTGTACAATACTACAGTATTTTGTAAAATAAAAATAAAAGACGTTTAAATTTTGAATTTTGGTTTTTTATATGGAGAAACAATTACAAATGATATTATTTATCTATTGCTTATATTAAAAGAGGACAATGAGTTTTTTTATTTATTTCAAAGTCAGGATGAGTAGATGTTTTTTAAATATTTTAAAGTTGAATTTTAAGAAAATTTATTTTGCAAATGGTACCTTAATCTAATGATTGAATAACTTGGATTAGATGCTAAAGATTGGATATTCAAATTCCAAATTCTGTATTCATCAATTGAAGAGGATAGTTTTCTTTAAATCTATAGAAAATAGTTCTCACTTGATGAATTTCGAATAAAATAAAAAAAAATCAAAAGTCAATTTCGGAAATATGATATTTTTATTTATAAAATAAGGTGGTTATGCAGTACAACAACAAAATTACAAGATAATTAAAGATTTGTTTAATAATTTAGCATGAAATAAAAGTATATAATTAACTAGAGAACAAACATAGTGATTTTGGCCGAATCCACAAGTCATTTTCATGCCCATCATTATATGTATGGTTTGCTAGATTTTGTGACAAGTACTTTTATACGCGCCAACAATTATATCAACATCAAATACTTCTTACTTAGTAATTTTATATCAAAGTATTCCTAGGCTGTTGGAATTTATTTGGGCAATGAGCTGTCCTGTATTTTCCCTTGATCGTTTTGAATCTTTCTTTTCTGAAAACAAAAAAATATTTTGGAAAAATGATGGCTTTAATTGCTTGGTCATCATATTTTAAACACCATGTTGAGAAATCAAAATATTTATTAACCCCAGAAAAACATAAAATTAATGGATAAAATTCAAAAATTTAAAATTTTGAAAATACCAAAAATTATCAAAATATCAAATTTAACATGTGAATACGATATAATAAAGATATAAACAAAAAGAAGCTCTCAAATCCCAAGTTCCAATAATGATAATTCAATAATTCAACAAGACACCCAACAAAACATACTCCTTAATACATGCAACAATTTCCTCTTTCTTTTTTCCACAATCCTCTCCATTACTCTCAGAGTATAAATCTCCATTTATGCGAAAGGAAGAATAAGAGACAAAAACACAGCTAACAAAAGGGCCATGGCACGTGGAAACAAGACACTTCCACGCCAGCAAACTCACTGGGATTTTATTTTGTGCGTGTTTGTTAGTGAGTGGGTGAGTGTGTGTGTGTGTTGTGCTTCTTTAATTCTTGTCTTCATTACATGATAAAATCTTTTTAATACCCCACAAGTATTCTCCTTTTTTTTCTTCATATTTTCTCATTTTCCCCTCAGGAAAACCTATTATTCATGGTTATTTTTGTCATATTATATGTACATGCTTTCATAATATGAATATATCATTCATATACAAATATTTTTTATTTGACAAATATATAGCCAAATATCCACAAAAATATATGTCCAAGGATTGCTTGAAGGACACTGTTTTATATGAATATTCATTTCTTTTAGAGCAAATTAGAAAAATAACTCATCTTTTTATATATCAAAAGAAATGAGGGTGTAATGTGCAAATCAGAAAGACTAGCTTTATAGATTACCAACTCGTGTGCACGAACTATGTATTAAAATCAGTCATTATTATACCCGTATAGTTAGATTACGCACCAAATGTGTGAACGTGTCAGCATGTGGTTATTTAATACGTATATGGTATATTTATACTATATTTATACGTCGTCGGCTTCTTCTCTCACTACTACTAGTCTACTAGTTTATCAATACGTGCATTTAATGAAATATATCTGCCTTTGGAGATTCTTCACCTACGAGGCTACAAGCTAATATAAAAAGAACATGTATTGGTGGACTGATATAATTAAATAATTGATTAAAGGGGGTTTAGTTGAAGGGTTTAAAGGTGTTAAATGTCTGATTTGTGGGGCCGAGTGATAATGATAAATGGAGGGGTAGAGGCATTGAAGTGGTATGGTACATTAAAGTTAGTACAACATGAAACTATGTCTAATCCCTTGTTTCCTGCTTACCCATACCATCCCCCACTCATCATTTTTAAATCATTCAATAATTCGTTCTAATTAAAATTATATTGTTATTTATGATGAAAAAAATTAAAAAGGGGCTTTTTGTGATATAATAGTTGTATAATCGAAGTGATATATTGATGAGTATTGAATTCTAATCGGTAATATACACTAGTATTACTAAAATCAAGTTATAACATTATTATGTCATTTTATAATACATAATACATAATACGTAATATTAAAACCTTTCCTCATGCAGCTCACGTGACTTGGTTTAAACGGTCAGGGGAAATTGGCGCGAAATCTCACCAAGAACCGTTGACCACACATATTTGGCGCCAAAACTTGAAGCAGATGATATATGATATATAATATTATATCTACACCAGCTGTGAAAAAATCAGCAATAAAATTTGTTTGTTTTTTTTGTGATTCAACTGGGGAAACATCTTATGTTGAATTACAATTGTTCATCATTAAACAAAATTCTCTTGAAATTATTCGGATAAAAACTTTTCAACGATGTTGAATCATCATGAAATCAGAAGAAAATGTGTAATAATAGCTAAAATATATTAAAAGGTCTTGAAATATAACAGATTTATATCATCTTCAATTACTAGAATAGATAGGTAAGAAAATAAATGAAAGCAAAATTGTTGCTAAATTTTCGGAAATGAAAATTGGTCTTTAGAACAAGCAAAATACTTCCGCAAAACTGAAATGAAAAACTAAGAGAAAATAAAAAATATCTACCATTCTACATTAACTAAAAAAACTCAAAAAAAGTACAGAAGAAAACAAAAATAAAATAATTTCAGACAAGATCAAAGAGCTCTCCCCTCCAACTTACTTTATATCCCAGAAGAATGAAACCCTAGCTCATGAATATGATCAATTTATAACTAGACAAGATATAGCATATTCGGTTCCACATTTCTTGAACATTTATTTTTTGATGGGGAAAAAATGGTGAGCCACTAAGAAGCGACCGATTTGCATGGCACAATGTAGGCATGCAGTGCTTCACATGAAACCAAAATTAAAAAAGATTATAAAAAAAAAGGCAAAATTTATTGTAGGTGACTGAACTTTCATCAAATGACCAAATAAGTCATCCAACTTTCAATTGTTCCAAATAGATCACTCAACTTTTGATTTGTCCAAATTATCTCACCCGGTTAATTTTTCATCCATTTATTGACGGAATTGATACGTGTATGACACACCATCGCTGATTTAAGCAGTCCACGTCATCACCGACTTATAACTCAAATAATCATCTCAAGTATACCAAAATCATAGGAAGTCATCCAACTTTAAAATTATTTCACTGTAGATCACTCAATTTTAAAAATTTATCACCAAATGTCACTCAACTTTAAAAATATATCACGGGATGTCACTTAATTTTAAAAATATATCATAAGAGATCACTTAACTTTACAAATATATCACAATGGGTCACTCAACTTTAAAAATATGTCAACAAATATAGTGCCTTTAATTATATGTTGGTTTAATTTGTTGACACGATTATAGTTCACGTGAGACTTATTTTTCTTTAAATTTAGCAAAAATAATAGTTATAAACTATCATTTTTATGAAATAAAAAAATGACAAAAAAATTATAAAAAAATTATATTATTTTAAAAAAAAATCAAAAAAATCAAAAAAATATTTTCCGAAAAGAATATTTTTTCAAAAAAATAGTTTTCATTTTTAAAAAAATTATGTTTCAATTTTTTTTATAAACAAATACTTTTAATAAAAGTATTTTACAAAATACTTTCTTTTTTAAAGAAAATATTCTCTTATAAAATATTTTTTGAAATGTAATTTTTAAAAAAATGAAAATATTTCCTTAAAAAATATTCTTTTCTAAAAATATTTTTCTAATTGTTTTTATAATTTTTTAAAAATGATATATTTTTTTTTGTAAAGTATTTTTGGAAAAATATTGTTCTATTTTTTATAAAAATGATATTTTATAACTTTCTCATTTTTACTAAAATCATGTAATTAATATTTAAAGAAAAAAAAAGTCTCACATGAACTATAATCATCTCAACAAATTAAAATTTAACATATAATTAAAGGTAGTGACATTTGGTGACATATTTTTAAAGTTGAGTAACCCATTGTGATATATTTGTAAAGTTTAGTGATTTCTTATGATATATTTTTTAAGTTGAGTGACTTCTCATGATATATTTTTAAAGTTGAATGACTTTTGGTGATAAATTTTCAAAATTGAGTGACCTGCAGTGAAATAATTATAAAGTTGGATGACCTCCTGTGATTTTGGTATACTTGAGATGATTATTTAAGTTATAAGTCGGTGATGACGTGGACTGCTTAAATCAGTGATGACGTGTCATACACGTGTCAATTCCGTCAATAAATGGATGAAAAATTAACCGGGTGACCTAATTTGGACAAATCAAAAGTTGAGTGACCTATTGGGACAATTAAAAGTTGGATGACCTATTTAGTTATTTTATGAAAATTGAGTGACCTACGGTGAAATTTACCCATAAAAAAATGAAATCTATTTGCACTACATGAGATGCATATCATGCTAAAATTGTAATTTTAGGAATTTACACAAGTCATCAAAAACATTGATGGAGTATTCCTCAAAAAAAAAATAACATTGATGGAATAAGGTTTCACAAGCATCTTAAAATGGCCAACCTATGTTAAAATTAATTTCTTCATTTTAATATTTATTATTTGTTTATTATCTTTTTTTATGCATAATATGGTAGTTATACTAATATTCAGTAAGTTATAATAATGAATGTGAAATGTGTGAAATATTAAATACTCCACTTAGTTCCCGTGTTTTGTTCTTATTTTTGAACGAGCTAACGATTAAAAAATTAAAACTCTTATATTTTATTATGTATTAATAACAGTCATGGGCAAACATGACATTTTGTATTTCAAATTGATCCATCTTTGACTGCTCAGTGCTATTATCTAAAATACTCCACAAAATAAATGTTTTTATTATTATTTGCAAATATAAAATATAAGATATTATGGTGTTATTGGGCCTCAAAGCCTGATTCTCATAGTTTGATCTTTACTTAACAACTGGCCCATTACTATTTAGTTAATTAATATGACTTTGGTCCCCCACTTTCATCTCACGTGTAAGGGCGGTTTGAATTTGATTATGAAGATCAATTAAGATATTTTGCACAAAGTATTTATTAATATTTACTAATTTTAGTTCATGCGCTCTTAATCATATAATTATCAGATATATAGTAAAGTGTCAAGCTTGAATCTAATGCTCAAGTTGCACTAAATCGAAGGGAAGATCGTGCAAAATCTCTCATATTAATGCATTCGTTATTTAAAAAAAAATTATATTAATGCATTGGTTATTAAATTTTAACGTATTTTTTCACTAAAAATTGCGGCAGGGTGACCACTTGAAGTATATATATTATATATATATATATATAAAAACATTCAATACATACATTTTCTAACTTTATTTTGAGAAATAAAGTTTGAGAGACGTGGTAGGTTAAGACAATGTCACTTCTTGAGCATGACACGAATAAATAATTAATTAAAACATGCATACACTAATAACCAGGGGGGAGACCCTAAGATATTTAGGCGTTGAAACCCAAAAAACCAATCTCTTTTCATTAATTACCATGCAATTGCATGTGCCTTGCATGTGATGAAAGGTTGATTCTTCTTTCTTTTGTTCCATTTAATTAATCGATCCTCTATTATTTTTGAGGATTTGGTATTCATACAATTTGTAATTAGAATAATTTGATCATTAATTGTAAGTTGCTTATCAAACTCAAAATGGTATTTGTTGTTATCCTAAATTAGTATGACATGGTTGATGATGTAGGTATTTTGTCAATAAAACTTAAATTTGAATATTTTGTAATATTATTTGAATATGAATACATAATATATAATCATATGTCTATTATTCACTTATCAAGTGGATCACAACAGTGATATCAAATCAAATTTTAGAATGTTATAGTTCAATTCTAAATAATACTGATGTATAATTAGCTAGACACTAATCTTCTGAAAATCAGCTCTTCACTGGAAATTTTTTTTCTTTTTTTTTTAGGGAGAACTACAAACGATCGCTTGATTTTTATTCTATTTTTAATCAATCATGTTAAATGCGGGATTCAAACCTCTTACTTATGGAAAAATGAAATTAGTACCTTATCACTAGTATTAATATATTCTTTAGGAAAATTTATACATATATTTTCTGAGAAAATATTAATATATACATTTTGGAGAGACAAATATATAAAAAACTCAAGTACAATAATGATAAGTAAGATTATACTTAGCAAAACAGTAAGAATTATCACAATTTTTGTAACTAATTATATATTTGGACTCATATATATTATATATATAATATGTACTTAAGTGGAGTTGGTAAATCTAACATATGTACTATTCAAAAAGAAAAATCTAACATATGCAAGTCTTTGCAATAGATGAGTATAGATCAAAGGGGATTAGATTCCATGCAATCTTTGTTTCTCATGCACGTGTGCATGTAAATTCGTGCACACGTGAGAGACATTTATTTTGTCGCGATTTAATTGCAATTATGATTAATTAATGATGCAAGCTAATTAAGAATGTGTCAATGTGGCAAGGCACAGTAGTGCTCAACCAACACCTCTCTATCACCTATTGTTGAATAGTCAAACATATACACAATCGGACCTCCACACGTCCTGGTGAAGCATTTATTTTGTGGAACCGGTTCATACTTCACACAATAAATTTCATGCAGTATTCGGAGCCAGGATTGAATATTAGGGGGCCGAGACCATATAAAAACTCTGCCGAAAAAATCA
Organism: Juncus inflexus; assembly: GCA_024447665.1. Lineage (NCBI taxonomy): Eukaryota > Viridiplantae > Streptophyta > Magnoliopsida > Poales > Juncaceae > Juncus > Juncus inflexus. The sequence continues at coordinate 269,658 of JAJHPC010000002.1, read as the reverse complement.
TATAACTAGTGATTAACAACACAATTTTTTTCACAAATGAGAGTTCTATTTGGTTCAACTTTATATATATGATAGAAAACTTATTATAATTTCCTATAAGCTTATTATAAACATGCAAGAATTTGTGGTGGTATGAAAGAACTTTATTATAATAGCTGAGTTGTAAATAATTACAATGTAAGCCTTTTGTACAATTCGTTGATATTTATAGAAATATTATAATTAATATTAGAAAATATTGTTAAGTTAATAGATCAAGTATAACTAACCTAGCCAAACAATAAAAAAATTCTACAATATATATACAAGTTTATTGACAAATCATTATTTTAGTTTGTCTTACCATTTTTTTTCTTTCTTGTCTTCATAAGTTCTGGGTGAGTTATACAATATATATACAAGTTTGTTAACAAATCATTGTTTTAATTTGTCTTTACCATTTTTTTTTCTTTTCATGTATTTATAAGTTCTGGATGAGAGTTGTTTTGGAGGTAAATTACGCACGACACCTTTGTGACATTAAGTAGCTAGAGAAACAATTTGTATAAAGCCACACTTATATATATATTATATATATTATTTTACTTTAAGAGCACATATAATCCATAAGAGCAATTGTTTTTGGCAGGCGTAGCCTACTCAGCTTTTGCTTTCTTCTGCTATTGCATACTCTATTAGTCTCTTATACTTATATAGCCTTATTTTCTTCATTATTTATTTTTTGACTTCAATTTATAGCATATAAAAGGACCAAAATTTAAATCTTGAGGACTACTATTGAATTTCTAGATTTATAGGGGGAGCCAAGGCCCCCCCTTAGCCCCCCCTAGATCCGCCCCTGGCAGTATTAATGTGGTAAAGAAATAGTTTATATGCCTTAATATCAGGAATAAAAAAATATTATATTCCTCTATAGCATCATGTGAAATATATCTATAGACTCCAATTTCGGAAGAAAAGAAATCCAAACTAATCCATTTGTCTCCTCGTAATTTATTTGCACAAATAAGTAGAATTAATTTGAATAATTCTATTCTGAAACAATTAGCGAGGTCTTATTTTTTTTTTTATGTTTTTCATTTGTGATTGCGACTTTTAACATTCTGGGTACCAAAAGGAAATGTTCCACCTTCAAATTTTGATTCATTTTGTCAAAAATGTAGGCTAGAAACAAATTGATTAATGTCCATGTCTTTGCCACGACGAAATTCTTTTATTTTTGTTTCACAACAGTGGCTCTCCATATAAACTAGGAGTCATGCCCAATTAAGTAGCTCTTTGTTCCTAATTTAAGTGTAATAATGCACCTAATAATGACAAAAAACATCAACTATTTTTGTCAACTTCAATTTTTGATGGTTTGGCAAATAATCACTATATAAATAAAAATTTAGATAATTGCAAGCAATAAAGATATTGTTATTTTTGTATTCTTTTTTTATGATTCGTGTTATTTTATAATCTTAACATTCATCTAGTGTTAATTTTTGTCATTTCTTGTGATTATTGTTATTTTATATTCTCAACATTCATTCTAGTGTTACTTTTTTTGATGTAAATAGTAATTTTTTTTCGTGATCAGCGTTTTTATATTTGAAATAAATATATATATAATTGTTTAATAAAGACTACAGACATGTATAATAAGCATATAATAAGGTTATGTCGTTATGATTAACTCAAGATTAGATTGCCAACAAATAAAACGATTAGCAACTCAATCATAACATTAAAATAAATTTTCATTTTATGAACTTGCACACGCCCGTCATTTAATGCTAGAAGAATATAACAATCAGTTGTTATTAAACATCTCAAAGACAGAGTTAATGGCGCACCACTAAGAGTTGTAAAAAAAAGGAAAAAAATATAGAAAAAAGAAGAAACAAAGAAAAGTCAAATAGATATTTAAATCGTTTAAGTTTGAATTTGAGATTTCATTTGTTCAGAACTATGTTAGTACAAGACAAATTTGAATTGTGGCACCTTGATTTAGTGAATAAATAAAATCACCTGAATTATTGAGACCTGCCTGATTGATGTTAATTAAATACAAAAATTGTACCTTTTATTCTTCAGTTATTCATATTTATGCTGGGAAAATTAGCCGATACGCAACTTGCAAAAATAGTTTTATAACATTTGACTTAGCAAATATGCTCAATACTTTTGTTTTATGTAAAGCCTTAACTATATCTAAATTAAGAATAAAGTTGTGCTTTTTATTCTTAAATCATGTTTATGCAAGCAAGATCTATTGTTCAATTTTACTAAAAACTGCAGGCCGTGTCGAAAGAAACCTTATTTAAAAAGCACATCTTTGCTTGTTTTCATTTTCTTTTATTTCTCTAGTAAGCTAAAAAAATTTAAAAACGAATGTATTTTGTTTTGATTTATCCTTTCTTTCTTGAATCTATGTTTATCCATTTCTAACTTTAGTGGTCAAACTACATTTTTTTTCTCAAGAAAAGCTGAAAGAAAAAGAGCAGTGAAAAGTGAACGCTACTAAAAGCATGCCAAGAAAGTGACACTGTACAAAGTACTTAGTTTCTTTCCAAATATGATTAAAGGTTTCACAACGTAAAATAAAATGATATGACGGCCCCAATGTAAATTACTTAGGAAGAGTATGGATGCTCATTCGGTCGGTTCGGTTCAAACCAAACCGGATAAGACAGAACCGAACCGAACCGAATAAAGATAGAATCGAAATTTAAACCGAACTGAATAAAGCCGAATTTTATTTCGGTTTATTCCGTTGAACCGAATTAGAAAGAAATTGATATAATTTTAAGTCAAATTAATAATTTTTATACTAAATAATAACCATACTAATTAATATTTATATATTTAATTTAAAATTAAAATTATATTAATTCCAAACAGTCAATGTGAACATGCCACGTCATTGGTTCACCATAGACAGTGCTATATTGTTATTTATTAGTGTGCATCTCATCCGTATCTTATACATGATAATAATCGTTGTACATTCAAGTTGAGAACAAAGATTATTGAAATTCTCAATATATGCAGTTTAGGCTTTAGGATTTAGCCCACCACTTAATAAGAGCCACCCTACATTTGTAGGACTTTCAAAATGGAGAATAAATACAAGGCTGTTTTTTTTTTTTTTTTTGGAATTTACGAACATAATTGGGCTATTTTCAGTTCACTATAATCCATCATAAAATATAAAAGTGGGCTTCTCATTGAAAATTAAATCAAACTCTTAATAATAAAATAAATTCACAGAAAATCACTCTAAATAACAATTAATAATTTCTCCCAAAAGAGAATTTACTTAATCAGAATTGATTAAATTCAAAAGGGCAAAAAGGTAACTTCATTACTTGTTCATTTATCGAGCAAAGAGCAAAACAAAAGCACTGGAGAGGAGGATTGAAAGTTGAGCAGAGAATTCAGGGCACTGACTTTCATGCACTGATCAACATTAATTTATTTTATTTTCATCCTTATTATCCCAACAAAATATCTCCACATCCTCTCCATTTCACCAAATTCGCATAAATTCCAAAAAAATAAAATATATGCAATGTCAGTTTCTCAAACTTATCCTAAAGATTTTTTCATGTTCTCTAAAGACAAAGGTGGTAAACAAATTACAAAAGCAATAAATCCACAACTGAAACAGTTTCACCTTTTCAGTTCATCCATTCAAATTTCAATTCAACATCACAGTTTTTCCCAAATCAACAAACAATTTCACATTCACCCACCCACACAAACAATACGGGACCCACAATAATTTTTCAGATTGAATTTCAATTTCAAATATAGGAAATCAATTAAACAATTAACCCATTGCATATTTGAATTAAATTTCAAATATAGGAAATCAATTAAACAATTAACCCATTGCATATTTCTGAGTCCAGCTACGAGCGGTCGTTTCATACTTATTCCGATCGGTCTTATACATATGAGCAATTTCAGGCACTAACGGGTCATCCGGGTTCGGATCCGTTAACAACGAGCATATCGAAAGCAACACCTGAAACAGAAAAGCAATAATAATATTTTAATATTTAATTCGATGAAGTTTTCAGATTGGCCCTTGAGAAATGTGAAATGAGGAAAAGAACCTTGGAGATGGTGAGAGCGGGGCTCCATTGTTCTTTGAGAATATCGAGGCAAATGCTGCCGTTGCTGTTTATGTTCGGATGGAATACCTTTGTCTTGAATGATACCTAAAATATATCAACAATTCAACTAATTTATAATTTACTTATGCTTTGATATTAATGGATTATGGCATGAGAAGTAAATAGGAAGCAAGAAATATATATTTTTAATAAAAAATAAGTATTTAATTACCTTTGGTGGTTTGAAAGGATAATCAGGGGGGAAATGAATGGAGACTAAGAAAACGCCGCCAGCATAAGGACTGTCAGGCGGGCCCATTATTGTCGCTTGCCAGTGAAACATATCTTCTGCTACTGGCCCTGAATTAAATTAAATAATAATCATTTATAAGTTTATTATTATTATTATTATTATTTATTATAGTAATGATGACGGTAAACTAGTGTATTCATCTATGAATATGAACCGTGAGAATGAAATGGGAAATGTAGATTGAATCGAGGCAAAATTGAGATGTATGGACAGGATTGGAGATTAATTGAGCTTTATTTGGGGTTAAAACAGGTATATTTTTTTATTTAAATTGAGAAAGAACAGGTATTGGTTTCAGTTAAAAGTTAGGATACGATAACATAACTAGAAGCAATCCAATTGACATTACTGATACTTGATTGTTTCATGAAACTGGATTTGCACGGAGCAACATAATTTACATGTACTTTATGAAGATTTCATGTAGCTGTATGCATTTGATATTTCAGAGCAAACTGAACATTTTGAAGTTTTGAACCAAGGCAGTTAATCAGACTTCGTATATTTTATAAATCTAGTCATGAATCAAACTACATAACCTATTTCCTACTTTCAACAGATAAAGCACAAGATAGAACCAGATCTACAAGCTCACAATCATTCTCCACAAAAAATCAAACAAATTCCAGAAAAAAAAAAATACCAGCACTGCAGGAGGTGGGCGGATCCTTCTGAAGATCCTTCAGCTCCTTCAAGATCCTCTTTGACGCCATCTCAGCAAAATCACAACAACAACTAGTAGCTCGCTAGATCTGAAAATCAAACCTCAAATCCGTAATTACCACCTCTATCTATCTATCTATCTATCAAAAGAAAGACCGATGGAGAGAGAAAAGTGAGATAAATAAAGGGTTTAGAAGGCTTACCAGAAAGTAGAACACGGCTTTGAATTGAATCTTCGATTGAGGAAGAAAAGGAAGTTGGTTTGGTGTACGTAAGCGTCAATTTAGCCATTAAGATAATCTTCATTTATTTATTTACTCCGCTTTTAACTGACTAATTAATTATTAATCCTTGTAATAAGAATTCACTTTTGTTTCGCTGACATGTGGGACAACGTCAAAGTGGAGCCGTATTTCAGTGAGTGTTAATATTTAGACCGTGTTTATGTAATAATAATATTGCCAGTTGAACGCAGGAATCGGTCTTTACGAGTGATTTGTGTTGCCACCGATTAAAGTTACGGTGTTCTACGTAATTGTGACGTGGAGGAATATGGTGAATATTCGAGACGAACGTAGCGTAAGTAAAAAATGTAGGTATAAAACGGGAGAAGGGACAAGATACGGAATTCTAAAGGTCTGACGGCTCTCTCTGGGCTTAATTTGCACACAGAAATGTAATTCCTGATTATGATTTATTTCTTCTCCAGTTAGGATTAATTAATTAATTAATTAATTGAAGTTAGGCAATATAGAAAGAAATTTATCTGAACCAGTCTCCACTGACATATTATTTCCTTTTACTTTTTCCTTTTTCATCTTTCCTCTACCAATCAAGGTTGCTTCTCACGCTTCTCTTAATCACGCAACAATGACAGTCACTTCTACAAATTCAAATTTAAATTACCAATCTCTCAAACAAAACAAGACAAAACTCATCAAGTCGTATCAATGGACAGGCTCAAAGAAGAAGAGAAACGATCGGTACCGAAACCATTCATGGGCGTGAAGGCTCGTCGGTACGCTTCGTTTCGCACGGATATTAAAGGCGATTATCTTGACGTACCGTCAAATCAATTCATATCTGATCTCTTATCAAAACGAGGTATATAATACAAATTCCAATGTTTCTAAGCCTTCTTAATTAGGTTTTCATTAATCTAACGTGTCGTCTAATTGTTAGGGGATCAAAAATTATTATTTGCGGATAAAATCATGAAAATAACCGGATCGGGGAAGATAAAGCCACGTGTCATGATCATAACGGATAGAGCTATTTACATAGCTGACACGGATCGCGATGCACTCAAAAGAAGAATCGCGCTTGCGTCCATTGATAGGATTTGTTTGAGTAAATTGAACGATAATTTCTTTGAGCTTGTTATTCCGACTGAGTATGATTGTCTCATGACCAGCACGAGGAAAAATGAGATCGTTTCGGTTTTGGTCGAGGCGACAAACAGTAAACCGGTGTATGAAGTTGGTGTTGTGTTTTCAAATCGGTGTGTAAAAATGTTGATTTAATTTGGTTTGATTTTTTCCTTTTTATTGTTTTGTTGGAGTGTACTTATTTTTGTTTTGCTTTTGAATTGCAGATTTGAGTTCCGGTCGGCGGCTGATTCTGTGAAAGTAGTTCAGTTTGAGGAAATTGAAGGTGGGGTTATCATTTTTATATTGATTGTAGATTTAATTATCATTTATTTATAAGCTTAAGGAACTAATTAAAACTATGTAGGAGGCATCAAGACAAGAATTATAAGCAAGATGAATCGATAAAAGATGGGCTTTAATTTTGATTTGTACATAGGGGGGCTTGGTTTTGATTGCATTTCTTTTATTATTATTATTATTATTTTTTTTTTTTTGCCAATGTTCTGTAAATCAAATTGTTGATATTATTACTATACAGGCATCGAATTTAAAGATGAATGATTATCAATTTTTCAGAAATATTTCTCATTTTTTCTCGTCTCTTGCATTAAGAAGAATGATAAGAGTTTGGGAATTGAACGCTTCATCAAAATTGGGCTGAAAAACATATTGGGCGGAACAAAAGGCCCCGAACTAAGAAAATAAGAAAAATATATTATAGCTGATTCATATTCCAATAAAATTAAACTCAGACACATTGACTAATCAACAAAAACCCCGAAAGTATCTATCAAATACAAGTCCCAAGTCCTAACTCCCCCCCAAAAAAAAATCTAAAACTAAGTCCTCTTTTCCAACAATACACAAAGAATGTGACATTAAGTAACGTATTTCATTCTAAAAAAAAATTAACATATTTCATTTAATTAATTAGAACTTGAAGGGCCTTCGAACTAAATTAATGCAGACACAAGAAGTTAATTAACAAAATCCCCAAAACTAACAAAAAACATTATACTGATATATATTGGAACTAAATTAAACTAGACACATGAATCTACGTACCAAATCCTCAAAAGTCCACCTATCAAATTCACTCAAGAACAGTCCTTAACTTACCTGACCGTATAACAAACAACAGCACCTCACCACAAAATCAACAATCTAAAGAATACAAGCCGAATAATACACAAAGAATATGACATTAATTAACATATCTTGTTTACTCAACTAGAACACGAAGGGCCTTCTTCAATCGAAGGCCGGTTCCCCGTATCGAATCTTCTTACTTCCTCGATCATCCTCGCCACATCAGCCATCTTCGGCCTCTGCTCCGGCATTCTTGCCACGCAAGTCATCGCTATTTGCAGCATCTCCACCATTTCCTCCTCTATATTCGGGTACCTATCATCACACAAACCCTAATTTAGTAAAATGTCCATCCACATAAAATATTTTATAAAAAATGCTAACACAACATGACAATAAAGCTCGATAACAACATCACATAGTCCCCACTGCAAACATTACTTTTCAAATTAACTACATTCAGTTGTAATATTTGTACTGCAGACTCCTTCATGTCATGCTTTCATCATACTTTATTGTCATATCATATATCATTTTCTTAATATTTTAACAAACTACCTCATAAGTTCAAGATCAAACACCTCAGCAGTCCACTCCTCCCTCACGACGGAATTAACCCACCTCACCAAATGCACGACCTCATCCCCTCTCCCAGGTATCTGGACAGGCGATTTCCCAGTCAACAGCTCCAGCATCACAACTCCAAAACTGTACACATCGCACGACTGCGTGGCCTTCCTCGTATCGACCAGCTCAGGCGCGCGGTAGCCCGCGTTGCGGGTCACCGGGAAGACTATCGGGTTCATGAGGGACGAGAGGCCGAGGTCGGAGACGAGACCGAATCCGTGAGGGTTGAGGAATATGTTGGAGGATTTTATGTTGCCGTGGACGAATTTGTTGTTGGATTGGGAGTGGATTTGGACGAGGCCGCGGGCGGCTCCGAGGGCGATTTTTATCCGGGTTTCCCAATCGAGCGGGACTCGGTCCTCTCCTCTTTTACCTATATAATTGGTGGAAGAAATTAGTAATTAATTTTTATTTCTATTGATGAATGGAACATTATACAAAAATATTCTTTCTTGTGACTTTCTTTTGTCTTGAGGAATTTACTTATACAATAAATATATGTTTAAGTTGCTAACTAACTTTATCTAAGCATGCATGAGAGGTGGTTTAATATCTTAATATATAAACTAAACTACAATGCCCCCACTTATAACAACCATACTAAACTAAAATAACCCACCAACCCCACCACTACACAATCACATTTTACAACTGCCCATTGCATAATCACACCTTCATATTAAACAACTGATAAAAATCTGCACAATTACCCCAATTAGACCAACAACAACAAAAATAGTACCAAGACAACAACATACCGTGAATGAGAGTCGAGACGCTCCCGCCATGATAAAACTCGCCCACCACCAACTTCTCATCCTTGGAATAATAATAGGCCTTCAACTCCCCCACATACTCCCCCTTACTCCTCCCAATCAGCTCCATCTGCTGCTCAAACTCCCTCCTCCCCACGCCCACCTCCTTCAGCCGCTTCACAACCACCACGACCGAGTCCTCGAGCAGCGCGCGGTACGTCGTGCCGAACGCGCCTTTCCCGAGGACTTCGGCCGAGGCGCGGAGGAGGTCCTCGAGGTCGAAGGCGAGGGACGACGACGCGTCCAGGAACGTGATTTTGTTGGTCTCGTTGGGCTTGGGCTTCGAGGGGGAGGACAGTTGGTTCGATTTTCCAATGTCCTTGTGAAAGAAAATGATGGTGGGAAATGTTGAATTTGTGCTTATAGTTATAAAGGCTTTTGAATTTATTAATTGTCGTTGGAAAGAGTAGATGTGATATTTTATGTGGTTGGGAGGGTATGTATATATATGAAATTGTGCAAAAATATTACACAATATGAACAAAAAGCATGATGAAGGCAGCCCGACAGGGTCTATGGTGTAAATAATATTTATTTAGGCAGTTATACATACTCAGCTGTAATATTTGCACTATAAACTCTGTTTGTGTAGCATTTTTGGAGTTATTAGATGTCCTTGTGAAAGAAAATGTTGGTGTGGAGTGTTATTTTTTAGCCTTGGTAGAATGAAAATGTGGAATTTATGGTGTTCTGAGTAAAGGGTTTTGAATTATTAATTGTGTTTGGAGAGAGTATAACTGCATATTTGATGTTTTATGTTCTTAGAAGGGTATGTATATCAAATTATGCTAAAAACCGAAGAAAGTGACAAAAAAGTATGATGGCAACATGACAGGACTATAGTGGAAATATGATTTCTTTAGGTATATATGGCAACATGTTCTTAGAAGGGTCATGTTTTTTAGCATTTTTGGAAGTTATTAGATGGGTATATATGGAATTGTGCTTTTCTAAGTATATGACAACTACCAGATAAGAGCACATAAACTACAATAAAAGGCTAACGCTCTTTTTTTTTCAATTGTAGATTAAAATACCTTTTCAGTAGCTGCATTATCTCTTCGGCCCCAAATCAACAAAAGCAAAAGCGCGATTATGCAAAAAACAACGGCACTTCCGCCTAAAATAATCCCCAAAATCGCCGATTCACCGAGCTTGTGCTTCGATTTCGGTGCGTCGGTCACAAATGGCCGAGCTGGAATCGAAGTCTGTGGCACATACGGAGAAGGAGCAGGGGAGGATGGGAGAAACAGGAAACGATTTCCAGCGAAATCAGATTCCGGAAATTTAAGTAAGGATTTGGGAATGGTACCGTTTAAGGCATTGTTGGATAGATTTAAAAGTTGCAAATTGGGTAATTGGAGATCAGGGATTTCGCCCGAAAGGGAGTTGTTTGAGAGATTTAAAGCCGCCAGCTGAGTGAGATTGGAAATCGAAGCTGGGATCTTTCCATCAAAATTGTTGAAGGACAGATCGAGAGCCGTCAGGTTCTTCCAGGCTGAGAACTCCTGCGGCAAAGGACCCGAAAAAGAATTCATTTGCAAATGCAGACCGGTAAGGGAGCTGAGATTCCCAAAATCGGCCGGAAACGGACCATTCAGCCCGTTGGAACGGAGGCTGAGGATCTGAAGAGCGGACAAGCGGCTGAGAGTGTTAGGCGGGATCTGGCCGGTGAGCCCGAAGGCCGGCAGATGCACGGCGGTGACGCGAGATCCGTCCGGCGAGCACGTAACTCCAGTCCAGTTGCTGCACACCGGGAGGGAAACGTCCCAGTTCAGGTCGCGCGAGTGGGGCGTTTGAGAGAGGAAGTCGAGAAGCGCGAACTTGTCTTGGATTGGCTCAGGTGAAGTGAATGGCAACAGAAGGAGCAGGAAGAGGACTAATGCCATTTTTGGTGGGTTTATTCACAAGGAGAAAGAGTCCAAAGAAAATGAAGAAGAGAGACTAGAGTGGGCTTTGCTTGAAGCATGAGGAACGAGAGAGAGAGAGAGAAAATGGCGGCTTAAGGAGGGGACGAATAGTTAAATCCGGAATTTATGGTCCTCTCATGTGATTTAGTAAAATTATTGCTAGACTCAGTTCTCTATACCACGCTCACTGACTGCTGGGTCCAAACGGATTAGGATTTAGTGACTGTACAGGTCTTAAGTATATGTAATTGACTAATTGAGGTATGTACCGCTTAATGCAGGACAAGTGCAGTTCTCTGATTTCCTGTTACAATACTTCAAGTAGCAAATCAGTGCGTAGACTATATAATATGACTCGCTACATTATTTGTTGTGTGAGGGGCAACAACCGGAGAGAAGAGAAATTATTGTCTGGGACTGGAAGGTGGTGAGAAACAGCTTTTTCTTTTTCTTTCTTTCTTTTTTTTATCTCTCTCGGTTGATAAAATTAAATTTCGAACGGAAAATGGAAAGGTTGGGTGATTAAGTGTGAGCTCCTCTCAGTTTCATGCGAAGAGTCGTTGGGTTGGCCTAATTAAATACTTAAATGAATTGATCAATGCATACAGATGAAGATGAACAGAACCATTAATTAAGAAAATGTATTACTACCGAATCAACTGTAAAGATTTTTAACTGAAAGACAATGGAGATTTCCAGCTGAGAAATAATTGAGATGATGGAATGAACTGGAGGGCGGGAAGGAGAAGAGGATTTATTTGTGTGGTAAACAAAAGGGCGTTGAGTTGAAGAATAAAATTGTGAAGCCGTACACGCCTTATATCAAAATCAATAAAGACTGATTATGATTTATGCAACTTTTACTTTAGCAGTTTGGAGACTTTTTTTTCCTTTATTATCTCATTTTTTTATATTTGAATTCTAACTTCCCGGGCTAAAGATAGACTATGAAGTCGAGAGGTTTGAATGTTTTTATATGATGTGGAAATTAAACACGAGGGATTGTCTTTTTCTTTTTGTATGAAGATTATTAAATGAGAAATTAGTGGTGGGTGATAATTGTTTATAAAACGACACACAGTGTCAAAACATATGAATTTTGTCCAAATTATAAGATGACATGGCTTTGCCTGGTACTGACACGTCATTTTCTCTATAATTTGTATGTAGGTTAATTTTATTTATAGTCAAAGATAATAGTAATGAATCATGAGTAATCATTCTTCTGAGTGGTAGACCTTTAAAAGATGGGCCTGTTGTGTTGGTTTAAATATGGTTGGTAATTTAGACTTTAGAGCATGATATGTTAGTTTAATCAAATATGATCTTGACCTTAATGAAAATAACAGCTATTATGTTAATGACAGTTAAATAACGATAGCCACGTGACATCTTACCATTGCCAATTTTCATTTTCTCTTTTATTATGTTACAGTTAGACCAGAGAAAATTGAGTCTCTCTGCCCAAATATACTATCATTTTGTCAGTAAAAAAATAATAACAATTACTGAAGTTATATTTATTTTTTCTATTTTTTAGTAGGTGACGATACTGGAACACGGGTGCATCAATTTTGTTGTTTTTTCTGTTTTATTATTTATACGATTTGTTGGGTTTTTTTATTGCATGTGGTCCTAAATAAAATGTGAAATGTATCAATTAATGAAGAATATAAATACTAAGGTGCAGCTTTATGTTTTCTTCCATACAAAGCGAAATAGCTAGAGATGGCAAATGGAAATGTTAGGTCATATTTAGACTATGGTTTAATTTTGTGTTAAAAATTAAAAATGCGTAAACGATGATTAACAAAATAATGGGATTGTCTCATTGAAATTAAATGTTCATAAGTGATATGGCAAAATATGGCCATTTAATACAGGGGAGCTGGCAGAGTCTTTATTAGGTTGAGATTTATTTGGTGGTTTTGTTTGGTGCCGAAATATATATTCGAATCCTCTATGCCTATTTCACATATAACTTGTGCAGCGAATCAATAATATCATTTTTCAATCATAAATTATACTAAATTTTCATTTTATTTTATCATACAAGTTATGAGATTAAAAGATTGTTGATTCATGTACAGATGATACAATCTATGTTGTTCTCAAATGATTTGAACTGGTAATATGGGATACCACACACATTATTGGATTTTACTTTGGTTGGGTTGGTACAAAACAAACTTTGGTTGGCACAATATAATGGTACCATCTATGTCTGTATATCTTGTCTTTTTTTTCTGGAAGAATTTCCCATACGGACCTTTACTTAAAATTTGGTATTCTTTTATATGTACCATTTTTTATATAAAGGTCCCTGTTTTTTTTTTTTTTTTTTGAAGCTGTAAAGGTCCCTGTTTTTATTTTATTTTTATGTTTGTAATGAAACCTTTTGAATAACTAAAATTTAGCAGAGAGAGTAGTAGTTATTTGAAGTTCTTTATAGCCTGTTAAATGAAAAAAAATGACTGAAATCTTTTCAACTAATCAAGTCTATCCAATTACATGCGAGTCTTGTCAATTGAATGATTTTACTTGTCTGGTCAGTTCATGTCTCCATTTTGATATGTATCATTAGCTTTGCATTTATTTGTGTAACAAATAATTTACTGCTTGAATTATGATCTGTTATACGGTTCGTTATGTAAAATATACGTATAGAGAATTAGGAATGGTACATTATGGATGCCCCTGATTGGTTAGGCGGCCTTGACTTAATAGCCCCCACATTGAAATGAAATGAAGAAAAAAGAATAAAAGTGAAAGTTAATTAAATCATGCAATCACTATACTTTACACGAAATTGTTTTTATTATTATTTTGAGACATAAAAAAAGGAAGAAAAAAAGGGGTTAGCACAGTCAGCTCTTGCCACCTATTCTAAAGAATCATAGTCAATTAGTTGGATAGAGTTTGATGATATGCAAGAAAGAAAAATTTGAAGATCTAAGCATAGTAATAATAATTAATAAAAGCAGGAATTTAGTCTTCGACACAAGAGAAAATTATCTAAAAACAAAGATATTAATCTAAAAAAAAGGAAATAGATCAATTTATAAAATACAAAAGAAGTTATTGGTCCATTAATAAAAAGCCCCAGGCCGATCCCTCATTACTATATTGTTTAACTGGTATCTTCATTTATTGAAGTATGCAAATTTAAGTCACCGTTTCTAACTGCAGCATTTTAAAAACAAAAGCTTCACTAAGGCTCAAAATATGAAGAATCTTCGAAATCCACAAGGTTTTGAAGGGATTTTGGAATTGGAGGTACTTCAATTTTGAAACCATCCTCTAACATTTGAACAACTTGCCTCATAGATGGTCTATCATCTTTAAAATCTTGAATGCACCAACATGCAACTTTACACGCCTTGTCTATTTCCTCTATATTACCATTTCCCTCTAACTTTTCATCCAACAAACACAAAGCCTCTCCTTGGTTAATTTTAAGAGCCGCATAAAGAGGAAAATATGTACACTCTCGATTTTTTATTTTCTCAACATTTCTCCGTCCAGATACTATTTCAAAAAGCATCATTCCAAAGCTATAAACATCGGCTTTTTGAGTGATTGGTTGGCCAGAAATCCATTCAGGTGCGAGATATCCGATAGTTCCCCTCATTGTTGTTAATACTCTGCTAAAATCTCGACCGAGTAATTTAGCCATGCCAAAATCGGCAATTTTTGGACAAAAATTGTCATCAAGAAGTATATTTTCAGGTTTAATGTCGCAGTGGATAATGCAATCTCTACATTCTTCGTGCAAATAAGATAAACCTCTTGCAATTCCTGCCATTATCAGATATCGTGTTTTCCAGGTTAAAATTCCAGAATTATTCGAAAAAATATGAGAATTCAAAGAACCATTTGGCATGAACTCATAAACCAACAATCGTTTAGTGCCTTCAGCACAAAATCCGAGGAGTCTAACGAGATTGACATGCTGAATAATCCCAATTGTTTGAATTTCTGATCTGAATTGTTTATCTTCATAACACACTATTTTGAGTTTCTTAACTGCTGCAAAACTAGAATCCGGCAATTTTCCCTTGAAAACACTCCCAAACCCTCCTTCCCCGACTTTCTCGGAGAACTTTGTGGTGATACTCTTTATTTGAGCATATGAATAAAAAACCAAATTATCAACTTTTGATGGATTTTGAAAAAATGTTCTTCTGTACAACCAAAATACCACTAAACCAAGAGCGGATATAACTACAATTCCCAAAATTAACATAACAACAATATGATACCCTTTCCTTCTCCAATAAGTTTGGATGTTATGTTTGTTAATTACCATATTTCTTATGCGAATGTTCATGACATCACCTCTCCGACCATCAGAATGTATGTTTGTTTTAACTAACTTTCCAAACCATAGGCTGCATTTTCTATTAGTATAAGAGTAAGCAGTGCAAGAGCAGTTGCTAAAGCAAGAAGCTTCACATTCGTCTTCAGTTTTCACTAACAATGACTGCGGATTAATGGGAAACTTGTTTATATTATCGATTGAATAGAATGAATCAACATAAGGGGAATCCTTGGAGATTTCACAATCCAACAATATATTTCTTAAACAATACACTTCGGTGTATTCTATACTGTACCAACTTTGGGGAGAATTCGGTTCAAAACCAAAAGGGCAGGTACATGATGGATCACCATAATCTTCTTGCGTTTGACACAAGCCGTAAGGCCCGCAAAAAGAATCATAGTCGCAAGGACTATCTGGGGCAGACCAAAGAACTCTTGGGTTGCTTGAGTCATTAACCCACTGCAATATAGAAATACGCCATGGAAATAATTTCACATATACTTTGGTATTATAAAATGTAACCAAATTATTACCATCTTTACGAATATTCATCCATTGTGGAAACACACCGTGATACGTAATGTTAGTAGAACCTTGCCTAAAAATAATAAACCCACGAGCTGTACTTGGATCAATCTCAAGAGAGGATGCAAAATAATCATCCGAAGCAAGAGATAAGTTGAATCCAAGTCGTGCTCCAGGGAGCCACGTGTCAGTTGGGTGATCAAAACTCTGCCATAATATTCTAGAAGAGTTTTTACTGTCTCGTAAAACAAGATTGCCAGTATTAAGTAAAATCAGATTTGTGGAGACGCTCTCGTTTCCTGATGACCAGATCATATGTGTAGACAGATCGTAACGGTCTACGAGAACCAAGTCACCATTTTTTGAGAGGTTCAGTACAGGATCCCACAAGGATGTGTATGTGTCGCTAATTAGTTGCCAAACTATTTTATTATTATTATTATTATTATTATTATTATTATTATTATTATTATTATCTCCAAGCAAAATTGCAAAATATATTGTGTAAGAAAGATTGAAGAAACCGAATTGGTAGACACTATTATTTGAGACCAAAGTCCGGCCACCTAAAGAAAGAGACTGGCCTGAAAGGAGAGTATCATTGCCAGCACCAAATACAAAAGCCGGAGTTTCAAGTGACGGGAAAATAATGAACAAGAAAAGAAATACCAGTTTCATCCAAGAAGAAAGCCGGTCCTTCTACTTCATCGAGTTTTTCCCAAAACTATTTGAGTTTGGGCAAGATTAATTTAGAGAGGGAATAGTTTCAAGCAGTACTGTTCTGTTTTGTGTGGAGAGAATAGTCAAAGTCTAAGTCAATGCTTGAGATTTAAATTGATCTTTATCAGTCAAAATTGTAGACTTCCTTGGGTCGCCGATTTTGACCAAATTTAAACACTGAGCCTTCTTGTTATTAAAATGCACGATATAAGAAATATGAAAATAGAAAATAAGTTATTGGTCCATTCCACTAATATAACCCCAGGGCCCAGGCCCATCCCTCATGATTATATTGTTCCATTTATTGAAGTATTGGTATTTGGTATTGAAAAGAATACAAGATTGGTAGGTTAATGCATAAAATATGAAGGTTTTGACGTTGAAAACCAATGTGAGAATTTCATTATGTTTCAGAAACTATTTATGTAATTTATTCTAAATGTTTATCATCTCAATTTTACACACGATCATTTCTCATTGTAGCATATAATTAATTACAAGAACAATAAGATTATAGATATGAAGAATCATTTTCAAATTCAATATCCACAAATATTTGAAGAGATTTTGGAATTGGAGGCATTTCAATTTTGACAAAGCCCTCTAGCATTTGAACAACTTGTCTCATAGTTGGTCTATCATCTTCAAAATCTTGAATGCACCAACAAGCAACCTTACATGCCTTGTCTATTTCCTCAGTATTACCATTTCCCTCTAACTTTTCATCCAATAAACATAAAGCCTCTCCTTGGTTAATTTTAATAGCCGCATAAAGAGGAAAATACGTACATTCTCTATTTTTCAATTTCTCAGTATTTCTCCGGCCAGATATTATTTCAAAGAGCATCATGCCAAAGCTATAAACATCGGCTTTTTGTGTGATTGGTTGGCCAGAGATCCATTCAGGTGCGAGATACCCAATGGTTCCCCTCATTGTTGTTAGTGCTCTGCTAAATTATCAATTTTTGATGGATTTAGAAAAAATGTTCTTCTGTACAACCAAAATATCACTAAACCAACAGCTAATATAACTACAACTACAATCCCCAAAATTAACATAATAACAATATGATCCCTTTCCCAGCTCCTAAAAGTTTGGATTTTTCGTATGCGAATGTTCATAACATCTCCTCCCTGTGCATAATTAGTTATAAATAATAACAACTTAATGATATTTTCCATCAAATAGAATGTATCTACATAATGGCAATTTTTGGTGATTTCGCAATCCCATGATATAATTCTTGAACAGTCTTTATCGTGCAACCCACTTTTCCAACTTTGGGGAGAAGGGCAGCTGCATAATGGATAAAGATGAACATCATTTGGGCTTTGGCACAAGCCATATGGCCCACAAATAGAGAACCCGTCACAAGCCCTCTTGCTTGCTTCGGTGAGCTCTATTTTCAGAAATGTTTTCTTTTTCCCAAACTATGAGAGTGTCCTTCATTGTTGCTATGGGGAAGGCTTGGAAGTCAAATTTCCAAGTCAATGTTTTTTCTTTTTGCTTACTGGCTGGTCACGTTTAGAAGTGAGCCACACATTCCTCTATCAATCAAGAAATATCTTCATCACCTCAACTTGAATAACACGAAGCTTATTGAGTTCAAAATAATCTTTATAAATAATAAAATTAATATAACAAATATACTAATGTATTATTACATCAATATACCCTTAAACATTATATAAACAGGCAAAGTCTCTTGTATTGTCCTCTTCACCCCTGACTAAATTTATCTATGAATTTTATTACATCTGCCAAGCGGTAAAACATCCAGTCAACTTTGGGAAAGACCCGAATTCGAATCACGGCGAGCGCATTTATCTCAATATATAGCAAATCTAATAATCCAATAGGTTATTTAAAAAAATTCTATTTCTAAAAAGGAAAAAAAAAAAAAGCGAGAAAAGAAACAAAAGACTATTCCTATTTACATTACATGAGCTCTAGGGCTAGCCCAAACTTGCATAAGTAAAGATAATAATTTAATGAAACAAAGCCCATTTAAAATGTATATTTAGGCCGCATAAGTAAAGATAATAAAAATCGTGAGATTTAAAAAAGCAAAACAAGCTAAATATATCGAGTCGAGCATCCATCGTCCACGTGTCGCCCATCTCGCCGAGATCTCGCGCTTCCTGTAAAAGAGTGAGATTTCAAATCCCGCATTTGAATAAATCCAAGACTTCAAATACTGGTTATATTAAAACCAGGATTTGGAATCCCTGGTTATTCTCCATTATTGCTTGGGGGAGAGAAAGAGATAGAGAGAGAAACAAACCCTAGAGGAAGCGGCGAAATCTCGTCTCGTCTCTCTCGCGATAACGAGAAATTTGTTATTAGAACTTAAATAAGGTTAGTTTTTCTCTCGCTTTTCTGTTTCTTTTCGGGCTTAATTTGGAAATCTCTCTTTCTTCTGAATTTCTCTCGCTCTGAGTTGTTACAGAATTCGAGCTTTATATCTTTGGTTTCCAAAGATAAATGCACCTATGAATTATGTTCTGATTAATTCGAGTTAAAGAGAAATTAACCCAAGTTTTCTAAAGAGAAACAATCTATCTGAACGAAGTTATTTGTTTTAGTCAATTAAGTGATATTTCTTCTGATTTCGATAAGATGTTAAGGTACGAAGTTTAACCAACACTCTGAAATTTACTGCTGTACATACATTTTCCACTTTTAGCTAACCTCACTGTTACATTACAAGATGATATTAGCTCATACAGTTCTGTACCGGTACGGTACCAGCAGTACCAATTGTGCGGACATGTACCATTTTCACTACAATTAACTGGCTTTTTTCATTTCCTTTATTCATAATCCTCAAATTATTCATTATTTTATTGATCAGGTACCTTTTGTTATCTGCATTTCAGAACCAATCGCTCCCTAATCAGTAAGTCTCTCTTGTCTCTCATTAGTCATTACCCAAAACACAAATCTCATTCATATCAATTCAACCACTTATTTCCACTCAATTTCCAACTATGCATTTTCCCAGTGGTTCGAGAAAAGGACGCGTGTTGGGAATATTGCGAGAAAATGGAGGGCAATAAGGTCCGATGCAAATTCTGCCTCAAAGTGTTAAACGGCGGAATAAGCCGATTAAAATATCATTTATCCAGAATTCCTGCAAAAGGAGTCAACCCTTGTTCAAAAGTCTCGACCGAAATTACCGAAATGGTCAAAGCAATTTTAGCCATGAAAGAGGAGACAAAAGAAGCCTCACTCGCTAAAAGACAAAAGATCAATGAAACCCGATCGATAATTTCGAGTTTGCCATTGGCTAAAACAACGGGGGTAAGCTCACCCTCAGCAGGACTGGGGGTGAGCTTACCCCTTTTGAGATGTAATAATAATAATGATGATGGTGGAGCATTAAATGCTGAGAGGTGTGTGGCCGAGTTTTTCTTTGAGAATAATTTGGATTTTGGCGTGGTTAAATCGGATTCGTATAAATTAATGCTTGAATCGATCGGCGGGCCGGGCTTTAAAGGGCCCGATTTGACCGCTTTGAAAACCGTGTGGTTGAGAAAAATAAAAGAAGAAATTAATTTTTGGATCGAGGAAATAAAAGAGGATTGGGCAACAACAGGCTGCACGATTTTAGCTGATTCATGGACTGATAATAAAAATCAAGCTCTGATAAATTTCTCAATTTCTTCTCCTTTAGGCACGTTTTTCTATAAAAGTGTTGATGCTTCGATGTATTTCAAGAGCAATAAATGTTTGTATGAGATATTCGACTCGGTGATTCAAGAATTAGGGCCTGAAAATGTGGTGCAAATTATAACGGATAACGTGTTGAGTTACGGAAATGTGAGCGCGCAAATTACGCAGAAATACAATGCGGTATTTTGGTCGCCTTGTGCTTCGGTTTGCATGAATTCGATTCTTGAGGAGTTTTGTAGGCTCGATTGGGTAAATCGATGCATTATTCACGCCCAATTAATAACCAAATTTATATACAATAACGAATGGGTTTTGGATTTAACAAAACGGTTCACAAACGGACAAGAATTGGTTCAAACCGGCATAACCAAACCCGTTTCTGATATTCTCACTCTACAAAGTTTATTAAAACACCGATTAAGATTAAAACACATGTTTAATAGTCAAGAATACACGAACTCCAATTTTTCAAACAAAGACCATAGTATGTCATGCATGGACATATTAGACGATACCGATTTATGGAAATCGATCGAAGAAATTGCCTCGGTTTCCGAACCGATATTAAAAGTGTTACGAGACATTTCCGGGTGCAAACCGGGGATCGGAAGCATTTATGAATCCATGACCAAAGTCAAAGATTCAATAAGAACTTACTTCATAATGGACGAATTAAAATGCAAAACGTTTTTGGATATTATAGATAGGAAATGGAGAAATGAATTGCACTCGCCTTTACACGCAGCGGCCGCGTATTTGAACCCGAGTATACAATATAATCATGAGATTAAATATTTAGGGTTGATTAAGGAAGAGTTGATTAAGGTGCTTGATAAGTTGTTACCCACGCCTGAATTAATGCATGATATAACAGGCCAATTATATATTTTTCGTAAGGCGCAAGGCTTATTTGGGTCGAATTTAGCTAGAGAGGCTCGAAATAATACACCACCAGGTATTTTTATTTAAATTCTTAACTTTTTTAAGGTGGCTTTTGTTCTTAGTTTAGATTTCGTACATTTATTTTGGTAGTAAGTTATAACCAACCATTCAAAATGGTTGAGTCAAGTTGTATTGTATTGACAATTTAAACTTCTACAAAATAGTCTCGTGACATTTTAATTGACATGATATTTGATTAACATAAACAATAATAATATATTAAAAGGTATATGGTGGGAAGAATACGGTGACTCAGCACGAGGTTTACAAAGGACAGCTGTCAGAATTCTTAGTCAAGTATGCAGTTGTTCAACATTGGACCGAAATTGGACCCAAATCCAACAAATCCATTCGGAAAAAAGAAACCGACTCGACAAGGAACTCTTGGCCGACCTTTTATTTGTGAACTCAAATTTGAAACTCAAATCGAAGAGAAATAACAGAGTTGATTTGGGGGATCCGATTGAGAAAGAGGAGATCGATATGAGTTGTGAGTGGGTTCAGGAGATCGGGACTCAGACTCAGACAATCTCACTTGATAGGTTTAATCCAAGTATTAATTTTAGCGATCATATTTTTGTGTTGTGAGTTTGGTGATTAGTTTGTTAATAAGGTGTTTTTGTGTTTTGAGTGTAGGGAAATTGGTAGATTGTTAGGAAATGTTTGGTAGCGAGATGTATTATGTGTATAACTGAAATGTGAGACCAAAATGAATGTAAATGTTGGTACCTATTAGTATGGTTGGGTTCCAGCCATTATTAATGTAGGATGTTTTAAGTACCGAATTAGTAAAGATATCTTGATTAAGACCTTGTTATTTCCATTTGAATTACTAGTTATTGGTTAGTAGGCCATCAATAACAATTTCATCTTACTCTAAAAAACCAATTCGTGCAATTAAAACAAAAAAGGCCTAGTGTTTTCAGCGACCTAAGAAAGTCCACAATTTTTTTTTTTTTTAAAAGTAAGAAAATCTACAATTTATAAACTTCAACAGTGAATAAGAACCACAGAGCTAACAACCATTTATAAATCTCTAAGTCGAGCATTGACTTAGACTAGACTTCCAAATCTCTCCACAGCAAAACATCCATTTTTTAAAACTGAATGAAGCAAGAGGACGGCTTTCTTCTCAGATGAAACTGGTATTTGTTTTCTTTGTTACTCTTTTCTCATCCATTGAAAACCCAGGTTTTGTATTTGGCAGTACTGGCAATGATACTCTCCTTCCAGGCCAGTCTCATGCGCCAGGCCAGGCATTGGTCTCAAACAATGGTGCCCACCAATTCGGTTTCTTTGCTGATTATGATTATATTAAAGAAACATATTTTTTGTCAATTTATATTGGATACGATAGTGATAATAGTGATATTATAGTTTGGCAAGCAAATAAAGAGGCACCCATGCCAGTACCCATGTCAGATCCAGTATTGAATCTCTCCGAAAGTGGTGACTTGGTTTTGGTGGATCAGTCCGACGAGTCTCACCTTATAATCTGGTCACTACAAGTAACGGGAAGTGAAACCATCTCTGTAAATCTGGTTCTACTTAATACTGGAAATCTTGTTTTAATGGACAGTAAAAACTCTTCTAGAATAATGTGCAGAGTTTTGACCACCAGACTGACACGTGGCTCCCAGGAGCAAGACTTGGATTAAATTTATCTCTTACTTATACGGACTGGTCATATGGATATGACTCAGGTCCATCATTTTCTCTTGAGATAGATCCAAGTACAACTCATGGGTTTATTATTAGGCAAAATTCAAGTAGTCTCACGTATCATGGCATGTTTCCACATTGGATGGATATTCATAAAGATGGTGATAATTTGGTAACATTTTATGATACCAAAGAACATTCTCACTTATTTGTAAATTTATCACCATGGCAAATATCTATATTTCAGTGGGTTAATGAATCAATGATAAGGGTTTTGTGGTCAGAACCGAATAGTCCTTGCGATGTCGACTCTGTGTGTGGACCGTATAGCTTGTGCTCGAGTGGTGGTTACCATGGTCCAGATTGCTCTTGTCTTAATGATTTCACACCAAAATCTATAGAAAATTGGAATAAGGGAATCTATGAAAAAGGGTGCACAAGAAGTATGTCGTTGGACTGTGAAATCAACAAGTATAACTATCATGTTGGTTCATTCTATTGGGTTAATAATATCAATAGATTTCCGGATAATTCTCACTCTTTGGCCGTCAAAATTGAAGATGAATGTGAAAATTCTTGTTTCAAGGATTGTTCTTGCACTGCTTTTTCTTATACTAATGGCAACTGCAGCTTATGGTTCGGAGAATTACTTAACGCAAAGACAGGTCATCCGGACGGATATGTAGTATGGATTATAAACACAAAAGCCAAACTTTTCAAAGTAGAGATCATACAATAATAATTATGTTAATTTTGGGGTTGGTAGTAATTATATCAGTTGTAAGTGTGATATTTTGCTTGTTCAAAAGAGTCACTTTGCGTAATCCATCAAAAATTAACAACTTGTTGGTTTTGTATACATATCCTCAAATAAAGAGTATAACCAAAACGTTCTCTCAAAAGCTAGGAGAGGGAGGGTTTGGAACTGTTTTCAAGGGAAAATTGTCCGATTCTAGTTTCGTGGCGGTTAAGAAACTCAAAATCGTGTGTTATGAAGAGAAACAATTCAGATCAGAAATTCAAACAATTGGGATTATTCAGCATGTCAATCTTGTCAGACTCCTCGGATTTTGTGCTGAAGGTACTAAACGATTGTTGGTCTATGAGTACATGCAAAATGGTTCTTTGAATTCCCATCTTTTTTCGAATAGTTCTGAGATTTTAAGTTGGAAAACCCGATATCAAGTAGCAGTCGGAATTGCAAGAGGTTTAGCTTATTTACACGAAGAATGTAGAGATTGCATTATTCACTGCGACATTAAACCTGAAAACATACTTCTTGATGAAAAGTTTTGCCCCAAAATTGCCGATTTTGGCATGGCTAAGTTACTTGGTCGAAATTTTAGCAGAGTATTAACAACAATGAGAGGAACCATTGGATATCTCGCACCTGAATGGATCTCTGGCCAACCAATCACACAAAAAGCCGATATTTATAGCTTTGGCATGATGCTTTTCGAAATAATATCCGGACGGAGAAATGTTGAGAAAATAAAAAACCGAGAATGTACATATTTTCCTCTTTATGCGGCTATTAAAATAAATCAAGGAGAAGTTTTTTGCTTATTGGATGAAAAGTTAGAGGTAAATAATAGTGATGTGGAAGAAATAACCATAGTATGTAGGGTTGCATGTTGGTGCATTCAAGATTTTGAAGATGATAGACCAACCACGAGTCAAATTGTTCAAATGCTAGAGGGTATTCTCCAAATTGAAATGCCTCCAATTCCAAAATCTCTTCAAAATTTAGTGGATATTGAGAATGGTTCTTCATATTTTGAGCCTTCGTGAAGTTTTTGTTACTTTCTTATCAATAATCCTGTTGTTCTTTTTTTTTTTTGAGATCACAATAATCCTCCTGTTGTAATGAATAATATGGTCCAATGCAAATGTAATATTTATGAGAAAAATGAGATGAAAATGTTTGTAGAACAAATTGCATCGTAGTTTTTAAAATATATTATGGAATTTTCAAATTGGTTTCAAAGTCGAAACTTTCAAATGCTCGAGGGTATTCTCCAAATTGAAATGCCTCAAATTCCAAAATCTCTTCAAAATTTGGTGGATATTGAGAATGACTCTATATATTCAAAGATGGATGCTGTAATATAATCTTTTCTTTGGCAGGATTTTATATAGTCAAAGATTGATTAAAGTTGCAAATTATTTTTCGTTACTGATATAAGTTTGCATTGGATTCTATATGGTAATAAATGGTATTAATTTTGCGTGATGTTATGCAGATTTTTGTATGATAATTCGTATTTTTTTTTTTTTGCTTTTTGTGTATTAATCTGGTTTAACTTGGTCTTTTTTAGTGAGCTCTTCTATGTTACCCAAGCTTATTCTAGTTTCCATGATTGATTACATCTATACCTTAAAATTCAAAGAAGTATTTTGGGTCAGGTTCCAAGGAGTATTAGTGAGCTCTTCTATTTGGTTTAGCTTATTCTTTTTGGGGTCAGTATTTTGGATTTAAAATTGTGATAATTAACCTCAAAATACTAAAAATAATCGAACTAAATATTATACAAAATACTGAATTGGCCTAAGCATATTGACACAAATATTGTACTTGTATAAAAAAGATGTATTGACACAAAAAATAATATATTTGCATCGAAGATAGTATATTATGCTAAAAATGGCAAAACAATCACACTTGAAAATAATATAGTGGCTCACAAAATGGTGTACATAATACATAAATTAGCACAAAAATATATATATTTGCATATAGAAATCTATATCGACATTACAAAAATAATATATAACGACTAAAAAATATAATATTATTACTTGGAAACAAATATCAATTCTAACAATATATACAACCACACAAAACTCTTTATTGGACATCTAAAAGATAAAATTCATGCACAAGTTCAAAAAAGTAACATTCACTCAATATCCAAAATATCGTTAACCAACCACAAAATACTAAAATAATCAAACAATCAAACTTGACAAAAATAGTGTTTAATGGTATCAAATAATTCAAACACATTCCCCTCCATAAAATCAATGCAATCAAACCATCTTTTCAGGAGGAAGAAGTTCATGAACCGATCCGTCATCATCCTTCGCCAACATCACTGGTTCCACACGCCCCCAAGTGATGAAAAGAAAAGGAAACGCCAATGCTGTCCAGAACACCAACACTGCCCAGAACTAAACCGCATCCCAGCCCGTCTTTTTCCACCATTCTGAGCAAGCGAGCGGAAAAATGATCAAACAGATATAAAACACGCCGCTAGACACCTTCAAAAATACCCTTGCTAAGTACGGATCGGCGGTTTTGAGGGTCCATTCTCTCACCAGTAGCATCAACCCTGGTACCTGTAAAAACAATATTGTTGAATATATTGGAAGTATGACTTTGAACCTACTCATTTTTATATAAAAGTAATATTAACAAAATAGATCTAGTACCAGTAACATGTAGTCGAACATTATGAAGATGAATCGGAGTTCATTTGGAATTGATACATTGGCTAGAACGAGGTATATTGGTGTGAGTAGAAGGATTGTTGCAATTGCAATTCTGTAGGTGGAATTATTCGGTTCCTTGTCATCCTTTTGGAGTAGGGGCTCGGTTTCTAGCTAGGGGGCTTGGGGCCATTGATTAAGTTTTAGTTCCTAGAAGAAGTGCAAAAAATTGATTAGTTACATATGTTTGAGATATAAAAAGCAAGTTTCAATAACCATATCATGTATAGTTGAATGTTGGCTATGAGATTCATACCCCCGATCCAGAAGCCTGAAAATTGAAATGCTAATTTTTGGTTGGTATAAAATGTATGATTTTGAAATTTCTTCGCTATACAAAAAAAAAAAAAAAAAAAAAAACAAAGAACCCACGAGTAGTCAGAAAAAGGAAAGAGAAGATCTTTCTGTCACCATCCAATCTGATCTTTCAAAATTATTAACTCATTAAAAAAAATGGTCGTGTGTTTGCCCAAATTATAAAATTATATATAAGAATAAAATTTGGAACTGTATATCTCAAATGATTTTATATTTTGAAATCATTTAGAATAATGCTACTTTAAGAAATTGGGGAAGACGGTAATTTGCAAGATGAAGATGATGATAAATAATTCCTAATTTGGTTAGCGTGAAGGGGGGAGAAAAAGTTGGCGTGAAAGAGAGGGGTTAGGAGGATGCTTCGTCCAAAACGTTAGAAAATAGTGATTATCTGAGCTCCATATGATATTTCACACATAAAAATAAGAATAATAATATATGTGAAAATAAAGAATAAAAAGTGTATTCATTTCACCTAAAACCGGGGTGGACTATCGGCCCATAGTTTACAATCGATACAAAGTAAGTTTATGGTTTGCTATTTTTCAATTTATTCATTTTTCAAACTATAATACAAGCCTGCAATTAATAATTCCTCTTAAGAATATCTTCCTTTTGGAATTCCTCTTCCAACTCGTCCCACCAATGGATTTAAATACCCCTTTTTTTTTTTTTTTAGATAGACTATATTTAGTCCATTTCTCGTGAGTATGCACAACTTAGGCGCATTTTAAAGTTTAATTTTCAATAATTGGGTGCATAAAAACAATTATATTGCGTTTAATAGTTACTTATGTCGGTCGTCACATGTTTCCTCTAATTAAGCGTGTACGCAATCCTCATTATTTGTCATTAGAAGATGGCTTAACTTTTTTATGAATAATTAAGACAGCGTCATAGTTAACTAATCCTAAATTCCCCTTTACACTACAAACAACACTAGTCTTTCTTGTTCATCCGGACAGAGACATCATTTCGTTTACCTGTTTTAAACAACAAACCCCACTAATCTTGATCAACTTTTCTACATTATTAACTTACTAATTACTATCGTTCCACAAATAAGTCCAATTATGTCCTCATCAGCTTACGCAAATACTCATAACAAAGTCGTACTCATAATTAATACCATGTTGATCTTATCCCCACTCCACAAAGTTATTGCTTTGCCACCTCATCATCCATCCCTCCTTGCCCCCCATAATAAAATCCAACCCAAAGCATTCAACAACTCACACACCCAAAACTCATCGAATAAGCAAACAAAGAAAGAAAAAGAGAGCTAAAATCTATCTAAAGAGAGGAACATCAAACATGGAGGGTACTTCAAAGAGAAATTCTTCATCCACAGAGGAAATAGTTGAGTGCAAATCTGCAAATGAATCAAAGGAAATTGTTGAGTCCAAATCTGCAAATGGATTGAAGGATCCACAACCCGTTAAGTCTCCATGGAGCCCGGCTCAACGGTCTGACGAGGCGGTGCCGGAGTGGAAACTCCATTGCCTTTGCACTGAAATCAGCGCGCCTCCTGCCATTAGAGGAAACTTTATGTGCTTTTAGTTTAAAGTTTTATATTTATATGTTTTTAGTGATTATTGTGTGTGTTTAGTGTTGTTGAGTCGAGATGTGGGATGTGTATTAAGGCTGCGTTTGTGTTTTGTTTGTGTAATTTATGCGTGCTTAATTAAAATCAGATTAGACTTTATCTTCACTTCTAGCGTTTTAATTGATATGTTTATTTCTTATACTTTTGCTTATTATTTGTAGAGGAGTTTCGGAGTTCCTTCAAATTAAGAAAAACAAAAGTAAAAAGGAGATTAAACAAAAAAAAGGATAGGGATATAATATTCATATATCTGATCGGATATTTCTGTGAAAATATATATCTGAGACGGATGTAGATTTTTTATTTTTTATAATTTTATAATTATTGCTAAACAATATTTGTATTTGTGCATATCCATACATTATCTATCCGACTTGTAAGGCCCAAAACCAATTTATAAATGGGCCGAGATTTTAATTTTCCGGTCAAGCCCACTCTCCAATTTAATATTTGGATATTTACGAGGGTGGATCTGAAAAATCCCCCCAACAATAAAATCATCTTCCACGACTTAATATTTGTTCTTCCATTTTGTTTTTCAACTCTTCCTTCTTCTCATCTCATTCGATTACGGTGAGCGAAGATGAACGACGGAGATGTGACGAAGCAGATCGGCCAGATGGTCGCCTTCATCAAGCAGGAGGCGGAAGAGAAGGCCAGCGAGATCGGTGTCTCCGCCGAAGAGGTTTTTTGCTTTTTGGTTTATTGTTGTGTTTTGCGAGTCAGATTAGCTTTGGATCGTTAGTGTTTGTGTGAATCGGACCTTTGGAAAGATGAAATTTCGGTCAATTAGTTGGGAACTTATTATAGTCTTACTTCGAGATAGATGGATCTATGCTTAACATTGATCATTAAAACTTAGGTATCATTCGAAATAAGTAGTGATTTGATCTGTTTCTGTATTATTAACTGATTAAACCAAGTGAAATTTGACTTTTTCTTTCCAATTCATTTATGCATTGACACAAACTGATCTCATTTCTGAAATTCAAAACAGGAATTCAACATAGAGAAGCTGCAGCTTGTCGAAGCCGAGAAGAAAAAGATCAGGCAGGAGTACGAGAAGAAGGAGAAACAAGTCGAAATCAAAAAGAAAATGTAATAATCAAATCTAATTCCTTGCTTCTTTTTATTTCCCTGCTAAGTACACTAATAACATTATATATTTCATTTAATTACAGTGAGTATTCTATGCAATTGAACGCATCAAGAATCAAAGTGCTGCAAGCTCAGGACGATTTGGTAATCTCCATGCGTGAATCTGCAGGAAAAGAGCTTTTACGCACCAGCTCTGACAAAAGATCTTACAGTAAACTCATCAAAGATTTAATCATCCAGGTCAGTTAAAAAATAAATCACGATTTGAAGATTTAATCTTAATTAATTAATTTATTTATTTATTTTTCTCATTCTTTTTGTTGTGTAGAGTTTGCTGAGGCTGAAAGAGCCGGCAGTGCTTCTGAGATGCAGAAAAGACGATTACGCCCTTGTTGAATCTGTAATAGAAGCATCCAAAACGGAATATTCTCAAAAAGCAGGGGTGGCCCCACCAAAAATTATGATGGACAGAAACGTCTTTCTGCCACCTGGCCCCACCACCTTCGATTCTCACACCCTCTTCTGGTAAATAATTAAATAAATAAATAAATAAAAGGTTTAATTTTAATCAATAAACAAATAAATAAATAAATAAAAGGTTTAATTTTAATCAATAAACAAATAAATAAATAAAAGGTTTAATTTTAATAAATAAATAAAATATTTAATTTTAGTAAATAAATAAATAAATAAATAAATAAAAGGTTTAATTTTAATGAATAAATAAATAAAAGGTTTAATTTTAATGAATAAATAAATAAAGGGTTTAATTTTAATGAATAAATTAATAAGGGGTTTAATTCTAATAAATAGATTAATTAATTTAAATTTTTTAATTGATTTATTAGTTCGGGTGGAGTTGTGTTGGCTTCAAGTGACGGAAAGATAGTGCTTGAAAACACACTTGATGCGAGACTTGATGTTGTCTTTCGCAAGAAGCTTCCAGAGGTAAAACGGAATATTCACTCTTAAAATGGTATATTCATTCTTAAAATGAAATATTTGTATTTATTTTTATTATTTTTGTTGTAGATAAGGAGCAGGCTTTTCGGCCAGGAATGATGATCTCCAGTGGGAATTCAAACTGGAGCGATTATTTCTGCTTTTTATATACATGTTTTGTTTTTTGAAAAGTCTGATGAACTTTTGCGATTCCTTTCATTTTTTTGTTTTTTGAGTTTTTGAGTTTTGAATTTTGCGAAAATAAATTCTTGCTGCAAGAGGTGAAACATTAGCAGAAATATTCTATTCATTTTTCATTTGTAATATTTGTTTCATAAATAAGCATACTCAAAACAATTGTTTCTTCTGTATAATCTCTTAATTTGCTATTATCAATTCATCTGTGATCGTAATGATTATTCTTTTTCATGAAATATATGAGCCGTCTATTGTCATAATTAGTAAATATTCACATATAGTTTACAATAGGAAATGTTGTTTAGTAAAGTCTCTTAATCCAATAGGTTGAACATAAAAAATTATGAAATATTATGATATTTAGTAAATTATGAAATGTTATGATATTTAGTTTCATACAGTGTATATAATATACTCAGCTCAAAAATATTAAAGCCCAAGCCCATATGAAAGATTCTATTACCCTATTTTGTGGTCTAGGCATTCATTTCCTAAACTAATAATACCGACTTGTGTTATTATATAACTGTTTCAGAGACTAAACTTTACGCCATGTAGGCCTTAATAACACATAAATGTCTTAATAATTGATCAAACGTTTAAATATTTCATATTCAAAATCAAAATACCATATAACAAAACTACAACATAAATATAAAAAAAAAAAGAAATTTTGGACGAGATTGAGCCGCAAAAAATAATAAAAGAAATATAAAAATGGGATCAAAAACGGGTTTAGTCGGTGAAAAATCGGGTGGACGCTTTGGTTGAGGAAATAAAGTATTTGCCGCCAACAAAAGAAATCCAAAGTCTGGTTCTCAGATGAGATCCAATCTCTTGTAAATTGTAATGGAGCGCGTCGTCTTGCTCATCGACCTCCACCCCATCTTCTCCTCCCCAAACCCTAACCCTAGCCCCAGCTCCTACTTAGCCCCACTCCTCTCTTCCGTCCGCCAGATACTCGCCGCCCCGCAGCTCGCCTCCTCACTCTCCGCTCTCAAGTTCTTCTTCTCCAGCCTCTCCGCTGTCTTTTCGAGCTCCAGAACTGATCGATTGATTCGAAGGTGTTCGGATTCGTTGTCGTTCGATCGCCACTCTCGAACCCTAGTTTCGTTACAGGAAATACTGAAGTTGATTTCGCTGAGGGATGATTTGAGTGATGAATGGGTTGACGGGGATGCTAAGGCAACTTTGATTGCTAGATCGCTGCTTCAGATGGAACAGTATGTGTGTGACAGGAAGAGGAGTGATGCGAATGAGCACGATTTCGTCGGATTCCGGTCGAATTTAGTTATTTTATTCTCTCCAGTGTCGCAAGATGCGAATGTTTTGGCAAAATTTGTGGATTTTGAGGTAAATTGTGATAAATCTGTTTCTTTTGATGATTTTTCGAAGAATTTTTCGCGGATTTTCAGTCCAGTGAAGGAGAGGCTGGATTCAAAGGATATTCATCTCAGTTGGATTGGTGTTGATTTTGAATTTGGATCTGAAAAAGAGATTAACAATTCTAATTGGATTGAAAGGGTTTTTAAGGATCATAATTGGGGCTTTTCTTCTACAGATAAAATCATTTTAGGGTCTTCACTTGTTCCAATTGGGATTATTTTTCCATACATTGGATCTTCAATTGGCCAATTAAATGGTAAAAATCGCAAAAAAGGTCAAATCGATTTGATTTTGGATATTACAGATGTGAGTGGAAATCCATTAGAGTGCAAAAGCTGTGAGATTGAATTGCTCGATTCGAGAAATCTCAGTCAAAAGTCAGTTCAAAATAAAACTGACCCTCTTTTTAACAATTCGATTCAACAAATCTCCAAAATTCAAGTCAAAGGTGTTAAGAAACAAGAGGAAGTTTCAATTCTCATTCAAAATTCACTATCTTTACTTCTAATTCACGGACTTTCAAGCGAATTAATGGAAAATTCAGAGCGAAATACGAAAGAATTATTTTTTCCTGACAAAATACTTGAATTTTTATGTAGTGAAAAGGGCGAATTGGTACCAAACAGACCTATTTGGCAATTATTCCTCTCATTTCTGTACAGTCAAAATTATTCAGCTTTGGTTTTAATACCAGATTTAAACGGTACATTTTTTGAAGGAATTCTTATTCCTTTTACAATAAATCACGCGTTAATTTACGTATTAAAAAATGGAGATTTTGTTATGACTGAAACCATTGAAATAATAAAGGAGAAAAAGAGGAGAAAAAAGGGAATAATAGAGAGTTTAATCTTAGCGAAAGATTTGAATTCTATTAGAGAAATTGTTTTATCTAAATCTCAATCTGGGGTTTTAGGAGATCTTTGCGATTTTTATTTTCATAATTTAAATAGTAATAATAAGCAAAAAAAGCTTAAGTTTTTCAAATGTTGGATGAGCCAAGTGAGAGAAATCCGTACCATTAATTGCAATGAAAATCAAATAATTTCCGAAAAGGAAAATGAAAAAGAAATTCAAAAAATTCAGAACGATGAAGAAGTTCAAGAGAGAGAAGAAGCTGTAAAAATTGAGAAAAATGAGAATAACAATAATAATAATAATGATGATGAAACGGAGGCTCCATTTGGAAGTGTGGAAGAGATAGATGAGTTTATTTCCAATTTGGGGGAGAAAATTGAGAGCGGATTAATTGCACAGGAGTGCAATTTGGGGATTCTAGCTGAGACTTTGGTGCGGATTTCGATGCAAGCGATTCGTCAGAAAAATGGAGATGAAAATGTTGCACTGGAGGTCTCCAGTCTACTTTTGAAAAAACCCAAGGACCTAATTGCGAAATATAAAGGTGGCAGTTACGACACAAACTATAAAATCAAAGAGTGAGATTTTTCTTACTTTTTTACTTTTAATTATATATATTTCAATTAATCCTCAATTTATCTGTCTTTAATGCTAATTAGCCCTCAATTGAACATAGTTGTCAATTAAACCTAATTAGCTGTCAATTAGCCCTCAATTTTTGAATTTAAGTCTCAATTAACCCTAATTTATGCACCTCCTAAACCCCAATTTATAACCATAACAAGCAATTAACTTACTATAATTTAATAAACATATTTTATCCTTAATAAATTTTCATTTCTTAAACAGGCATGAGATGCAGATTTTATTCCGCATGGAGATATTAAAATCCGAATTGAGCTCGAAAATTGAGGAAAATTGGAAGCAAAAAATGGTGAAAGAAATCTGCGCGTTTTTGGAGTTCATAGACATAAATCTCCAGATGGATTCTTCCAATTCCGCCCCTACTCTTTTTCATTTTGCAGAAAAGTCCCTCAAATCCAGGTTCCATTTTCAATATACCATTTATCCCCCTCAATATACCATTTTCCTATCAATGTAACATTTTCAATAGAAAAAAAAAGAGAAAATATATACTTTTATGGTCTAAATATACCATTTTCAATGGGAAAAACATTAGAAAATATACTGTCTTGTCTCAATATATCATTTTTTCCCCTCAATATACCATTTTCAATAGGGAAAAAATTAGAAAAATATACTTCTTTTTTGTTTTCAATTTACCATTTTCAATAGAATAAAAAAGAAAAATGTGCTATGTTTATCTCAATATACAGTTTTTTTCCTCAGTATACCATTTCAATAGAAAAATATACTATTTTATTTCTCAATATACCATTTTCACCAACCATCCACTCCGTCAGGTACAACGACTCTCTCCCCTCAACAATCGAACAAATCTACCGAGAACTGGAACTCGAAATCCCGGAAACCGAATCCCGGTTCTACTCGTCCCACAATTCCTCATCCGACAATTTTCCCGGAACTTCAAATCCCGCCCCATTAAATCCCTTGGATAAGGAAATGTTAAACGCAAGACAAAAAAGAGAAATCAATAGAAGGCGTAGTTTCATCACGAGTTTTCAGCCCGATTTGAAAAAGGTTTGGGCCTTAAAGCAGCCCAAATTGGACAAATTTGGGCCCAAATTGAAGGGAAATAAATTGGGGAAAAGAAAATGGGGGATTTCGAGTAGGATTGTGGTGTGCGAGACTCCGATGACCGGTACGGAAAGGAATGTCGGTACAAAGGAGAGAGAGACTGGAAATGCTGTGTGTAGGTCGCTCAGTAAGGCTTTGTTTTGTGATGATGATGAGTCTGATTTGGGTTTGAACTGAATTGATTAATTTATAATTGTAATGAACTTGATTCGTTGATGTCTTGATTTATCGATTTAATCGCCTGTTGTATTTTGATTGAAACTGTAATTTATGGAGTTTTAGTTAGGTAGTTTTTTTTGGAATTCAACCTTGGGCCAAAATTCTTGGAAAATTCTTGAGTAAACATTCCCTCAAATTTATGTATTTGTAATTTTTATTTTTTTGAAGGAAAATTTTATTTGTATTTTTTTCTCTTTGGTTCTCTTGTTTTCATTTTAGTTCATCTCTTTTGAAATATGATGGTTTTTACTTTAATTTAATGCCCCTTAGATTTATCTCCTACTGTTAAAAATGTTTTTCCTTGAAAGAATTGAACGAAAAGAAATTTAAAAGGATAATTTTGCTTTCAAAATCACAGTTTATAAAGTTATTTTTATGCAAGTGTTGGCTGGCAGAGCGCAGTCGGTAAAAGATGTGCTTGTTTGATAAACGGCTAAAAATAGATGTATTGCCAGTCCAAAACTAAATACTGTAGCAAATAATATACATATTGAGTTAAATAATTGTTAGAACTGTAGAAAAAAATTTGGGTTCCTTTGCAGTGTTTTGAGGTTCAACACGAAATCACACCGTTTAAGAGTTTTGGCAATCTGATGCATAGAAATGTTTAGCTTTGAACAGTTTTAAGGTGTTTTGAAAAACATACGTTATAATAGGCAATAACTATTTGGGGTTTGAATTCAACCAAAAATGATGTTACTTCTAATATGTATGATGGCAATGGCATACGGGTTTGGTTTAGGATATACGCATGCATAAATTATTATATGAACAATTTTAAAATAAAATATTTAAACATCACATTATAATCAACAAACATAAAATAAGGTAACAGAATATATTTAAAAATAAAATACTATATTTAAGTCACAAATTTTACTCAATATGTATAATGATTCAACGAATAAGTCAGTACAAAAAATTTCAAATTTAGTTTCTGCTAAAGAACGATAGAGTACGTAATACAAAAAAATAATCTGACAAATCAATACATCATTTTAACATCAAAATGAAAAAGAAAACTTCAACAGAACAAACTATCTAGTAAACAAATCAATAATAGCCTCCCCACCCACGTTGAAACTGTAGAAACCTGCAAAAAAAAAAACATAAACAAATCCTACAAAAAAAGGGCGTGAGAATTTACAGATTACCACCATGTACATAATAGTTGATATATTTACATAGAGGAATGAAAATAGATTTATATTTTAAGTGGTATAGAGAGAGAGGAGCTCCCTTCAATCCAAGCACAAGAAGAAGCAAGGCAACAATACTAAAGCTCCTAGCCCATGCTCACCCAATATGTGCATAAATTTTTCATGTGCACAAAAAGAGGTATTCATGAACCAACAGCCTTTCATTTTTTTTTTTATCCTAACTTCTCCTTATGTATTGGATCAAAGGGAGCTCCACTTTTACCTTTTAACCCTAAACAAACAATAACACTGAAAATATATATGAATAGGAGAGATGAGAAACAAGAGTGATTGTAGAGAGAGGAGATTGAGGTTTTGGTGTGAAGAAATGAGAAGGGCTGTGAGGGGTTTATATAGATAATTTGGATGAATATGAGCCGTCCGATCAAGGGTTGTGATTTCCTTGTTATAAAATTTGTGAACAATATTGCGCAGCCACAACGAATTGAGAAATTTCGATACCTAGGTCCTTTTTTTTAGGGTTTTGTGAAAGTAGTAAGTACGATAATTTTATGTACATGTCCAATATGGCCATTCAATTTACAATATGTTGATTTTTTTTTAAGGAATGCTAATATTGTGTTATTTACAAACAAATCACAATATTGAATATCTATTTTTGCTGAAAAATAATGAAAAAGTTTATTTTTACTAATGATAGAAAAAATCAAAAATATAAATATGTGATCTGAAAAATTATGATAATAGAAATATTGTTGACTTTGCTAAATTAGATTGCATGCTTTAATTTGTTAACGTAGATTGCTGACATCAGTAACAAGTGTCACTTAATTGTTGCGACTCGCGACAAAGTATGAATATTCTTCTTCTTTGTTTTGTCAAGTATGTTTTCATTTTCATTCTCACATAAATATATACGTTAGTATGATTATATTCTTAATCAATTAGTTGAGTATTTTGATTGATAATATTACTTTCAGTACGTTGAATTGCATTATTTTCTATTATGTTTTGATAAAATAACGGTATCTTTTATAAATAGAAACATGAAAGAAAACTGTTTTCTCAATTTGGTGAAATTAGAGGGGTTCTCACTTCAAAATAGAAAGAAACAGTCAGAAATCCAGCCATTGGAGCAGCCAGCCCAACGGTCCGATTTTTGAAACTCTACCACTTCCTACAAATAATGACATTGCAGTATACAACTGGCTCAAACTTACCATTCAGCCTTCAAGTAGAAATTCGTAAAAATAAAATGTACAATGGAGTTCTTGATACATGGCTCGAGGAGGTAAGTATTTATTTCTATAAATATACTTTTCCTTTACAAATTTGTGGGCACCAAAACCTGCGTAGATTTGGTCTTTGAGATTCTGAAGGTAATTTCCTGGAAGGTGATTCATCCAATTAATATTTTTGATACGGTTATTAATGTGAAATTTAATTATATGTTAATGACAGGTCAGACCTCGTGGGTTTATTACCATTTATTTATCACAATTAATGCCAAAAACTGGGGCAGTGAACCATTGATCCAACTTCTGTACCATGCCTTCTCTGAAATTCTTCTTTATTTATTTTCTTTGAAAGACTTGCGTATTACTTAAATAAAGAAATATAAAAATAAAATTTAAACCAATTTATGCGTGAAATGTTACGCTACTAATTAGGTTATGAGTTATTTGCCTAAAAAATTTCTTTTAGAATTTGTAAAATTTCATTGTG
Source organism: Juncus inflexus (assembly GCA_024447665.1). Classification (NCBI taxonomy): domain Eukaryota; kingdom Viridiplantae; phylum Streptophyta; class Magnoliopsida; order Poales; family Juncaceae; genus Juncus; species Juncus inflexus. Next base: position 232,198 of record JAJHPC010000002.1, on the reverse strand, counting down.
AGACACAATTGGCTTTACTTTTATGTAAGATAAAATGTTGATATATCTATTAAGCATTCATTCAACATTCTTGTTTAAATGCCCACTTGAAATTTTTATGTTTTTCTAAATTGAACTCATAATTTATGGATTAATAGTGATAAATTTTATTAAATATGTGATACATAAGATTGTGTTTGTCATGACTTAAATTTGAAATTCCTATCAAAGTTTTAAGGTGTCGTATGTACATAGTTTATGTCGAAGGGGATATTGTTTATTATATCCAAAAAAGAAGTACGTGTGAATGATAGACATGCAAAAAGTAACATGATAAGTTTTATGTGATAAGCAAGAATAATTCTAGAACCATAAATATAAAAACAAAATTTATATTTAACTATTTATAGAAGAAGTATATACAATTATAAAACTTAGACATTACACTATCTAAAGTGAAGTAGTGCTATCATGTTGCGTGCGTCGGAAGTTGGAACTATTGGAATTATACTCCAAAATGTGCCTTATATTAGTGTAGTTTCATCTTTCGCATCGTGATTAAAATATTCATATATACTCCAAAATTTGATAAATGATTGTTGGATCCTTTTTGTCTGTTCTTGAGATTCTATTTATTTATTTTATCACGATTAGAAGTCCCCACTAGTACCATGCTGCCACTTGATATGTTATATATATTTTTGAAAAAAAGTGGCAAAATGTGAGCGGTCACAATGTGTGTTGTAAGCTCGGAATCAAACTATCTTAATTGCCTAAGATTTCAAATAATTAATTAATTTGTTTTATTTTGTTAATTATAACGTGATCATTGAGCGGACGATTTTGAATTTTATTTTATTTTCTAATATTTATTTGCTTTTGATTCTATTTGTCAATGATGATTTCTAACCACATTGGATTTTGATTCATAAAAATAAGTCGAAGACCTTTAAGCTCTCTGAATCATTAAAAAAAAGTGACAAAAATATAATTTATGCCATGACAAATAACTAGAAGAAAATATATAATTTATCACAACATAAATACCATAAAATATTTTTCTGCTTCTTATACACAATATTACAATATTATACTTGGTGTAGTGCTTTTTAACAACTTTAATAAAAAAACATAAAAGGTCAAAAATTATTTGTTGGTGTGTTTATAATCTGTCATTTATTATAAGTAGTATGATAATAAATATTTCTATATGTAGCATGTATTTTTTTAATAGTTATATATGTAACATTTAAATATAAAATTATACATACAAACAAATATTCGCACATGATTTTTTCACTTTCAAAGTTAATTACGGTATTATTTCATATACGTTAACACAACATTTACCACAAAATGACATAATTTTACAAATTATAAGTGGGGGATCTTAAACAGAACTCCTTTTCTTTTCTTTTATTATTAAGAAAGCCTCAAATATAGAATCCCAATAATTTTTGTTTAACATGAAGTGCTCGGAGAATAACAGTTTTGATGTAGATTGGCATTTGATTATTTATTTGACTTAAAATGGTTGGATTGTTTCCATTTTAGAATGAAAGGTCATGCATGCATAATCATATACAGAGAGTAAAAGTTTTGCCTTCTGAAGATAATAGAGCATCCGAAGGCCCACTAGTAATTTATACCTGTACTATAGCATCAATACTTTTCTTAATATATTGTTATGTGATAATATAGTTTTGAAGTATTAGTATAAAAAGGTTAATATACTTGTGTGATGTCTGAAGGATGCTTATAGTCATTATGATGTCCCATATAAACAATTATATGTAATCTAGTGAAGATTGGTATAAGTTCCATATTTGTTTTTCTTTTTTATCTAACAAAAAGTGCGCAATCAGCATTCCTAATTAAAGTGCATATTTTCATTTATATTCTGGTTTCCTAGGTTTTTTTTTTTTTTAACTGAAATATCCATTTAGTGTTATATTGTTTTAACCTAAAGTTTATGAGAATCTTAACTATGACATCATATTAAACATGCTGTCACAGTTAAGATTCTAAAATGGGTAAAAATCATTTAGACTCACAAGAACTCGATCTGAATGCATTATTCGGGGAGGCAGCCGGAATGGAAGTAGTATTATCTAAGTCGACGGTAGAGAGGGAAGAAGTTGAATTGGTGATTCGAAAATGGCCGGCAAAGAAGTTACTAAGCCCGCACGGTTTTATGAGCGAATTCTTTAAAAAGTTTTGGCATATTGTGGGTTCGGAAATCTTAACGGTATTGAACGGGGTATTGCAAGGTTTATTCGAGCTACGACCTTTGTCATAATCTTTCATATCGCTAATACCAAAAAAGAAAAATCCGGTTTCAATTTCCGATTTTAGGCCGATTAGTATAGTAAATAGCATTCAGAGAATTTTTTCAAAAATTATGGCATTGCGGCTACGAGATTTAATTTCAGACCTTGTCGATCAGCTTTCTTAAAAGGCAGGCAAATAACGAAAAATTTTATCTATGCGAAAGAGGTTATACAATATTATAAAAGAATGTCTGAACCGACAATCGTGTTTAAAGCGGACATATTTAAAGCGTTCGACAAGGTTGGCTGGGGTTTCATACATCACGTACTAGCAGTAAAGGGTTTATCACAATCAGATATTAATTGCGTATTAAAATAGATACTGCCAGGAGCCTTAAGGGTAATACTAAACGGAGTACCGGGGAAAAATAAATTCATCTAAAGAGAAGAGTGAGACAATGCGATCCGCTTTCGCCTTACCTCTTAATATTAGCGATGGATGTATTTGCTGCTGTATTCAGAGGGTTGCAGCAGACAAAACCTTATTTCACCACCAATGTTGGGGATTCGTAGCTGCATATTAGACGTGAATGACACCCTAATTTTTGCAAAATCATACAACCGCCAGTCCCTCATAATAAAATCTCCCCTAAATAATCTAGGTTCCGAAACGAGTTTGAGAATTAATTATTCAAAATCTTTTTGTTGAACTATCTCATGTTACATAGAACAAATTAAGGACGTAAGTGGAGTTATACAATGCCCTATTAAAAAAAAGTTGATTAATTACTTGGAGCTGCCGCTTCTCATTATCGACAACCAAAGAAAGCCGATTTCCAACCGCTCCTACTCAAACTACAATGGCGCATAAACGGGTGGAGCAAGAAGCTTGTTTCACCTGCATTGTGCTTAACACTCATAAAAGTATTTTTTTTACATCTCTAATCTATTTCATGTTTACTTTCAAATTACCTGCTTGGCTAATCAGTGAAGTAAATCGACTACAAAGAACTTTTTTCTGAAAGGGCGGTGATGTCTCTACCAAGCCATCGGTTGGAATACTATGTGTAATAGAACACAACAAGGGGGGCTAGGGATACCGGAATTAAGAAAATTCAATGAGGCTTTAATTGCAAAATGATGATGAAAAACGTTACATGAAAAATCAGCCTTGTGGTTCAAAATTGCCAATAGGTTATATCACGCGCCAACAACATTATTAATCAACCGGACTCCGGCAAGGATGCGTTCCCAATTACTAGATTTTTTTTGAAATGGACAAAAAATAAATAAAAAATAATTAAGCGAATAGTCTAGTTTTCAAATTATTTATAAAACTAGCCATTTTGCTCACCCACTGGGCGAAACAAACTTTATATCGCCCAGTAGCAGGGTGAAACAACTATTACCGCTAAAAATGGTGTTCATTAAGCTAAAAACACTATTTCATTCCATGGCGGGGCAAAATAGCAAAAAATTTATTTTTCCCACGAAACCTTTGGTTAGGAAGATTTTGTTGTTCGATTGCGGCCTATAAGGAGTTTAAAAGGCCTAATTTCGTGCGGATGTGTGGGTTTGACTTTTAGGTTTTACTGACTTTTAGGTTATTAGACTTTAAGGGAGATAGTCGTAATAATTATATAATTGAAGAAATAATGAATAAATAAAAGCAAAGTAGCCAAACACCAGATCTGTTGATGAAGTTCGGCTAGATGGTTGCTTTTGCTGTAACCACCCATTTCCACTAGCGGCCCTTACTGCATTCGATAGAGCTTACTCTCCGGGGCTTGCCTTTCGGCTCCGATAATTACTAATCCAAATAGTGTTTCATTTACACGACTACGATTCAGCGTTCGCCTTACAATCAACTCCTGACGAAGTGATGAAACAAGAACTTACAATATATCTCTTTTAGTCTCAACCAACAAACAGCATAAAGCGCTCACTAAATTCTCCTAATCTCACAAAGTTTATTGAGTGAATATTATTCAATACTAGAGAGAGAGAATTCTTGTTTTTTCTTATCAAAATCTAGTTATGAAAATCAAATTTGAGCTGTCCTTATGAAAATGGAAGGAGCAACTCACAAATATGAAAAAAACAGGCTATTTTGTTGGCAACGCAGTTATTTCATTGCCAACAGAATACCAAAGAAGAAACAAAATCAGTCAAATAAATGCTCAAACAACTAGAAATCTGTGTATTCCGTTCCCACTGTCTATTCTGTTGTCAATGGAATAATCCCAGCTTATTCCATTGACAATCGAATAAGACTACTTTTGCGAGAATAGACTTTCTTTAGTATAAACTAATATAACACAAAATTTTACTACACACTAGAAGAACACGAAGAGGTCCAAAACTTCAATGCCAAGAATGCAAAACTTGAAAGCTAGAAAAAGTGAAACAACTATTCGATAATTTCAAATCCGATCGAGATAGAACTTTTGCACGCCGACTCAAAATTGATAAAACTCCTGATCTTAAATATGAAACTTAAACAAGATTAGTAACAACGGAATAGTTTTAAACATCATAAAACCGAGAACAAAAATTTCCCTCTTTTGATGATTTTCAAAATTATTCTGTAAAAATACAGCATTTTATATCTTCTTCCCCTTTTTGAAAAATAGTCAAAAGGGATCATCAAACGAGAGAGAACAACCCCCCACCCCCTTGATAAAAAATCTTTCTAACCACAAGTTTAGTGGGGAAAATATTTTTTTTGCCGTTTCACCCGCCAAGGGGCGAAACATTGTTTTTAGCGGTAACAGTTGTTTCTTCCAGTGGGTGGGCGAAATGATTTGTTTCGCAAATAATTTGAAAACTAGTCTATTCACTTGATTAAATTTTTTTTTTTTGTCCAGTTCAAAAAAAGTCTAATTACTACAAGATCTTATATATCTGAGAGAGTTTTTCAAGTGTTCAATTACTTGCGAGATAAAGAGAGGGGACATGATGCTATTTTGGGAATCCAATTGGACAGGTTAAATTTTCGAGTCGATTTACCCGCAGCTCTTCTCACACCTATTTGAAAATCTGAAAACCGTTGCACAAACACTGCCAGACTATGGCGGCCATTTTTTCACCAGCCGATCTTAGATGTCTCGCAATTACAACTCAAAGGAATCCAAATCGAAATTCTATCGGTTAACCTAAGAAATGAGGATGATGTGATGAGATGGCGGTGGAGGACCGACGGCCAGTTCACCACAAAATCTGCTCACAAAATGTTAGTTTTTCGCATTTTGCAAAGATAGACGACTTGCTTCGGAATGCTCTTCCTATGATCGACAACCTGAAGCGAAAGGGGTGGAAATTAGCTAATGTTTGTGTCTTGTGTTATCGAGTCGAGGAATCAAGTTGTCACCTATTCTCTGATTGCGCATTTACAACAGAAAGTGTGGGATTCAGATTGTATCGGACGCATCGGTATCGCAAAAAACTGGGATATTTTCAGCGACCAATTTAGCAAAGGGGCAACGAGTCTTAATTGTGTTATTTGCAGTTTGACGGGAGAGATGCAACCACAGCTTCCGTGGTGAAGCAGTTTAGGCGAGAGGGATATTTAAATTGGCGGTTGAAGAATTCAATTATGTAGAATGGGCGCTAACTAATTCAGGAGGTGAAAATTTCGGTGAATAAAAGTTCTTGTGGCTGATAAGCTCAATGGAGGAGTCTATATTTTGAGCTTCAATTCTTTCATTCTTTGTTGTATATAGTTTTTTGGTTATTTATGTCCCGGTCTCATTTTTTTCTTTTTCTTTTTCTTTTTTAGTGCTTTTTTAGTGCTTTTGCTCATTTTTTAGTGCTTTTGTAATTTTCTTCTACATTTGGGGATAGTTGCATCTATAACTTGACTTGGTATTAAAGGAGTTTCTGCGCGCAACGCAACGTAAGAATGTGTCGCAATTTATTAGAAAAAAAAATATGACAGTATATCATTGTGGCATTTTATCTTATATATGTTATTGTGTCTTGTTCATATAAAACAATTACATAGTTAATTTTATGAACACACATTGTGGCATTTTATCTTATATATGTTATTGTGTCTTGTTCATATAAAACAATTACATAAATAATTTTTTGACACACCTTCCACCAAACAAAATATTGCAGTATTAAAATCACAAAGCCACTTGTGACCGTCAAATTTTTTGTAGAAACATTCCGTATGAAAAATATTCGAGATGAAATATTCCATATCACAATGAAATATTCTTATCCAACGATAACACAGTCGTTAAATATTTCAAGAAACAAAATATATATATTATTATTTAACAAATAGAGCTGGTGAGTAAGATTAAGTTAAAGATTTTTTATTGAATATTCAAAATTTATAAACAACTGTACTGTTCTTAGGAATCAAAGAATATATAATCATGCCTAAATTTCTCTCATAATAAAAGTTAGGCTAATTCCTTCAGAGAATGGCAAATTACAAATTGCGTTTCCATTTTCACAACACACCGACAAGGCACAATATTTTAATACATAATACATTATTTCTAAATTTATTATGGGCTAGTTATTCAATCTTCCGCTTACACTTCGAATGTTAAAGCCCATTATTTTAATAAACTAAAATTTCTTATTCGTACTAAAATTTTGGGCTACAATTTTCAATCGTTTAATATTGAAATCTCAAGGCCCAATATTGCAATAGATTGAGAATTCTTTATGGACCTAATTCAAACAATTTTGGGCTAATTATTCAATGTTGGGCTTAATCTTGAAATGCTTTGTACATTCGCTCCCCATCCTGAAAAAATGACTAAATAAAAAAGAAATATAAAATATATAAATAATAAATATTTAAAAAATAGAAGAAGACAAGAAAAGAAAAGAAAGGATGTGACATTTTGAAATGACGAGAGAGAGGATGAATCAATCTTTTTTTATTTCAGTGCTTGTGTACCGCTTTTTTGCGTATCTTGCTACTCTTTATTACCCAACGATCAAAAAACCCATCTCATTATTTTTCTTGATTTGATGTACCATCTTTATAATATCTTTCATCTTTTACGTATGTGATTATAAAGTGTACCGTATTCAAAATAATTTTGCTATCCGTATAATGTTTGTTTTACTTTTATCAGATGCAATATATTTTCATATGAAACATAGATCAATGAGTCATGACAGAAAAAATACAAAGAAAGAAAATGAAAACAAAAAAATACAAAAGTACAAACCCTCGTGCAAACCAGGCCAAGAGGAACACTGTTCGAGGCTCGTGTCAAAATTCCCCAATGCTGAAATCAAATCTTGAAGTATCGTTTAATTGTTTAAAAGTTTTGAAATTTGAGTTTTGTTTTATTCAGTAATGATGCATATTTGCACATTGCGTGGAATCATTTAGAGTTAGTTCTATTAAAAAACTTAAGATGATCGAGTTGGGTGTGGAAAGAATTTGATTATGTTTGAAGAAAGAAAAGGCGGAAAGAAAAGCTTGATTGGAAAGAATTTGATTATGTTTGAAGAAAGAATAGGCGGAAAGAAAAGCTTGATTGGATGTTGAGGGAGGTGGGATGTCCATCAAAACAAGCATTTGTTGACTAAACATGTTTCACAGGTTGTTATTACACCAAATTATACTCATTTACTCATATTTTCAATAAAACTCTACTTTTCTGAATATTTTAAAGTTTTAGCTTTAGAAATTATGTTTTTTTCGCAACATAGATTCGTTGAACTTTTTATAAACTGTCGAAATATTTGAAAAAAAAAAGTTTCTTAAACTAGTCATGTTTTTTCTGAAATTTATTATTTTGAAACGAAGATTAGATCAATGTATTCCATATATTACTCTTAGAGCAATACATGATTTAATCACATGTTGCTTCCATATATATTTCAGACAAGAAAATTATAACCTATCGTTCATAGAAAAAAGAATTGTTATCACCTGTTAATTATCATGCAGCAGCAGTAGTTTTTAATAAGTATATAGTTTTTTTTACAGAAATAATTAAATAGTTAGATTGCCTTGTTATCAAATAATCATATTATTTTATCATTATACTAAAATCTATATTGAATAGCTATTTTTTTAATACAATAAAAAGATTAAACTCATTTTGATTTTTAATTAAATGAGACTAGTGCATGTAAGAATTCGAATGGGTGGTGCAGCGCTTTTTCAGGATCGAAAAGACGGCGTGCAGACAGTTTTTGTTGAGTTAAAAAATAAGTTAAAAAGGATTTTCTGTATAGAATGATAGTATTATTAAATCAAGAAATATTTATAAAAATTAGAATTAGGTTTTTATCATTTTAAAAGATGAGTGTGATTTTGATCTCCCGCAAGAAATGAATCATTTTGCAGATGAAGTACCTTTATTTAAGCATCAAGTTGCTTTAATAATGTTTGTTGGCTTCACATGCCTAAATCCAAAGTTCATCATTGTCTTGCTGATTTTGATCATGACATCCCACCATGCATTCGGATATGGAAATCCCCTTTGGTGAATTTGCTATTAAATTTCTAATTGTATAATAATGAGAATATACTTATACAATGAAATTTAATTTATACTGCTTGATCGATTTGTTGGATGATATTAATTTAATACTTAGTTAAGTACTTCGATACATATAGTAAGATATGTACTTTAAGTTTATAAGTATCTTGTATGTTCTTTTTATTATTTTATAATATAACACAATCTGATATATACTGAAGAAATAATAAATTTATTTAATTAACGTACAATGACGAAAATAAGTTAAATGCAACCGACGTAATTTTATAATAATATTTTTTGCATGATGTGAAGTCACCTTGTCTGTACATGTGGTCTTTCAATCTTTCTCTTATTTCAAAGTCGTTTCTACTGTTCTCTCTCAACTCTGTCTCTCCCAGTCCAAAAGAACAAAAACTGAGACAACATATAAAAAAAATGGAGAAGAAAATCTCCCTTCAAAGAGACGAAGCTTTTTAATCCTCACAGAAAGCCAGCCCGTATATTTTCAAATCTCTTTGCAAGTTTGTTTTTCGCTTTTTTGGATCTCTTTAAGAGTGATTCCTCAGCCTAGGAACCTCTTGAATTGGTTACAGGTTCTAATTTTAGTTTTATTTTTATCCTTCATGAGCAGATTGGCTTCATAATAATTTAATTTAAGCGTTTGTTACTTTTGTAAAAGGTTTCTTTATCCTAGAACCCTTTTAGGGCAAAGTTAGGGTTTGGTTTAGCTGAGAGTTGTGAAAGAGAGCTTCCTTCAGCCCACTCACAGGTAGTTTTAGGGTTTGATTATCTGCCGACTCATTCATCCACATGCCAAGTAAAAAAACAAATTAGGGTTTGAAGGAGCAGTACTTGGTAAATGAGTGAATGATGCGGGAGATAATGTTGGATCCTTGATTGCCTATGCTTGGACTGAAGGGAGCTCCCTTTGTTCTTTATTGTCTCGTACATATATTTATTTTGATTAATTTTTTTTCCTTTAGGCACATTGTTTGTTTGAATATTGTTTTGTCAACATTTATCGTGTAAAAGAGAAAAGTGGAGCTTTTTTATTTTCTTAATCGCGGAGCAATTTTGTATAAATTATTTTTTACAAATGTTTATATGGCTTTGAATATGTTGTTTTTTATACTGAAAATTTTGTCAAACTGATGGATTCTTTTGTCTAGTTTGTTCATAAAAAGTTTTGTTAGTTGACATCATTCTCTTTGTGTACGGTTCCTTTGACTACTGTTTTGCTATATTTTATGACCTATTTAGCCTCTTTTCTTGCTCTATTGAACAAATTAGTACGGCAGTACAAGTTTTATATAGGCTGATAAATTATAAATTTTTGAGAAAAAAGGTGCCTTATAATTTAACTCTCTAGTTATTCTTGATTAGATCTAACCGTATATCTTACTAGCATTTGTGCTTTGAAGAGCTTTCAAGTAGGGTCTAATTGAATGAAACCTTAAGCATATTATTGAGGCTCATCTTTAGAGAAATTTAACTTGTACTGGTTCAAGTTCCCAGGTATGAATAGCTTAATCTGTGTAGGTGATTTAAATTCATAGGTTTTTTTTTAAGAGTAAATTCATAGGTTGTTTATTGTTCTGTATAATTCAATGCATTAATATAAATCACACTATCAGAAAATTTAGTCAAACTACCTACTGTCTTTTCAACTAAATTTCTTGCTGTTGGAATCTTTCTTGAGAAATGCTGTTGTAATATCTCAATTGTCTTATTTTTTTCTTGCAACCTTGAAATATTTTTTTTGAATTCGATGGTAGTGTAACTAGGATGAGATGATTGGATTATGAATTTAACATCTCTTTTAACCGTCTCTTCAAATTTTAATTAACGGTTCATATGAGCTCTATATGTAAAATTACTTCGATGAGATGGATTTTGCCAGTGCATTGATGGGCTGTCTAGAATGATTTGACATTCTTATTTATTTCCTGTCACTCAAACTGGTCCAGATCTGTAATGCTATATTCCATTTATTGTATTTGATGTGTTGCCCTTTTAGAAAATATATTTCCGTTCTTGTACTATATATTCAGTGTAAAATCTTGTTTAAATATTTATTTTGCCAATGCTAACAGTAAGCATGTACTTTTGCCCTTTGGCATGTTTGGTGATCACAATATAGGACAAATTCACTTCTATTCAGATGGAAATAACGATCACTCTTATGCAGGAGCAATGAAACATGAGCCAGCTTTTTGTTGAATTAGTTGTCCGGTTGATCAATAAAACAAGGTTCTGTTGAGGTTTTCCATACGTGGTCTTTCACTCTCTGCATTCTGACATTGAACTATTGACCATTTCATACTTTCATGCCTAAATGTGTCCTTTTATTTGTGCTGTTTTTTTTATTTTTGTGGGGGAAGAGGTTTTCTGCTCCGCCATTACTTAATGCATTGACCATTTCATAGTTTCATGCCTAAATGTCCCTTTTTCTTTGTGCTGTGTTTTGTGGGGAAAGAGGTTTCTGCTACGCCATTACTGAATGAGCCCCTATGGTTTTACTTGAAATGTTTTAATCTAAACCTATCATTAAAACCCCTAATCCTAACCCTAGTTTGATAGACTAAGCTGCGTGAACTGTGAACGAAGAGTCATCTGACCAATCATTCTTCCATTCAAACTAGCAACTGAATATAATAGTGTAAATAGCAGACAGTAAAGCATGTAGGCTAGGGTTTCTCCAAATTCCAATGGACTTAATTATATAATCTTATCTTCCCCATGCAACTCCAACTTCCGAGCCCTCTAAATTACAATTTACCATTACTTCTGTCACCTTACTCTCTTCTCATTGGTTCATGCTTTTTCACTCTTATGTTCATGGGCATGTTTAATTTGGTGTATTTTAGAGCATTGTAAATTGAAATGATATATTGAGGGTAAATTTTCTTATTTGATTTGTATTAAATGCAGTTATTTTAGGATAGTCTTGAAAGTATTTTGTAATACTTATCAAAATACTGGATAACAACCAAGCCAAAAATATTACTGGTTCAAATTTAATTATTTTGTAAATATCAATTATTAAATAAATTAATAAAAAATATTAAATTAATTAAATTAAAATAAATATTAAATTAACTTATTTTAAAATATATTAAATAAAATAAAATAATAATAAATAATAAATTATAGGCAAATTTGCAAAAAAGCTCCTGCATTATGCTTTAATTGCAAAAAAGCTCCTGCTTTATTGCAAATTGCAAAAAAGCCCCTATATTATTGCTTAAATTGCAAAAAAATCTCTATCGTTAGATTGAAGTTAGCACCTTTAGTTTCAGTTGTTTAATTACTTCAAAATTATTATTTTTAAATATTAATTAACATTTTATCTAAAAATTATATTTCTTAAAAAATATTTTTAAATTTATTTTTAAGAAAAAAATCGAAAAAAAATTTGTTATTGAAGAAAAATTTGTTTCGGAAAAACTTTTGTTTCGGTACATATATTTTTAATAAAACAATTTACTGAAAATAATATTTATTTTTTTAAATATTAAAAAAATACTTTTTCATAATTATTTTTAAAATACTTTTTCTACAAGAATGTTAATTATCATTTAAAAAATAATTTTGAAGTGATTAAACTAATGAAACTAAAGGCGTTAGCTTCAATATAACGGTAGGGGCTTTCTTGCAATTTTAGCAATAATGCAAGGGTTTTTTTGCAATTTCCAATAAGGCAGGGGCTTTTTTGCAATTAAAGCATAATGTAGGGGCTTTTTTGCAAATTTCCCTGAATTATATTATATAAAATATTAAAATATTAATAAATTAAATTAAATAATTTAAAATAAAAATATTAAATTAAATTAAATTAAATTAAATTATATAAAATTAAATATTGCATTAAAATAAAATAAAATTTAATTTAATTAAAATAAAATATATTTTTTTTCTTTTTATGTTTAAATTCTTTATATTTAATTTTTTTTATTAATACTTTATATAAATTAATGGTACTTATTTATTTTGTCTTAATAATTATAAAATAAATTTAAGCGCATAAAATAATTTTGAAGAATTGATACTCAGTTTTATGTAGATAGTCAACAATCATCAAACAAGTAACTTGAATAAAAATTAAAATTTTGGATTTACATTAAAAATCAAACAATGAATTGTTCTTTATATGATTTAAAAGGCCTCAAATTAAACAACTAAAATGTTTTCTCAAAATTATGTATAAATTATAATCATGATGTATTTGAAATATACATCAAACTTGAAATAACTCAAATCAAATATGCCCTTTATTTTTGTTGCTCCATTACTTTTGTATATAATAGTTGTGTCACGTAGAAGTTTCTAGAGTAAATTTTACCGTTCACGTTCACGTCACATCGATTATGTCTTATCAAACTAACTGAAAGTTATACTAATTACTTTAGGGTCCGTTCGGTAACAACGCATGAAATAAAGAAATAGAGGAATAAAAAATAGCTGACTATTCTATTTTATTCCATGTTTGTTCAACAATGCCCTTGGAATAAAAAATTAGTTAAAATGATATATAAATTGCTAATGACGGAATTAACCTTCTTCCTAATTCTATTAATTAAATTTGTTTTAACAATGAAATACAAAATAAAAGTTGGCAAAATCAAAAAAAAAAATACGTAATCTTCAACAATATGTTTTTTCTAATTTGTGAAAGAATTTATCAAAATTAAATTAAGCTCATCTCAATCAGTTGATTCAAAAAATACCAAAATTATGAATTAATTAAATATTTATATAATATGCAATTTAGTATACCAAGTTATTAATTACAACGCTAATTAACATGAACTAAAAATCCAAACTGAAGATAAAAATAGAATGATAATCAAGGATAAAACTCACGAGTCATGACACATAACTCAAAATATCAAAGTTAACCGCTGACTAATATGAATTGTCATTGAATTGATGAGTGACGGTCTCCACGGTCCCCAATGGATATCTCTCAAACAAAGAAGCATTCTCTGCACAATTCATTTCTCATCAAGTTTTAATTTTAGTGTAGGATAAATTAATTTTCCCTCAATTACACAATTATCATTTTTTTTCCTGTGAAAAAATAATTATTATTAACTATTCTTGAGAGTGATATGATAAAGTTAATATACTTTTATTAAGTACTGACAAGACTTAAATTGGTCTTTATTTCTGAGTAAATGGCTTAAATTGGTCTTGTTTATACAAAATGGCAACATATAATCCTATCTAACACAAATTTGACAATCTCTAGTCTAATCGATGGTTGTGTCAGAAGAATCCTTCGGCTTTTCAATAAGAAAGTTTAAGACAACTCAAGGTAGCAAGAAGAAATAATATTTGAATAACCATAAAAATGATATTTGTGAAAGAGACCTTCACTGTTGAATGCTTTTACAAACCCTCATGATATCTCCATCTGCCATTCTTCCTTTCTTCATTGCTGAAGTAACTTGCAGCTTCAAAGGCATGGATGATAGAAGGGGGAAAGAAATGAGTTAAAAAGAAAGGTAGTCAATTTGGATCTCTTTCTAGAAAAAAAAAATGATCATATTTACGTAGACACTTTTGATGAGTGAGTTTGTTAGCGGATGGCCGGAAAATCGTCGGGAAAGAGCTAGAAGGGTGTGTCATTTGTCCGTTCATAGAAGAGAGAGAGAGAGAGAGAGAGAGAGAGAGGGAAGTTAAAGATTTTTATTTGCTCCGTAGGCAGAAAATGGAATGGAATGGGAAGAGGTGTGTTGGCCTTTGAAATATAGCCGTTCCATCTCTTAGGTGGAATAAGAAATTCCTTAATTCCATGAGTCTATTCCGAGTTATTCTGTTGTTGTTCTGCCGGAATAAATCAGTTATTTCTGCTATTTTGTTCTTTTCTAGTGCTGCCGAACAGGCACTTAGTTCTCATACTTTAATTCTCATTATATGTTCAGAAATGATAACTACTAGTTTGACTGTATTGAGCGGGATCAAAAAAATTGAAAAGCTAGATACATCAAAACAATATGTATTTTGTTTGTTCTCTACTAAAGGCTAAAGCATTATTGCTGCTTCGCTTCGCCCATTATATATCAAAAGAAAATATATTATATCTCAAAAGAAAATCAGTTATGTGAAACAATAAAGCGAACTGCCATGTTTGATCATCAATCTGCTTTTTCTCTCTTTTAGCTTCTCTTTTAAATTCTCAGCCCATTAAAACCCAATATTATTCTTTATTTATTTCATATTGGGCCTAAAGCAGAAATATGAGCTTTGACAAACTGAAACTGAAGATAAGAAGCAGCTCTCCTCTCCTTCTCCCTCTTTCTCTCGTGCTCTCTCATCTCCATGGATTCCTCAAACGGAAACCAACTTGAGAACTTCAGTGTTGGGCCATGCCAAGAACCATTCCAACTCGGGTTTCTCATTGGAGAGAGATTTTCGCATCTTATAAGGAGCAGAGTGCAAAAAGACCTCATACTCCAAAACCGGCTGATTCCCTTCGCTTCAACTCCCAAAGGCAAATCACTGCTCGAGTCACTGGAGGCCTCCAGTCTTAAAAAGTACCCTAAATACTGGGACGAGTTGGTCGGTACCGCTCGAGGCAGCGGCGTACCGCTTCTCTCTGTAAACTTTCTTTCTTAAATTTTTTTTTGTGATATGATTGAATTTTAGTGATTTTGAGTTTGTTGAACAGATAATTCTGATGAATTTGCGAAAGGAAATATTGCCATTTATTGATATGAAAGAAGATTCAGTTGATGATGATTGTTCTGATTTATTAATTGTGAATGATTCTCTTGCCATTGCTGCTCATAATGAAGACGCAAATGTCGCTTTACTAAACCACACGTATTATTTCTCTTTATTTCAATATATTTCGATAAATTAAATGAGTTTAATTTTCTCAAAATTATATTTTTTATGTTTTGATTATGTAGTTATTTGTTAAAAGTTGTATCAGCAAATGGAATATCTTTCACAGCTTATACGTATGCTGGTGAGCTTCCCAGCTGTGCATTTGGATTTAATAATCATGGATTGGTATTATTTATTTATTTTTTTTTACTTTTTTTAAATATATTATAATTAAATAATTTTATTGAATTATAATTTTTGAAATATAATTTATGTAGGCATTTACGCTTAATTCGGTGCCTCCACTCAAGAAAGAAATGATGGCAGGTGGTATTGCGCGAAATTTTATATCACGAGACCTTCTAGAAGCAATTGACATTAATGATGCAATGGATGTAATATAATTTATTTACAAATCAGCATAAAAAATAAATTTATCATTTAATATACTTTTTATCATTGTTTAGTTTTTTATGGGCAGAGAATTTGCAAGGTGAATGTTTCGGTCGGTCATAGTTACAATTTAATAGATGTAAAAAGTAGAAGAATTATTAATATAGAGACAGCTTCTAGAAATAGATTTTCAATTCGTGAAATTGGAAAAGAACCTTTTTTTCATGCGAACATGTATCTTCATTTGAACGTTAATCAGGTACATTATTAAATTACTTAGAGCATAATTTTGTAAAAAAATTGTTCGAATTATAGACTAGAGCTTAATATTCTAATACTTTTTTACTTAGGTGCAAGATGAAAATTCGATGAGTAGACACAAGAGAGCCGCAATTTTAGAAGCAAATTCAAAAGAGAATATTCTCTCTTTGCTTGGAGATAATTCTCATGAAAAATACCCTATTTTTATGACCGGTAATTTATTTTATTTTATTAGCTATATAAAGTGTTAAGTTTTTTGATGCATAATCGTAAAAAAATTATAATTTTCAGGTCCTGTTTTGTATACTTTGTGCACGGTGCTTGTTGATCTAGATGATGAAATATTAACTATATACAAAGGGAATCCGAAGAATAAAGATGTGATTCATAAATTTCAGATCGATTAATAAATCTCATTTTTGTAAGATTATATAATTTTATTCCATTCACATATTATATTTAAATAATTATACATCCTCTCTGTACAGACCAAACAAACAAACAACATTTCACAAAACAAACCGCTCACCCTCTCAATATAAAACATATAATTATAAACAAACATCATTCTTTTCGCAAACGAAAGAATACATTATTTCTTCTTAATATACAACAATCTATACAACTCATGACCTTCACAAATGTTTGAAAAAATAATAAAATAAGACGACAACTCATTAAATGCGTGAAATCAGCCAATAAAACCACTCATTTTGGTTGGCTCTTTTGACAAATTTTAAACCTTGATTTATCTTAAGAACTTAAGAATGTGGTTCCAATCAAAAGTAGACTTATCCCATGCAATAAAAATGTGAAACCGTGCCACCTAATAATTTCTCCAAAAGATGTTTATTTTCTAGTGAAAGTTATCTGTATTGAACGCTGAACCATCTTTAGGGAAAATACTAGCGACCATTTCCTGAAAATTCCTAGCATAAGCCTTGCTTCTGGAAGTACCGGAGGGGTTATCGGACTGGAGATAACGGAACATATGTTCGACAATTCTGAACATGCTGTGCTCAAGATTCGTGTCTATTATGCCCAAGTATAATACCACGTTGTTTTTCTTCTCCGGTTCGGGATAAGTTTGTGGGTTCCTGCAGGTTTCCAGTCGTTTCATGTCGACTGCCCGTGCTGGGACGCCGAAAAATGGGCTTTTATTGTACCTGTCCAATCAAAGGGGTTGGAAATAAATAATGAAAGAGAAAATAATGTATGAAAAATACGAAAAAGAGGAAAAAAAATGAGTTTACCCGGAATCGACGTCTGAATCAAATGATTGTGAGTCGGTGCTATTCGAGCTGTCGTTTTGTTCTCCTAAAAGAAAAGTTTGAAATGTTTATTTGAAATAATAGTGAGAATATACTTTTATTTAAATTGATCTTATAAAGTTTTGAAATGTGAAAATATATATTTGTTTAATCTTACCGGCGCGATTTCGGGCAACAATGTCGAACGGAGTAGGACAGACATGCATTCCGACCATGAATGTATAATCATGAAGTTTATTTGATTCAAGAAATCCACAATCACTCTTTACTTGTCTATATTTTTTTCAACCAAAAAAAAGTAAAATATTATGGTTTGGAAATCCAATCAAAATTATAGTCATTTAAAAAAGATAAAGAAATAAAGAAAAAAAAATACCTAAGGAGCTCCTCTCGTATGAATGGCTCGATATGAAAACCGATGGCGAGATCTTCTTCGGATCCTGATCGACTTAATATTTTGCCTTGATGATTAGTTCTGAAATAATATTGCTTGTGGATCTTCTTTTGCCCCAACATTTGGTTCCCTACTACCGCAAATCGAACCTGTTCAAAGGGTCCACAATAAAATTGTTTAAATTTGAAGGACCAGGTTGAAAGTTTAGAGAGTGTAATTGTTAAAAAAGAATTTTCAAGGGTGTAACTGTAAAGGAGTTTTGATACCTTCTGACCACCACTTGGCTTGAATGCATGGATTCCGTAGATCTTGGAGAGAAGGGTATTATTGTACTTCTCGACATGACTATAATACAGTGGCATGGCGGCTAAAAGCATCTACAAAATGTTAGAAAAATAAATAATATTAAATCGACTAGACCAATAAGAACTAAAGTTATAAAAGGTAAAAAATAACCAAAAAATTATTTAATTCAATTTCTCTCTAAGAGCTGTTAAATTTAATCAATAGCCTTAATTATTTCGTATATATTCGTTTATCAGTTTACCTTTATTTCGAACCTACTGATGTGTCTGATCAGGTATTTTTTGTCATGAAGTCCGATCAGCTGATTCTTTTTTTTCATTAAGTAGAGTTCCCTTACTGTTTCAAGACTACAAATCATCAGCATGTATTCATCTGGATCTATGCCCCTTATTTGTCGAATGTTTCTACATAAAAAGTAAAATTATACAAAAATAATATTATGAAAATATGATGTAAAATTAAAATGAATAATGAAAAACAAAATGAACCTCAACGCTTCAGGACAGTAATCAGTCCACTCGTAATCTGTAAATTGTTGCCAATATTCGGATGAATTTTGGGAAGGCATTTTAATATGGTAGCTTAAACAATCATCAAAGTCCATATCGCAAGAGTCTTGATCGGATGGCTCGATAATTTTCTTGAAGGATTCTTGCGTATCGGTCTATATATATCCAGTATTTTAATTAAAAAAAGAATCTAAATGATTAACCTTGAAGAAAATAAGTAAAAAAAGGTAAAAAAATAAAAATTGATGAAAATTCACTTACTTTTGTGTGTTGACAAATGACTCCGATTTTTTTGATGATTTTACTCTCCATCTTAATCATCATTCAATTAAAACTTGTTTTAATAAATAGCCCTTAGTAAAATTCAGATATGTTAAGAAATATAAACTCTCTTGGAGAGAAATTACTAATTCGATATATAATGACACCATAACAATTAGAATTATATGCCAAAAATAGAATTTCTAGACCCGCTCTACCCAACAATTGAGAGATTTATTTATTAATCCATTATTCTAAAACAAATTTTGGAAAATAAATCTTGACCGAAACAATTTGCGAAACAAATGGAGTTAGAAAATTTGTTTATATGGAAGTGAAAATAAACTAACGTCAAACTTAACGATGGTACCATTTGAAGGGAAAAAAATTGTTTGAAGAAAAATAACATCTTTGAATAGTATTTGAACAGTACTTGAAACCTTATCATAACTGTTCATTTTTCTGTTTATATATTTTTTCACTCAAAATGAGAAGTTGTTATTAATTATTTACGTGATTTCGTAAGAACTTCGAATTATATTATTGGGCAAATTAATTCATGTAAATTTTGGCATGGAAAAAAAATGTTATATAACATTATTTTTATGACAAGGAGTAGGCTCAAAGTTTTATGTCCAATTTTATTGATAGAATTAAAGCGGATGTACATGGAGATAAGATTGGAAGAAAAATGTTATAACACTTATCATTATTTTTGCTTAAAATGCTGACATAACTGAAATTTCGTAACACTTATCATTCTTTGTTCTTAAAATGCTGACATAAATGAATTTTCCACGACATATTAGTACGAAAGTAAAAGATCACAAAAAATATCTCAGTTCAAATTAGCAACAAAAATATTTCTACACAATTAATAAATTAACTACTATAATAAATCAAAATTCACAAACAGTCATTAGTTGACTGTCAGCTCTAGAATACAACCCAAAAACAAAAAAATATATAGTTTTATTTTCACATAACAACAAAAATATAATTTTCCAAATCCCTCAACAAAAAAATATTTGCAACCATCCAAAAATATTAGACTTAATATTTTTACTGGATGAATTATCAGACTGGAGAGCTTTGACGGACTAATTCTCTTCACTTTACTACAACACAGAAAATCCACTGAGATTTAATATGCGGCTTATATGACCTCTTATCTTCTTATCAAAAACCAACAGAAAAAGAAAAGGGGTTAAGGAGGCAAAACACCGGTACGAGACTCAGTACCAGTGCTCTCATCCTTCTCTCTCTCTCTCTCTCTCTCTCTCATGGTTTCGCCTTCAGTTTCAGTCTCACCCTCGTGCTCCCATTTCTCGCTTCTCACTCCAAACCCAAACCGAGAGCTCTCTTGTTATCACAAGTGCAATGCTTCTCCCTCTTCTCTTTACCACCTCTCCATGAATCACCATTCTTTGAGACTCCATTCTCGTTCTAAATGGAAGCTTTCTGCTGCTACCAAACATTCTAATACATTAATGCACGAGGTAATTACATTATATTGATCTTTCTGTTTCCAGTTCTTCTTCTTTTTAGGTCATAATTTAACCAATTTCAAAATTCAAAGTTCCATTACGGTGACATTTTCTTTGTTTATCTGTTCTAGAATGAAGATGATAGATTTCCAACTGAATACAAATCTCAATCTCTACAAAGAGAAGAATCAGTTGTACCATCGTATTTCTCCAATGCAATTTACATCTCTCTCCTTGCGGGATTTCTCGCTCTTCAAGGTTCTGAAATTGCAAATGCAAGTACAGAATTTGGTGCAATTCAACAGCCGTTTGAATTTTTGGGGGATCTTGGTGATCTTAGCACAGGTTTTGCTTCAGTTAGGATTACTTTTCCCTTTTATTTTCTCAAACATTAATAATGGAACTACAATCTCCACATTAATAATACATAATTTTAATATTATGTATATTTACAATGCTATTTTATATCATCATTATTATAATTAGTTGTTTATATGATTTTTTTTATCACAACTTGTTTCTTTCCATTTATTTTCAGGCATTTTTGCTCATTTTCTTCTCTGAATTGGGTGACAAGACGTTTTTCATTGCCGTAAGACTGCATCTTTAATGAAATGTTATTCTTTTGATGTTTTTATGATATTAACAAAATTTCTTCAAATACATAAACAAATTTGATCATTTTGTATAGTGAAACATTATTTTTACGTAGGCACTTTTGGCAGCTAGAAATTCCGGAGCAGTTGTATTTGTTGGCACCTTTGGAGCCCTTGCGTAAATATTTATTAGAAAATATAAAAAAAAATACAAATTCTCTGTGTTTTATTTTTTTTGTTTATTATTTAATAATTACAGGGTAATGACTATAATATCAGTGGTACTTGGCAGAGTATTTCATTATGTTGACTTTATAATCCCATTTAGGTAATTATAATTAATAGTAATTAAATTATTTTTCAATTAATTAAATTAAAACATATTGTTAAATTATATATTTAATAATTATTCAGGCTTGGGGATTTGGATTTTCCTGTTGATGATTTTGCAGCAGCCTGCCTTCTAGTAAAATTTTTAATCCATCTTAATATTTATTTAATTTTATTATTCTTAAAATCCTAAAATTCTCAAATATTTTTCTATTTTAATTAAGATATATTTTGGGGTGACTACATTATTAGACGCCGTTTCTAACGATGATTCAAAAATGAATGAAGAACAAGAAGAGGTATCTCCATTTTTTACTTTTTCTTACCAATCTCAATCATTAAAAATTAATATTTATAATTTTATAATTTTAAAAATAATTTAGGCGGAAATAGCGGTTTCAAAATTTGGAGGAAACGGTGCGGGAATAATGGCTACAGCTAGTACAGTAATAAGCACATTTGTTCTGGTATTTATTGCTGAATGGGGAGATAAATCATTTTTCTCTACTATAGGTAAAAAGAAGTAAAATTTGGTGGACTGTGAGATAATTCTTAATTATTAGAAGTACTGGATGGCTCGAGTTCTTTAATTTATTTTTTATTTTTTATTTTTTATTTTTGTAGCTTTGGCGGCTGCTTCTTCACCTCTTGGAGTAATTGGTGGATCTCTTGCTGGCCATGCTTTAGCTACTTTGGTAAAAAGAATAATATTATTATTATTATTTTGGTTTTTTAGTAGAAAGTTGACTTAATTGTAATTTTTGTTTTTTGTATCTTATTTTCATAGATTGCTGTTCTTGGGGGCTCTTTACTCGGAAAAGTTTTGTCAGAAAAGGTATTTATTTTGATCTTTACATTTCTTAATTTAAAAAGAAGCATCGTGAGATTTTAATTAGTAAACCTAATTTAATTAGGCACTTATCTGTAAATTTTTTGATTTTTTGGTATGTACAAAAATTTTATTTTATTTCTCATGCAGGTTATTTCATATGTTGGAGGGACATTATTCTTAGTCTTTGCTGCCGTAACATTAGTTGAAATTGTGAGATGAACGGGACATCTCCATTTTTCAAATAATAGGTGAGGATTAACACATAATTCATTAGGTTGGAAACATAACAAATTTGTTTGCTTATGTAAATCATCTTTCTTTACTTAGGTTGCGAAATATAGAGGTGTATTCTCTTTAAAGCAAAGCGGCTTATGTACTTGTGGTTTTGGAAATTCAGAAAAACAAAAGGAAGGCAAAAGCTCAAGTCAGATTTCTCAACCTTGATCGATTCAAAATTATGTGTTATCATTTGTGCATTTGTAATTTTTTTGTAATTGGGTGAAATTGGACTAGTCAATTTGTGCCCTTCATATATATATTTTTTCAATTTAGTAAATATCTTGTCCAAACGAAGAAACAGAACATATTCAATATGAGACTTTAATTTATAAATTTCGTACCATCGCATAATTTATCTTCAAGTAAAAATAACATTTCATCAGTATTACTGTTACATATTACAGCATTATATAATTAATTAAACGCTAATCTATATTGTAAAAGCTTGTTTAAACTTGGCCATTTTAGCCAATCTATCAACTGCCTCAACTAAATGATCAAGTCTCGCCACAAGTTCAATCAGCAATGAAGTGAATGTAGCAAGAGAAAGACACGCCGTGCTCTCCAGTGCTCTCATTCTAGGCACCATCTCCATTTCTACCTCTTCATTATTCTCTCCATTTCCCTCATCGATTTCCCGTGGCGGCCAAGAATGCATCCTTTTGTGTTGTTTTTTAACACTATTTTCACGACTCAGCTCGACTTGTTGATCGACAAGTTGTGAAATATCTTTTTCTTTGAAGGAAAATGTTTTGGATGGTAATTTTGAGGTGAGCAAATAAGAATGAAGGTCGATGGAGCGCTGCAGATGTTCTGTTGAACTGTGAACACGATTTAACAGAGTTGAATGGAGGGTCAATTTCATGTTATTTACGTCTTTACCGAGACTTCTTAGTAGTTCTGCGGCTTGGTTTGTCGCATCAAGTATCTCCGTTTGAAATGTACATCTTAAGTTATATGGTGCCTGCATTTTAAGAAAAATTATTATTTAGTATATTATTACAATTTACAACTCAATGATATATTATCAAACTTAATATGACTATTAAGATTCAACATGTGCCCTTAGCTATATAGTTCAAACATCTTCGTTGGTGTTCAAGATATGATTATAATCTTATTAAATTATCTTAACCCTCTGTTTTTTTGCGTGTAAGTTAAATCGGGGGACTTCAATTCGTTTGTACTAGAAAGGTGACAGAATAACGTTCAATTTAAGTAACAGAGCATCTGTGCAGAATAATGAAGCAGAGCAGGTATTAAATGCGAATTTAAGCACACACTTCCATTTGATTTCTAGAATAAATTGACAAAAACTTCCATTACATATCACCTTTTCACTTGTTCTTCCTTTATACCTAAACAAATTTGTACAACGTTCTTTTACAATATTCTTTGTTCTTTTTGATTAATATGTCTTCTAACAAATTTTATTTCAATATACATAGATTGTTTCATAACTTAACATGCATACAACATTATACATGAAACACTATTTCATAACCTTCAATATATTTTATATAACATTATTTGTTATTATATATTTACCTGAATTTCAGAGTGAAGACAACCATGTAAAGCCATGACTTCATATGCACAATGTCTCAAAACAGCCCCCACTTTCACATATTCTAACCATGGATAGAAAAAATGTTTAAATCTGCCATGTGGCGGCTCCCATTTTGCTGAATTAGCCTAAAAATGAACATAAATTAATATTGACTCCTTTTTGTTTACAATCTAGTCAAAGAATAAGAGAAAACAAGTAATTACTAGTGAATCGAGTTTTGATGAAGAATTTAAACTGGCTCGACACTTGCGAAATGCCGGTTCGTCAGGAAAATCATCCATCACCGTCTTTGTGAACTCTGGATGTTCTGATCCGTCATCACTTAAATACTTCTTCACACATTCTAATTAATAAAAAAATATACTTATTTATAATCTTAATATAATAATAAGACTTACTACGATCTTTATTAAGATGGCTTACTTATCAGTAAGTCACATTTCACTTATCAGTATAACATATTTGGGTTATTAACATAAATAAGGATATTAACCTTCTAAAGAATCGGCGAGAGAATTGAAGTTATTAACAAGTTCTTTATGGAGTTGCTCTCCCGCCCAAATGGGACAAACAAGTACATTTACAAGAACCGCGACTAGACCGCCAATTGCGATTGAATAAAGCCGGTCCATGGCGGTGCGGATCGGATTTCCCATCCGATAACCCGAAACAATGATCAAACAATATGTGAATAGTGTGACGCGAAATCCGTATTCGTACGGCACGAATGATGGCCATAACTTCATAAATGATGTTATTGCCCCTACGATTTCAAAATATATAACAATATTTGTTAATTAATAGCTTTATATATAACAAATGTATGCATTAATTAATAGTATAAGACATATATGTGAGAAAATTTAAGAATATTAAACATACCAATAAGGAAAATACTAAGACCAATAACATATGGTTCAGCAATATGACCACTTGACATGGCAATTTGAATCACCACAATGGCAAATATTCCAGCAAATAAACTCCCCAAGGCCCTATTAAACCCTTTGTTAAAAGTAGCCCCTACAAATATGCATCATAAAAAATAAGCAATTAACTAAAAAATCACTAGTCAAAACTTTGACTAAAAAATTATAAAAATATAAACATATATAACTTACCAACGGTATATTCAAACATGATAGCAACAGTAAGAATGGACCAAATTATATTGGCACCAAAAATACCGTATGGAGCTCGACATAATATGAGAAGCGATACAAGAAGGCACGCCAGTCCAACTTTCAAAGCGAAAACGACTCGATTTGTATCGTCCTTTGCGAATTTCCATACGTCTAATATCCATTTACTTGGATATTCTAAGTTAATTTGATCGACAAAAGCTTTAGGTTTCTTCAAAGATTCAGGTGTAATACCAATCTTTGATGAGTCGACATGAATGTCTATTCTTATACTACCCTTCTTTCCATTCATTCTCCAAAAGTAAGAAGAGAGATATGATAGTTGTGATCTTGTGTTAAGTTTTTAAGAAACCCTAATTTAGGTTAGGGTTTATGGGTCTGTGCAAGTCAGGCGATTTATGGTTAGATGAATAGATTGAAGAGAGAAAAGAGCTATATATAAGGGCTGTATATATGCATGGTGGTGCAAGTAGCTAGAAAGAATATATAACTGTATAGATGGAGTATATCATAATTTGCATGTAATATGGAAGAATAATTCTTTTGGAAATAATAGAATGAATGATTATGAAAACACAAGGATGAGGAGATGCTCAATAATGTTGTATTTGATGGAGAATTAGCATCTTGTGTTTTCATCGCGCGTGTTACGTGGTGGCGAAATGTGATAGCCTTTTCTGATATTTACTTTTGTGTACTTTATGGCTGATATTCTACGATCTTGATTTACATATTGATGGATGATTTCCTTATGGTACGTTCTGGTTTACAAATCACAACATATATGTAGGTGCAGGTTGGAAAAAGAAAAATCTTGAGCTTATCTTTTCTACATAGAAGAAATTTCACTCTCATATATACCTTAAGAAATAATTGGAAATTATTGAAATAATGTTATCTGACTGGTACAATTAAAATGGCCAGGCCAGATGGTACCCTATGTTACTACTTGCTTAAAAAATGAACCAAAACTTGACAACAAATGAAACATTATCACTGATTTATAGGGATAGAAGATAATTGTGTTACCCACTAATTATTTGCTGAGAGGGGATATTAAAAGTCTTCATAATTAAGTTGTTTGAAAGAAGAATTATATAAGTGGTTTACGTACAAATATCACTGAAATCTTTACCAAGTATGTAATTGGTCGACTGATAAGAAAGTTGATTGATAATGAATGTGGGCTTTAACCTGCAATGCAATAAGGTGGCACGAAATTATCTCAGTCTTTTTCTTGAACGTCATCAGTGCATCAAATTTTAATTTTTGTATATATATTCTTCGTATATGTGTATATTATTTGGATGTTTTCATGAGTATATTGAGCCAAAAATACATGATATATTTATGGACTTAAAAAACTTATCTTGTAGTTATGTTCTGAAAGTTTGGTCGAAGATATTGGTGCCCAAAGTTGGCCAAAACATTGTCTTATTTGATGTAACATTAAGATATTGATCTTTCTTTTGGTTTATTATGAAAAATCTCATATTATTACCCGTATGTAACATCGAACTATGTAAAAAACTGACGGGGTAATAATAAAAAGCTGTTGGCTGATAGAGGAATCAAAGCAATGGGAACTTCTAGAATTTGGAGGTGGAGATTACCAGCGCAAATTAAGTTTCACTTGTACCTTATTTTGCATAATAAAGTCTTAACCGGGGAAAATTGAATAAAAAGGAGAGGTGACGGATTAGGGATGTGTGTCTGCTGTCCCACTTCAAATTTGGAGACCGCCAACCACCTATTTTTCGAATGTATGTTTGCTAGCCTAATTTGGGAAAGAGTGCTTCACGCTTGTGGGTTTCATCACTTGCCTTAGGCAATGACGAGTAAAAATTGGTATGTTTTCAATTCAGGTTTGAATAAACGAGCAAGGCAACAATGGGAGATCTGGCGAGGTTGGACTTGCTGGTATATTTGGTTGTACCGGAATTTTCTTCTGCAAAATTCCGAGGAGAGGTGGCTGAAGAGGAAGATTGTTTTTAGATTATCAAAGCTAGTGTTAGTTTGTGGTGTACGAATAGCTTTAATTAATAGTTGCTGGTATAAGGCGTGGTTTGTAGGCTTAATTTTATTTTCTGTTGATTGGTATTAGGTCCGATTGTTGTCTGTTGGTTTCTGTCTAAGGAATGCACGCTTCGTGCAGTTCCAAATCGGTAATTAAACGCTCCTTTATTTGAATACAGGGGGTTCTCCCCTAAATTCCTTCAAAAAAAAAAAAAAACTGTTTAGTTGCCTCTGGAATTTGGGAATTTATGTGCCGCAGAAGTTCTGGCAATGTGTGGACCAACTAATAGTTGACACATCAGCAGAAGATGCAGCATCAAGTTCCATTCTGATATCAACTTCTTTTAAGGATAAATAATTTTGAGAAAAATTAAATACAAATGGGGAACAGAAAGAACCTTTGAGAAAAAAAAATGAGTTCTAACTGGTGAAGGTATTATTATTTTTTCACACCAAACAAACAGTTCTTCTACTTGCCATGCATTCAAAAAGAATAACATTAATTTTTGGAATGTTCTAATTTCGCCCTGGCTTTGGACAGTGGATCATATTCTGATCTTCATGTACCCTAAAATTAGTTTATGTTTCTTGAGTATTAGATCTGTATGTTTCAATTGTATTTATAGGGAGATGCTAAACAAAATACGTATGTTCGAACATACGTTTTTTTCAAATACCCGTAAAGTGGTTATAAAAAGTAAAAATTCAAATTTCAACTATATAGATGTAATATATATGTTATGAATATGTTGTGGATTAATTTTCACAGGAATCAGAATAATATATCATTGCCATCATGTATCATCAAACTATTATTCCGATATATGTTTTGAATAGTGCTGCATATTTTTGATGATATATGATGGCAATGTTATAATATTCTGATTTTTATGAAAATTAATCTCCAACATATTCATAAAATATATATTACATCTGTACGGTTGAAATTTTTATTTTTATTTTTTTAATACGTATTTTGGGTGTGTCAAAAAAACGTATATTGTGCATACATATGTTGTTTAGCCACACCCGTATTTATATTCACTAACAATTTCAATTCAGATTTAGGCCCTTTTCATCCAATTTGTTGCACTTAAAAGGCGATTTAAATTCACAATGTTCAAAATCACAACTTGGTTAAAGACCATGACAGATTAGTACATTCCACTAACCAAATATTCATGCTAATTATTGATATAGCATATTCTTAATTTCTCCATCAAAATTTATCAGAATAATAATACAATTCCTTGATGCTAGTCCTAGGGCTAAAAATGCACATATTTTCATCCATGCGTAACAAGAGAGCTACTAGTACTAGTTACAAACAAAGCAAAAATAAAACCCTACTTAAAACAATTAACAACCAACCATAAACTGCTCCCAAAATTTCTTCTCATAATTATATGTGTATATTTATTCCAGCGCCAAGCTTTATTCCATCATTAAACAGAAATAAATCACAAAACAAAATAACCAAAATTCTATATATACCTGTACAAAATTTCACTCAAACCCACCAAATTCACATCTTAACCCTCGATTTATAAAAAGTCGGTCTAGGCTCGTTCCCACAGCCAATCATCCTCACCAAATCCTCAATTTCCAAAACCCTAAACCTCTCTTTCGAATTCCACGCGACATTATCCACTTTATGCTCGTAAATCTTGCCGTCCTTATCCAACTTGTACTCTGACGTGGCGTCGAATCGGCCTTTGCTGTTCCAAGGAACGCGCGGGATCCCGTGCGCGATCCAACGGATCATGATGGAGGAATCCGACGGCTGCCAGATGGAAAGGATCTCGATCGTCAGAGACTTGAACAGGATTCCGCCGCAGAGCCGAAGGATGTAGAAGATCCGCTTGTAGTTTGTTAATCCATAGAATGTGTTGAGCGGGTCTCTGAACACTATATCCTCTCTGGTAGGGAAAAAATATCAAAATTGAATAAATTTGTTGAAATTAGATGAAAGGATTGGTAAAAAAGAGTTTGAATTTGAAGGAAAACCGACCTGTATATGTCAAAATTCGGTTCTTTGTAGAAAATCAACGGGAATTCCTCACGCAGCGTGCGAATCGCGTAGCCCATGTTTACATAATACTCCCTCTTATCATCGTCGTCGTTCTTCTTCTTCTCCAGAGTCGAGATAGAAGTCGAATCGCAATCACCGCGCAAGAGGGGGCCGGATAGCAGGGATCCGAGCCCTAACCCTAACTCCGGCGGCCCATGATCCCTAATCGGGTCGGAAACCGTGATTACACGGCCCGGTTGAGATCTCCTCTCCTTCCGCTCGTCCTTGAGCTTCCCTCCGCACGCGCAGTTGGAAACCGAAACCCTAAGGTTGGGGATTGTCCTTCTGAGAGAGGAACGGGGATTTGGTGAAATCTCCATTAGAGAACACAGAAGCGCCATTTTTGCTTCTCGTTTTTACTTTAACGGAGAATTATTTTATTGCGATTTTTAATCTATTTTTGAGGTGGAAAATGGAAAAGAAACAAAAGGAACTCAGCAGAGCTTCAAGCTTGGATATTCTATTCTTCTTCGTTAAATATCTCTTTGTATATACAGCTGCAGATCTCCATATATACGGGCCGGCCTATTTTCCAAGGCCCGCAATAAATACTTTCCCTTCCTTTCCTTTGTTCTCTCTTGTCAAAAAGGCTTTTGAGTTATGAGGCCATTGCGCACTAGGCAGGCAGGCAGTTTTAAGCATCTCTCTTCTCTTCTCTATATAAAACCATTAAACATTCACTTAGTATCTCATACGCATCATTCGTTAAACGCACACAAGCACTCACACACAGAGAGAGAGAGAGAGAGAGAGAGGAGAGAGGAGAGAGAAGGAAAGAATCAACAATGGAGGTGGAAAGTGAGAAGGAAATGAGTGCGAGGGGGTTTCAATTTCAAATGCCCGTTCATTATCCTCGGTACAAGAGGAAGGATTACGAGGAGATGCCGGAGTGGCAGCTCGATCGTCTCCTGTCAGAGTACGGATTGCCTGTGACTGGAGATGTCCATTACAAACGCAGTTTTGCCATGGGCGCCTTTCTTTGGGATTGAATTCATCCATCCATTTGAGAGGTTTAACTAGTCTGGATTTTCGGTGTTTCAAATAGAAATTATTGTGAGGAATTGGTTTGTTGGTGGTGGTTTAGTATTTAAGTGTATGTAATTGGCCTGATTTAGTATGATTTGATAGAGGTATGTAGTTCGTATGATTTGATATTTTGGATTAAGCGTTAAAACTACTAATTGGTATGAAGGTATATTCTATCCTCATGATTCAATTGTTTTGATTACTTCTCACTAAATTGAATATGTTTGATTACTTTGTTTTGTTTGAATTTTTTGAGATAACCCTCTGGAACTTGCATGTTTTACATTTAAATTTAATTGTCCTCACCTAATTTTTCCATTCAGATGAATATCTAAATTTCGGAATAGCTTAAAAGCTACTGAAGTTCATCAGATTCAGGTTGCAAATAAATGCTATAACAAGCCAAAAAAATTCCACTGATACTTGACATATTATATAGTTATAACATACACCATACAACTGCCTACTTACACATCCAAAACGAGCAATTTTATGCTCATAATATTCACATAACTACTATGAAATCACAACAAAAGTTAACCTATCAAACCCCCTAAAACAAAATAACCTACCAAAACACACACTGCATTATGATTTATACACACACTACATTATGATTTATCACACATTTCATAAGTTGTTATATTACATCTCCTACTCTGACAATGAAGGACCGAAATAAGGATCCTCATTTTCTAGATACATCTCAAACAACTGCTTCGAATATTTCATCGCTATACGCTCACAATATTCCAATCCATACTTATCAAACTCCTCAAGCTCTTCAACCGTTTTAACAACCGGGCCCCACAGTTTCCCGTCCGTTAAAAAATCCGCAATCAAACTCGCCCTAAAATATCAAAATGATAAAAAAGAAAATCATTAAAGATTTTTTTAATAAAAACTGACAAAGTTTGAAATTTGAAATTTTGGTACCTTTCTGCGTCAAACTGGCTGAACCCAATTTTGTTAAGTATTTGGGTGGACTTGGTCCATTGCTCATCCTCTGTTTGTCTCTTGTAAAGTGCACAAATGGCTCTCAAACAGGTTTCGGCTTTTTTCCCAAACTCCGCTAGCATATCCGCTTCATATTCCCACTTATTTTTATCATTATTTCTTTCTTTTTTCCGCTTAATTTTATTCAACGCCTCCTTAAGCACCAGATCATCATCCAAATTTGAGTTTGAATTTGAAGAAAGATTGTTTGAATTGGATGAGTTTGAATTGCTACTGGAAGATTCAGGTCCGGACCCGGTAACTATAAACCAGCTTAAACTCTCTGACGCATCAGACTCTTCTTCTTCTTCTTCTTCTTCTTCTGAATCAAAACTGTTTTGAAGGTTTATATACTTCCTTTGGGGACTTTCAGTAGAAAGAGCTTCTGTTTCATCCTCTGTTTCAGAAAAACAGAGCTTTCTACGTCTCACTTTCCTGGAATCTCGATTTTCTGTCGAATTAGTTTGTAATTCATCTTCCAATGAATTTGTATCTTTTATTGGAGTCTCCATTTCACACAATCGAACCAACCGCCTTTTGCGCGGAGCGAAATTAGAGCGTTTTACATTGAATTTTTTTCCAATTGGCAAATTACCATCTGATTCACTGTCACTATCACTCAAAACTACTCTTTTTCTCTGTTTCTTTGGAGGAGTTGGAATTGCAAAATCACCTTTCGAATTTTCAGGAAACAACTCTTCTTTCCGTTCATCTAAAGTTTGTGACGAGTTGGTAACTCTCTCTCTTAAAGCCAAATTCTCGGTTTGAGATAAGGCGAGTTCTTTCTCCAATTGTGAGATTTTGACACCTTTTTCAAGGATTTCTGACAAGCATGCGACTTTCTCTTTCAGTCCGACATTTTCTTTCTGAACCAAGTCGAGTTCTCCCTCCAAATAAGAGATTTTTATTTCTAACCCAGTTTTTTCTGAAAAACTGGAGACTTTCTCTTTCAAATCCACGTTCTCTTTCTGGAGAAAATCAATTTCTTCTTCTAATTGAGAGATTTTGATTTGTGACTCTCCTCTTACAACAATTTCCGACAGCGACAAATCAGAGACTTTCTCCTTCAGACCCTCATTCTCTTCCCTCAAAACCCGAACCTCCTTCTCAATACGCGAGACTTTAATTTCCAATTCAACTTTGTCGACCTCCTTCAAGAGGAGCTCGTCAGAGAAGGAACTGGAGAGCTCCAGCTTCAGCGATTGGGCCCAAGAGAGGAGCCTTTGCTCAGCACCAGCGATATCATATTTGTTGGAGGAGGTTTCGAGAGAATTCATTAGGTCAGCAATGGCTGGGGTTAGGGTTTTGGTTTCCATCTCCATTTTCGATCTTAACCGAGAAGATGAGAGAGAGAGAGAGAGAGAGAGAGAGAGAGAGCTGAACTGAAGTATCGCGCCAAGAAGAGTCAGTGAGGGAACTCGGGAATTAGATTCCTGGGATTTTAATTCCCGGTTATATTAAAGTTCGGAATTGGATATTTGGATTGCAATAGAGAGGGCCAGGCCAACTTTCAAGGATTGAGGAAATCAGGTGTGTTGAGATTAGGCCCAACCTGAACTTGAAGAAAATGAACTAAATTTTTTTTTTCATTTGTTTGATTAAAAATATCACTCGAAAACTAAATTTCTGAATTGTTTAGAAATAATTTATTTCAAAAATTATTTCTAAAATTATTTCTTTTTTGTCACCATTTTATATTCTTTTATGTGAAAACTTGAATAACAAATATAAATTTGTGTCAGTGAGTGTTGCAACATGACCAAGTACTGTTGATATTGTATAAAACCTTTTTGCATTGAAAGAAGGATTGTGTTTTTTTTTTTTTTTTTTTTTTTTGAATTGTTTGAAAGAAGGATTGTGATATACCAGCTTTATATTAATGAACTTAATTAATGATCAGAACCAAATGAATATGATATATCAATGTGGGAAAGGCTAATAGCAGGAAGACTAAAGCACACAATTTAGGAGTTAAAAGAAAAAATGATTTAAACATGTAAAATTCCATGCATAATCTCACAATCAAGAATTTTTTTCCCCCAAAATTATCATATTATTTAATTTCGAAATTAATCTATATAGTAGTTTACATTTAAAGATAAATTTTATGGATGGCATTTTCGTAGAAAAAAAACAAAATATTAAGAAGCATCCACCAAGTTAAAATAGTAACTATAAATATGGTTTTGTATGCCATAATTTGCATCATATAACAAGAGAATTTCAAAATAGTAACTCTTTGTAATCTTTATTTTTTTTATAAAACGTTTTCCTAATTAAATATAATAGAAAATAATTTATCTTCATAAATCTCCAAGACTTCATCTAGTTCGGATAAGGTTCATACTTCAAATGACAATAAGGAAATTAAAAACCATATCCATCAAATCATGTCATGTAATGACATAATTCAGTATATATGTCAAGTCTTGTTAAACTAGTCTTGTCATAATTTGGATCCCTCTACCCCATGGCTTATTGTCCCTGGATGGATCAGCTACGATATAATCATATAACTAACATTTATGTTTGTGCGCACTTTAATTTGCCAAAAACAAACTTGCAATTTATTAAACGTTACTCTTTGCCGTGTATTTTTACTATCAGTTATCATTTTGGTCTGAATTGTTTACATGTCCACAATTTATGCCATAATAATTTTTTGGTGACGTGTACGATCATATTCTAGATATCTATATATATTTTGTTATAGTTTGTCATAAGCAGTTAGTGACATGTTACACAGACCACACGGTCCATTAATTGATCCACTTTTAAATCTTCCAAACATTCAAAATCGGGGCCCTTTAATTCTGAACTTGTGATGGGATTCTCACAATTTAAGATGAAAAACTTGGGACCAAGTTAAAAAATTCTAATGGAAGCTCTGCCATGTCTAGTACCTGTAACATCTGACGGGATTCTCACCAAATATTGTAGATAAATGGAGTAATCTTTCAAAATAGCCCCCTTTTTAACTTGTTCACAAAATAAAATATGTAGAATAAAGTATTTTCTCGAAGAGAAATGTGATGCCACCACGTACAGTATCACACTCGTTTTTACTTTTCAATAAACTATTTTCTTTTGGGAAATTTACAAACAAAACCCTATCTTTTCTGAATATTACAAAGAACCTCCTGTATTTTCGTTTATTACAAAATAACCCCCTGTCAGAAATATTTTCTTTACAAATAACCCCCTCCATCCATTTAAAGTTTAATTTTTTCAAAATGACCAAAATACCCTAACCTAAAAGAAATTAAATAAAAATAAAATAAATATAAAATAAATAAAAATATAACAAAATAATTATTTAAAAAATAAAATTAATTAAAATAAATAAAATTTAAAGAATAAAAATAAATAGAAAAAGTTTACAAACAAAAATAATTAAACAAAATAAAAAAAATATTATTAAAAAAATATTCAATAAAAATTAATTAAATTAATAAATTAAACAAAATAAAATAATTAAAAAGCTAGAAATAATAAAATACAAATACAAATAATTAAATAGAAAGTAAAAAATAAAAAAATTAAATAATATTAAATAATAATTATTATTATTGACATATGAAATCCTCATTATCAGTGGTGGAAGTTTATAGAAACCGGGGGTGCATGCGGCACCCCCTCCCCTGCCCAAATTTTTTTTTTGCACTATTGATATATATTGTTCTGTCAAAACCTTGGGGTGTCACCACTGATAATAAGAGTTTCATGTGTCAATAATAATAATTATCATTTAATATTTTTTATTTTTTAGTTTCTATTTAATTATTTGTATTTTTATTTTATTATTTCTAGCTTTTAATTATTTTATTTTGTTTAATTTATTATTTTAATTAATTTTTATTGAATACTTTTTTATTTTTATTTAATTATTTTTTAAACTTTATTTATTTATTTGTATCCTTTAAATTTTATTTATTTTAATTAATTTTATTTCTATTTAATTAATTTTATTTTTAAAATAATTATTTTGTTATATTTTTATTTATTTTATTTTTATTTAATTTTTTTTAGGTGAGGGTATTTTGGTCATTTTTAAAAAATTAAACTTTAAATGGATGGAACAATAGATGGAGGGGGTTATTTGTAATAAACGAAAATACATGGGTTATTTGTAATATTCAGAAAAGATAGAAATTTTTTTGTAAATTTCCCTTTTCTTTATATATATTATTTTATTTTATTTTGAGAAAATTTGGAGGAGGCTTTTGAATCCCTCATCCAAACGTGTTGCTCATTTTCCATTATCCCAAAATTTACAGTGTTTTTTAATATTTACATATTTACAGAAGGCAAAATTTGTAACTATCTAAGCTAACAAAAATAAAACTGAAACAATACTAATTCACAAGCCCAATACACTCGGCCTATTATATTAAAAGAAGAATATATAAGAATAAATCCTAAGACCAAACAGCTCCGAGACAAAACTTGTCTTCCTTCTTGATCAACTTCTAGGTTTTGTCTCTTGTTTTGCTTTGTTCTCAATGGCGCTACCTACTTCTCCTTCTCTACTACCTTTGTTAGAATCTAGTAATTGATCCAGTCCAACCTTTAGGTTCATACTATATTATCATGAAAAGACTTAAGTTTTATTGGTGCTAGTAGTTAATGCACTAATCTATTTAAATAACTCTAATTTTCATTCACTATTCAAGATGGAACTAATCAACTAGCCTCCTTTTTTCACTATTTGGTTCCGGGGTGTAATAAACTCCCCCACTTAAATTTCTGACGTCCCCGTCAAGAACTAGCACTTGATCTCAGTCTCATCCTAGTACACATATGTGCACACCTTTACCCCATACATGTATCATCATTGAGACATATACGATCCGAAGGTTCTCTGGGTATGATAAGAGTATGGTACGTTTCCGGCCGCACGATAGTACCTCCAGAATCAAATTGCTCTGAATATCATTTGTTAGAGCCTACTACATTAACTGGCACAGCCCAACCTTCAGGCCCACACCATATTGTCCTGAAAAAGGCTTAATCTTTGTTGGTGCTGGTAGTTAATGCACTAGCCTATTTAAGTAACTCCAATTTTCATTCACTACTCAAGACGGGACTAATCTTGAACCGTATGGATGGAATATATATGTTTTGAATATGTTGTAGATTACTTTTCACAAGAATCAGAATATTATATCATTACCATCATGTATTATCAAAATTAATCAAAATATATATAATACATATTATATATATTTTGATGAATTTTAATGATACATGATGGTAATGATATATTATTCCGATTATTGTGAAAATTAATCTACATCATATTCAAAACATATATATTCCATCCGTATGGTTCAAATTTGAATTTTTGATGAATTTCGATCACAAGCAAAATCCGGACTTTGTTTGTACAAATTGTTTAGTCATCCCCTCCCCCCTATATATATATATATATATATATATATATATATATATATATTATACATTATTTATTAGCTATATATACTGTCGTCATAATATCACAACGGCATATCTCAAAATGACCCTCTTTATTGAACTTGGAAAAATAATATTTTTTTAAACTTGTAAAGACAATATTTTTCCTAAAAAAATAAGACGTTGGATAAATGGAATTTTCTTTTCAATATCATGTTAATGACATATAACCACCCATTGATGTGTACCATGTATAAATACACTGTTCATACTTAATAGAATGTAACAAAAAATTCGAACATGACTTGCACATGCATATATATTTTGTATTCCCCTTTTTGTTAAGCAATTTGGTTGCCCTCTGTCAAATGGCATCATAAAAAATGCATTAAAGTCATTTAATTTTCTGAATTTGGTATTATATGTCTTTTTTATTTTGATTTTACAATATTCCTATTAGAGATATAGCATTAATGTGAAAAAGAATCCATGTGACCTAACACTCATTCTACTTGAGTTATAATATTTCAACAGAAATGTTCTCATTAGAGATATAACATTAATGTGCTGCAAAAAAATGCAATTTAATAATTTAATTACAGTATACACTGAGTAGAACAAATGGAGTACGAGAGAACCTGAATTGAAAAAAAATATAAAAGTTAAATGTGATCATTGCAAATTGCAAACAAACTTCACAAATATTTTTATTTTATTTTATAGAAAAATCTCATATGTACCCGCCTATATTAAATTACCAAGTTCTAAATTCACAACCAGAACCGATCCTATAATTTAAGACCATCAGAAGGCGATGATGTCATAATGCAAAAATATTATTGTTCAAAATCAATCAAAGAAGTTTATAAATATAAAACAAATAAATAAATATACATTTATTTAATAAACAATCATAAATACTTAAATACTGAACAAAATAAAAGAATTTAATTTACTGAGAACTAAAAAGAACCAAAGAATAAAAAAGCAGAGAGTGAAAATCAAGTATACATGTAACTTCCCGTGGTTGGTTTGCTTTTTGTTCAACATCTTTCATTCATCATTTCTTTTCATATTTTATTTCTTTCCTGTCACTGGTCTCTGCTGGTATATTATGGAGCGAGTGACAAGTGAGTGTAGAAGCGGGTCGGTTGCACGTACACATAATGAGGCATTGCAAGGACAACAAATGTCTTGGAACTGACGCTCCGTTGATTGTGTTGCCGTGGACGGTGGTGCATATTTCTTGATTTTTAATTTTTATTTGAGTTGATGGGTTATACTTATAGATAACCACTCTTCCTAGAATAGTTTTTTATTTCCATCTTTCCTTTTTTGTCAAATTTATTAATTGATTGAATTGATGTTTTATATTTTGATTCAGATTGTTAAATTTATTTTTATCTATCAGATTTTAATCAGATATTTTCAATGAATTATGGGCTAAAGTTATGTTCAAGTATTAATACAAGTTAAATATCAAGAGTTCATTCATTCAAACATAAATATATTTTCCTTCTTTACAAAATAATAATTTTTAATGAAATATTTTATTTCTCACATTAAAATCGTCAAATATAAATTTATTGAAAATTTCTCTTTTATTTAAATATCATAGTTCCAATTTATTTTTTTCCATATTAAAATATGTAAATATAGACTTTATAAGAGAACCCGTAAAAAAAAACGATATGCTCCTTAATACTTGTTTTAATTTTCACATTTTTTTGAGATGAATTATTTTACAACTTTTTCTTATCTCCTTCGTCAAGTCTCATTAATATTTGATTTTTTTTCTAATATAATATGTCAAGAGATAACAATACAAAAAAATCAAAGAGAATAAAAAAGAGATGGTCTTTTAATGTTAGAAGTCTTAATGTAAACATAAATTAAGGTTATAAATTAATTAACCAAATTATTTAGTGGGCTATTATTTTTGTTTATTATAAATTTATCATTTATGTTATTTTATTTTCCATATGTAAATTTATTTATACAGAATTATATGTCTTTACAAAATTAGATGTGATATATAATTTATTTTTAAGAATAATAAATGGATATAATATATTATGATGTAATTCAAAATATTTTTAAACATATCTAACTTACTTAACATAATTATTATATAATATTTATGTATTATGAATTCATTTAAAACTTTTATTTTGAATTTTTATAATTACATTATAGATTGAATTAATTAATAAAATTGAAATATTCGCAGCGAAGCTTGAGCATTATCCTAGTATTACTATTATTTACAAGGGCAGATGTGCAAGAAAGCCATATTGGGCCAGTCCTTTTTTTCTGATTTTGGGCCCACATTTTAACCCACCTAAAATTCATCACTTCCCATGGTAACATTTTATTTTTCTTTCAGTATGCAACTCAACCTGGTAATCTCTAAAATAATTTTTAGTACAAATTATGAAATTAATCATCCAAAAGAAATTAAATTATTTCTTTTGAAGAAAAAAGAAACTGAATGATTCTAACTGATTTGATGGAAAATGATGCACTATTATTATCGGGCACTTTTATTAAAATCATTTTAAGATATCACCCACATAATTAAATATATATTTCACAATTAAAAAAAAAAATTTAAATATATATTTCACTAGTGACTATATTATTTTTTAGCATAATATAATCATTTTTATATATCGTTGAACCAAACTTAACATTTTTTTGTTCAGTTTCATTCTTGCCTAGGGGCAATACTAATTTTTGTATCGTTCAAATTGTAATAGATGTCCCCGAAGGGACAAACTTACCATTTTTTTTTAACTGTGGTTTATGGTTAAATTTTGTCACAAACGAAATTATGTTGTCTCAACTTTGATGTGCATCCATTGCTCAGTGTTACTCGACATGTCCTGTTACTGGAGAGCTTTGATACAGCTCTCCTGTCAGTTGTGACGTGTACAAGGGGTTCTGCTGTGCGCTTCTCTCCACAAATGCCTGTCATTTTGGACGCCACGTAATAATTCTATTCCAAATGATCTGACAAAAATACAAATTATATTGTACAATAATGCTACAATAATTGTATGAGGCCCATAAATATTAACACAAAAAATCTATTTTTAATTCATCTCCTCTAATAGTAATACTGATATTTTTATTCATTATAATCAACCCTTTTTATAAGTTATTCCTTCCATCTCTTGCCAAACACCATAACAAATTAGAAAACTTAGTCTTGTGATATGGTAGCTCTATATTTCTACATATGAGAGAGTCTAGCAAAATTAATTTAAAATTTGAGATGAGGATAGATGAGATCATGATCGTTTGTAGTTCCCTCATAAAGAGTAGACGAATATAAGTATAAGAACAAAAGAGTATTATTATTATTATTATTATTATTATTACCATTTTTTTGTTATAACATTATTCTAATTTTTTTTGGACCAAAGTGTATTATTATTATTATTATATAATAAACATTTTAAATAATGAATAAACTAAAATTATATAAAATAGAGCATAAATAATATTAATATACAGTTATCATTTACATATAATTAATATTATAAAAGAAAAAATAATAATATATATGTCCATATACATCAATGTTGGATTTGCCCTGATATATCTGTAATTCTATTATGATACTCTGTATTCTTATAAACTTTTTTTCTATTCAATTTTTTTTTTAGGAAGAATACGAGCACTTGTCGTTTCGTTTTTCATTTCAATTAAAGAGAAATAAAAGTTGTTACAATAAGTTTGTAAGTTACAAACTCATGAGAAATAAATGGATTGATTACATCATTGAAACAATAAACTCCTAAATACTATCCTTAAGTTATTCAATTGTACACTCATTAGGTTATTATTATTATTTTTCTTAATTCTTTCTAACATGTATCATTATCTTATCTATAAATAGAGCTTCTAATGAAAAAGATACATACACAAATCCTCACTTCATCTTCTCTCTTCGTATGTCTCTTTATTTGTGTTGTTTTGTAACACAACTCTCCATTCCCTCTCTCTCTCTCTGAGAAACAAACAGAGCCTCAAACAGTAACTTTTGTCTGTTGTTGCTCGTTTGGATTGAATCCAAGCGCGAATTTTGCTGAACCTTACAGCTAGAGCTTGGTAAGTTCCAATTAAAGAACAACAATCATTATGTAAATTCAGAAAAAAGGGCCAACAATACAATCATTTTTCCAAGAAATTTGTGCAAATTTGAGCTCCTCTAACCAGCCGCTCAATGGAGGTTTACTTCTTATAGAAATACTTTGTTTCTTCTTATAGCAATACTTTGTTTCGTCAATCATTTTTGAGTGGTTTCTGTCCGAATTTGAACAATTTTTTGGGTTTCTTTTCTTAGCGTTCTTAGCGGAATGACACAGTGCGTCTTTGATTCATTCTCAAGAGAGTATTCTCTGTAACGTCGTTTGATTTACTTCTCTTCATATCCTCTCCTCTCATCCCCATGTATTAAATTTCTTGCAATATATTATTCAAACCTAAAAGCGACCAGTGAGCAATAGAACGATGTTTCATTATTTCTATTCATTAAAATATATTTTCCTCATTTATGTACTTATCCTCATTCCGTATTTCATTTCAAGTCATAATCTCTTCAAACCAATTTAACCAAAACCTATTACCTTTCTCTCAATTCTTACCAGGTAGTCAAACTTAATTAACCACCATTAATCCCCACACTCTTTGAGCTCCAACCAACGAACCAAAATGCCGGAAAATAACAACAATTCAGTAATGGAAAAGACAATACAAGAATTCGACAAGATAACGAGAGATGCAAGCAGAGTCCAAGCAGAGACTTTGAAGAGAATTTTAGAAGAAAACGGAGGAGCGGAGTATTTGCAACGTCTCGGTCTTGAAGGAAGAACTGATATAAATAGTTTTAGGTCTTGCGTACCCTTGGTGACTCATAAAGATATCGCGCCCTATATACAAAGAATTGTAGATGGAGATGATTCGCCGATACTTACTGGGAAACCAGTTAGTTCAATTTCACTTAGGTATGCGTATTAATTTTTGAAGATATTAGTTTTCTTATATATACCATGGTAATTCAGTTATTTTACCAATACAATATAGTTTGTACACAACATGACAATAAAGAATGAGAGTGAAATTAGTTTATAGTGCAAATGTTACTTTCTAATTAGTTATATGTAGTTATAATATTTATGTTCTAAATTATGCCATGTAATTTTGCTTTGGTATCATGTTGTGCAGCATTGGTTTGTTTATTGCGCTCTCGGTGAGAGAGGAAAAGAGTAGGGAAAATGTTTATATTTGTTTTTTCTTGATATTTATTTATAAATTAATTAATTCATTTTTGCATAGTTCTGGAACGACACAAGGGAAACCGAAGTATTTGTTGTTCAATGAAGAACTTGTGCATAATACAATGGAAATATACCGCCTCTCTTATGCTTTTAGAAACAGGTATATAAAATTCTCAATTTTTGCAATTATTTATTAATTTTCTTGCAATATTACATTCTAAAATAAGTATGTTTCTAGAACCAATTTTTGGTACCAAATATTTCTTTCCAGAATAAATTAACTAATCAATACACTTCAACAATGAAAATGATAGTCATCTCATTTCCATTTACTTTTCCTCCTTTAACATCAGATCATGACATAACACTCTCTTTTCTAACATTTCAATCCATTCCTTTTTCAAACTTCTTCAAAATTTAAACTGACTGTCAAATTTTAATTTAAACAGAGAATTTCCATTAGAAAATGGGAAAAAAGCGCTTCAATTCATATATGGAAGCAAACAGTTCAAAACAAAAAGTGGTCTAACTGTCACAACTGCCACCACAAATGTATACTTATCCTCCCAATTCAAATCCACTTTGAAATCCATCCAATCACAATGCACTTCACCTGACGAAGTAATTTTCGGTCCGGATTTTCCGCAATCGCTCTACTGCCACCTTTTGTGTGGCCTTTTGTACAAGGACCAAGTCCAGTTCATTTCCGCCACCTTTGCTCATAGCTTGGTCGTCGCATTTCAATCCTTCGAAAGGGATTATTTGGAATTAATAAACGATATTAAAACAGGAGTTTTGTCGGATAAAATAACGAGTTTGAGTATTAGAAATGCCATTTCGGCGATTCTACGTCCGAACCCTGAACTGGCGGATGAAATATTGAAAATATGCGAGGGGCTGAGTAATTGGTATGGAGTTATTCCAGAGCTTTGGCCGAACTGCAAATATGTGTACGGAATTATGACCGGATCGATGGAGCATTATACGCGGAAATTAAAGCACTACGCGGGTCAGTTGCCATTAGTCTGTTCTGAGTACGGATCCACTGAAGGGTGGATCGGAGCGATCATCGATCCAAAAAATCCGCCTGAATCAGCTACTTTTGCCGTGGTTCCTGATATTGGATTTTTCGAGTTTATTCCGTTGAATAATAATAATAATGATAATGGAAATTGCGATCCTGTTGGTCTCACTGAGGTTCAAGTTGGAGAAGAATATGAAATTGTCACCACTAGTTTTGCTGGTAATTATATTTTATTTATTTATTTATTTATTTACTTATGTCGTATCATTCTCAGTTGCATTCCATGATGTGGGTTTGGTAGTTGCCAATAAATGTTTCATGAATAATCATCAGGGGTTTATAATTAATAAAATAATTAAGTTTGTGATTTGCATGGGACAAGTAAACTACAGTGGGGTCCTCAATATCCCAGTTAATTAAGTCATTTTCAAAAGATTGGGGGTGCTTTGAACTTTTTATATTTGTTAATCTTTAATATATCATAATGGGGCATATCTATTTGGTGTAGTTGTTTGACTGAATCACTATATAATCTCACTTGGTCGCACCATTTTATATTAAACATTATAACTAAAAGTTTATAGTGTTTACAAACATACTCATTTCCTCAATTGACTGCCTTTTTGGTAATCTTTTTGGACTATAATTGTACCTTTTTTATTTTAAACATTATAATTAAAAGTTTATATTATGTGTTCCCAAATTAGACTTTTGATAATTGGCAGTACTTGGTCTAAATTATGTTGTTTTTTATTCTCAGATTCTAGAAGCATCCCATATTTACCTTCAATCAACTATATTAGCAATACTAATATTTACAGAAATTGTTAGGTTATATAAAAAAAAATCAATGTGATATTAGTCACAATTATGTTAACTATTTAAATTTACACTAACATTAGAGTTTTTCTCTCTCATCATCACAATAAAGTTTTTTTTTGTTTCATTCATTTTTTTTATATTATAGGCATATAACCCCCTAACTTTTTCGATATTATAAAAAAGCCCCTATCTTTTTCATTTCTTCAAAAACCTCATATAAAGCAACTTGAATTAATTTTTTAGCCCCTATGGGGTTAAGTTAAACATTCTCATCCATTAAATTTTTTTATTGACCAAAATGCCCTCTTTAATTTCATTTATATTTATTTTATTGAAACCAAAATAATAAATAAAAAATAATTTATATTTTACAAAAAATATAAATAAATGATATCTGAAATATAAATAAAATCATAAAAAATAATAATGAAACTAATAATATTTTACTTACAATAATATTATAATATACACATAAATAAGAGAAAATTATTTTATGTAGTATAATACTACAAAATAAATTAATGCATCATAAAATAATATAATAAAATGCCGGCCACATAAAATCATGGAATATTATCTTGAAAAATTATTAATATTTATTTATTATATTTTGTAATTAAATAAAATATAATCTAAAAATAATTACTTGAGGAAATTTTGGTCAATACAAAAAATCAATGGATGGAAAAGTTTAACTTAACTCTATATGGGGATAAAAAAAATTAAGTTGCTTTATAGGAAATTTTTTAAGAAATGAAAAAGTAGGTTTTTATAATATGAAGAAAAGTTAGGGGTTTTTTGAAAAATTTCCCAAGATAAAAATTAAGTTGTTCAAGTCAT
The DNA here is from genome assembly GCA_024447665.1 of Juncus inflexus. Classification (NCBI taxonomy): domain Eukaryota; kingdom Viridiplantae; phylum Streptophyta; class Magnoliopsida; order Poales; family Juncaceae; genus Juncus; species Juncus inflexus. Next base: position 187,519 of record JAJHPC010000002.1, on the reverse strand, counting down.
ATAAGTTGAAAATGAGACGGTCCAAAATTTCAACCAAATTCACTGTTTTTGACATGATTTTTTACCATTACCTAGCTTCTTTTCCCTTTTGATTTAACATAACCTAGTTTGTCTACTATACATGAACCTAGTTTCAACTATACAATTAAAGTGAGTCACTGTCTTGATTTAAACCTGTCAAGTAAAACCAAACCCAAAACACAACTCATTCAATCCATGCACATAAAGTTTGACTGACCATTTGTCTTCTGAAAAAGCTATCAAGTGGATTTGTAGTACCAAATAATAAATTAAATTATGATATAAGCATAGATATTAGGTATGGAGCAGTTGAAAATGGAACCAAGGTGAAGTTAAAAAATTGATTAATGGTTCGTGGCATGATTTGGGTCGGTTTGTCGATTTTTGTTGAGATTTATTGACACTTTAGTAGTTAGTATAGCTTTTTACGAGGGTTATATATTATATAATCTAGCCTATAATACAAGCTATTATAAATTCATAGATACGACTATACGAGTCATGCGACTAAAGTAGGCATGGGTTCACATGTGAGAAACGGAAATAAAGGTATATGTGTGAACATGTTTATTTGGTGATGTGGCATAGTCTCATTGGTTAGGTTAAGCCATGAGCCACCTAATAATTTTTCCACACACATAAGTATTGAACTGCCAATTTAATGAATAAATAAATAAGAAATCATGTGTTGTTAGGTTTATACTAGTCAAGTATTATTATAAAGACGGTCAATAATTTTCTATTTTTTTTTCTTTATACTTTTTATTGTTTTAGCAGAGCTTTTTTTAATGCCGTTTTTTAGCAGAGCCATTCTCTCCATTTCGGATAATTAGTTGACAAGTATTTTGTGTTGACTAAATATCATCACAATATATTGATGGATGTCTCCATTATAATCTGTGAAATGGGGAGGGATCAGGAGAATTCTCTTCCGTACAAGTTACTATCCAATTTTGTTGAAGTTGACATTTCTCCTATAAGTAATAAACAATTTCATGAACTAAAAAAATTTAAATAAACAAAATAGAAACTAAACTAAAGGGCAAGATTTTGTCACATACTCTAGTGTTGCTATCAAGATTACTTCTATGACTTTTATATAGATAAACACAAACCATTCAAATTCTCAAAATATTTATCATTTAATATTTTCGAACATTTTAAAGTTATTTCAAACTTGTTTATTTCTAGGTCTATATCGGTACCGGCTTGGAGACATTTTAAGAGTCGATGGATTCTACAACTCAACCCCACTTGTCAAGTTCATATGTCGCAAAAACCTAATTCTCACAATAAACATAGACAAAAACACCGAAAAAGACCTCCAACTCGTAGTAGATGAGGCGAGTGAACTTCTCTCCGCAGAAAAACTCGATTTATTAGACTACACTAGCCATGCTGACCTCACAGTTGACCCGGGCCATTACGTGATATTTTGGGAGTTAAATTCTAATGCAAAAGATGAAGTTTTACAAAATTGTTGTGATTGCATGGATCGCACGTTTTACGATGCGGGATATATGAGTTCAAGAAGAGGCGGTACGATTGGTCCGCTTGAGTTGAGGGTGGTAGAGAGAGGAACCTTCCAGAAGATTCTGCATTATTATTTATCACGCGGTACGGCTGTCGGACAGTTCAAGACGCCAAGGTGTGTGGGTCCGACTTGCAAGTTTGTTTTGGATATTCTAAATGGAGGCGTAGTCAAGAAGTTTTTTAGTAAGGTTTATGGTTGATTGATTGACTCAAGTGGGGGTTAATTAACTTGTCATGTGTGTTGAAAATGTCATTTATGTCTTTTTATACTTTTTTGTGAGTTAGGTTTGTTGGGTTGCGGAGAGATGTCAAAGGGTGGTCCTTGAATAATGTAGTTTCCCTTGTTTAGGTGCTTTAATTGTAATAATTAATCAATGATGAGTAATGTAAATCAAGATTATTAAAAATAGACTTAGCTTATAATAGGATATGTAATATGATTGCATCATTAGCATACAATAATTGTCATATAAAATATAAAGTTAAATAGACTTTTTTTTTTCATAATATCACGCCAATCAAATATATTAAGTTGTCGTAGCCAACATAACAAATGAAATAAAGTTTCTTAAAGACCAAATTGGACCACTAACTAATTACTCCATCACATACTTTTCCTCATTATGTAATCACTTGAATTTTGGAAGACTTGGAATTTTTTTTAATTTTGAAATAGTTGGAAAAATGTAATTAATCAGAAAGAAGGAGAAAGAAAGAAAAAAAACTAATTGTTTAAACAAGTAGTTACAAAAAACTAACTAATTTGTTAAAGAATTAATCAAGTTATTGGGCCTGCCTATATATTAATCAGCAACTAGGCCCTTAAACTATTTTAAAGGCCCATATAAATCCGGCCCAATTATTTCATTCCATCTCTTTGTTATTCTCTTTCACTTTCACTTATCTCCATTCGAAAGAAAATGCTCTGCTTCTCAAAGCTCCTCTTCCACTCCTCCCTCCAAATCTTCAAACCCTCTCTTAAACCCCTCCATCTCCATACACTGCGATTCTCCTCCACAATGGCCTGCGCAGAACCTGACCTCGACGAATTCATGGAGTACATGGAGAGGCTGAAGAACTACGAGCGGCTCGGCGTACCGGTCGGCGCAGGTACGGAATCCGGCGAAGGGTTCGATCTCGTCCGGATGCGGGGGTTGCTCCGCCGCCTTGGCGATCCACACACCAATTACAAGGTTTGTTGGTCTTTCGTCGGTTTTGAATTTCATGTTTGATTCTCACTGGATTTAAGAAAATGAAGTGGTTTTGTGTAATTTTTCAGTGTGTTCATATTGCTGGAACAAAAGGTAAAGGCTCGTGCGCAGCTTTTATATCGAATATATTACGAGAAGAAGGTTATAAAGTTGGAACTTACACTAGGTAATTTATCTATTAAATTATACCATTATATATATATATATATATATGTATACTAGTTATGTAATATTTATCTAATTAAGATAACTAATCATCCCATTTTCTCTCGTCTTTCAAAAGCCCACATCTTTTAACCATTAGAGAGAGAATTTCATTTAATGGCGAACCAGTTTCAGCCAAGATTTTGAATAATCTTTTTATTCAGTCGAAAGAAGCTTTAAATCAATCAATTGAGAGTGAAAATGGCGCTCTTTCTCATTTTGAAGTAATTTTTCTCATCAAATCACTCAAGTTTGTTTTGACTTTTTTAAATGTTCAAATTAATTTTTTTTTATTATATTTTAGGTCTTTACTGCCCTTGCTTTTCTCCTCTTCTCAGAACAAAAAGTCGATTTTGCAGTTATTGAAGTAATTATTTCACATTCTCTCTCTGAATCTCATTAAAAATTAATATTTTTTGAAAATTAAATACTTTAATTTACAGGCTGGACTTGGTGGCGCGAGAGATGCGACAAATGTCATAAGAAATTCAGAATTAATTCTGTCAATCATAACTTCAATTGGGGAAGAACATTTGGCCGCTTTAGGGGGCTCTTTGCAAAATATCGCAAGGGCAAAATCAGGAATTATCAAATCTGGTCGTCCAGTTATGTAAACTTCACTTCTCACTTTTTATTTTATTATTCTTTTATTAATTTTATTTTCTGATTTTCTGATTTTGTGGTTTTTGTTTATTTTTTAGGTTGTGATTGGAGGGCCATTTGAGAAGGAAATTGAGGAAATAATTAGTGAAAAAGCAAATTTAATGAATTCTGAAATTATAAAGTCATATGGTAATAATATTAATAGTTGCATTAAATATTATTCAAGAGAAAATGAAGTTCCTTATCAAGCGTGCGATATTTCAATCAATCTTCAAGATTCTAAATCTGTACAACTTTCTAACTCCTCTTTCTACTAATTAAAATATGATTTATTATATACATATATTATTTTACTTTTTTAGGGTTTATGTAGGGTTTAGAGTTGAAAGATTTGAAGCTCAAAATGCTTGGAAATCACCAGCTCCAAAACGCCGTTATTTCAACTTGCGCTGCTCTCTCTCTCCAAAATCAAGGTAAACTCAATCAATCAAAATAAATAAATTAATTAATCATAAAATAATAAAATAATATTTGATCTCTTTGTTAACAAATTAGGGTTTGAGATATCAAACAAATCGATCCGATCCGGCCTTCAAAACACTCGCTTAGCTGGCCGATCTCAATTCTTAACCAAAACGGAAACATCAAAACTCGGCTTGAATAACATTTCCTTACTTCTCGACGGAGGTACTCAATTTCAATTTAATCTTTTATAATGGGTTGAAATGTAATTACGCCTTTTGATATAATTCGTTTCTGAATGCCAGCTCATACGGAAGCGTCAGCAAAGGGAATAGCTGAGGTGGTGGAAATGGTGCGTGGTGGACCGGGTCCGTGTGGACCAACAGCTTTTGTTGTTGCCATGGCTACTGATAAGGATCACTTTTCGTTTTCCAAACAACTCCTTTCAGGTATTTAATAATTAATTAATTAATTAATTAATTGATGGGAATTTTTTGAAGAAACCTTATATTTACTCGTATTTGTAAATTACTAGTCATTTTAAGGGGAAAAAACTTATTACTTTACGAAATTTTGATGAAACTCCTTAGCTTTGTTTTTCTAATATAAATAATAGATAAATTATGCTATTTGTAAATTTAAATTTTAAAACTTATCATTTTTATTTTCTTTATTTTTTTTATTTTCAGGGACGAGACCGGATATTGTGATATTAACTGAAGTTAATATTTCTGGAGGAAAATCACGCTCAATTTCTGCATTAAATTTAAAGTCAATTTGGATTAAATCCGCAGAGGAATTAGGTGTTGACTTTGTTGACCTCGGTACGGTCACCACTGGTGAGAATAACGAATTTGAGAAGAATAAAGAGGAATTGGTGTTTGCTGTTTGTGAAAATACGGCGATTAAAGATGTGATTAAAATTGCTAATGAGTTGATTGAGAGGAGAGAGAGTGAGAAGAGTGGGCTTGTTTGTGTGACTGGATCTCTTCATTTGGTTTCTTCTGTTTTGAGTTGTTGAGAGTTGAGATTAATTGTGTTTCGTTTTTAGTATGTTTTATTTTTCTGTTTATTTTTGTATTTTAGTAAAATGTTGGAACGTTCGTTAATCCATTTCTCTTACTAAATTATGTTTATGAATGATATTTATGTTTCGTTTTGTTTTAGTCTCTCTCATGCAATTGAGGGATGATGATTTTCTTATGTATTTTTTTTTTTTTACTTTTAGAATATTGGATAAAAAAAATTGATCAAGGTTATTAAATTTTCTACATGCAAAATTGTAAGTTCTGTAAATGTTTTTTCACTTTCAAGAGTTTGACTAGAAATAAATGGAGCTATCAAATTATTTGCAATTGTAATAAAGAGAGTTAAATGAGTGATTTATTATTCTTTTTTGTTTAATTGAAATGTACTGACTACTGAATAATTACACTTGCTTTAATTGGATTATTCTAAAATGTCAAATACAAGCTATATTAGGAAATTTCCTTACTAAAACCCTTGATTCATGCCATAACAAGTGTTTAGGCCACTTGAACCACACGAACCTTCTAAAAATCACCTCTTTCCTTAAATAAACTAAACCATTCCTAATTATTTCCATTTTTATATTATTCCCTTGTATTTTTTTCTGTTGCCTTATTTCAGCTATTTCGAATTGCGTTGTTTCCTTTTGTAGCATGTTTAGTTCTCTATTTAAGAACATCCCATTGATCCATTTGTTGCAATATCACAAAAATACTTACTCTCTCTTCTCTTTTTCTTCACAATCCGCTTAATTCATAAATGGGTAAAAGTACAACAACAGAGAAACTCATGCATCAAGTATCCTCACTTCACCTCACCTCAAAGAATCGAGACTCTATCTCTCAAATTGGAGAAAGAAAAGAGAAACGACATACATGAAGCCAAAAAAGCATTGCAAAAAGGAAATGCTGATGTGGCTGAAATTTACGTTAAAAACGCCATTAGAAAACACAAAGAACAGATCAACAATCTTAAACTCTCATCTCGCCTTGACACAATTGTAGATCGAGTCGTGTCGCAAATCAGAAGGCAAGAAGTTGGGAAATCAATGGAGTGCATACTGAAATCTCAACGAGTCATGGGGGATTGTTGCTTGTTGGATAATCGGTTAAGAGAGGTTAAGAAAGAAAAAGAATCGCAGTTGAAAGAGAAGAAGGTTGTGAGGTTTTTAAGAAGGATTTGTCTCGGCGTTATCATTAGTTTCAAATAGTTTGAGACAAATTAATCATGTTCTGATTTGTATTTTTTTGGATCATTTAGTTATTTTGTAATTTTAGGAGGGTGGTTATGAAAATATTGATGATGAATGTTTTTGTTTTGAGAGTAGTTTCCAACCTGTTTATCCGAGTCTCATTATCTTTCTTGTGTAATATATAAAGACAGGATATATATGAAGCTATTTTGCAGTCGAAATTCAAAACCTTTAATCTGAAAAATATGAGAAAAATAAATTCATTTAATTTTGATGTGAGAAAAGAAAAACAAATGGTACAGAACAGTAGTAGTATTCTCCCACTCCCAGTATTAAATAGGGGCAGGGGCACACGCAACAACACAATTTCTGTTGTGCGGTTTCTCACATCAAAGCCCATATATTTTCACTATTTACTTGTGAGTCCATGCAATGACACCGTTGCATTGCGCTTTACGCCATTATCATCCTCTACAATTTTCCAATTTTAAACAAAATCACTTTCGTTTTTTCCCCTTGAACCTGAATTGATAATTGCAGAGTATGTTAAAACAACCGACAAAGCTAAGCTTTGTTTTCTTCTCTTCTCTTTTGATCATCTCAGTCTTAAACCGTTTCTTAAACCCTTTCTTTCTTTCTTTACTCACACTATTCATTCTTCTTCTTCTTCTTCTTCTTCTCTGCTTGAATTGAAGAGGCAATTATTCAAATTAATGGTGTATGACCACCAGTACTAAGAGGAAGAGGGACGGAGAGATGATGAGCTGGGTTCGGGAGCCATGGCCAGCTCTCAACTGCAAAAGCCACCATTTATTGCTGAATTTAATGGTGTGTTTTGTTCTGATTGGCGTGTCTTTTCGCCTTCTGTTCTGTGGCTCTCGTTCTGATCGACTACTGGAAACTGGTTCTGTTGCGATTGAGGGTCAAGGAGATGGAATTTCTGTACAAGGTGCGAGCTTTTGTTGTATTTTTCTCGCCTTTCGATTTTGGAATTTTGTAAAATAGATGAGAAATGGGTTGAGAAATTGGGTTTAGTTTGCAAGAAACGAACAAGGGAAGAGAAAATTGAAGTGTTTCCTCCAAAATTCTGCACTGTTCTGTAAAATCTGTGAAAATCTTTTGAGCTGAATAGGTGTTGATTTTCAGTAATTAAACTGCAATTTTATAAACCCCAAGTGATTTCAGCTTCAAATTCTCATGCACTTTTTGGCTTATAATTACTTTTCGTTCCCTTCATATTTAGTCAATTCAATCATCACATCTAACAAAACCCACCTTATTTCCCCACAGATTTCAACATCATCTCACCAGATTCACCATCCTCAATTGACGATTCTACCCCTGTTCCACCGAATCTCAACGGTACAATTCTCAAATTATATTTCCAAACACATTAAAATATTAAACAAAACCTAACAACTTTCTTCAACAGATCCAACCTGTGACCTTTTTAACGGGTCATGGATTTCTGACCCGTCAGAACCCGCATACACAAACGCCAGCTGTCAGTTCATAGAAGCCCACCAGAACTGTTTGCTCAACGGAAGACCTGACAGAGATTATTTACACTGGAAATGGAAACCGTACCGGTGCCAGCTGGCGCGGTTGAATCCGTACCGGTTTTTGGAAAAAATGAGGAATAAAAGCTGGGCTCTTGTTGGCGATTCGATTTTGAGGAATCAAGTCCAGTCTTTGCTCTGCCTTTTATCAAAGGTATTGTTAAAAAAGGAAATTGGTTAAAGATGATAGGGAAATTTACGAATGGGTCCTTTCATGTTTGAATTGGGAAAAGGTGTTGGTTTGGTGAAAATTTGAATTTAGTCATTGTCGTTTTTTAACGGTCGACATGTTTTAAATTAATAGAGGGTGTTTTCTGTATTTTCAGAAGAATGGAGGGTTCTTTTTGCAATTTTCACTAATGTCATTTTTTCAGTTTGCGCATAATGCGTGGGCTTATTTGCAATTTTTCCATAATGTAGTGGCATAAACTTCCAATAATAGTAGCATAATAGTAATATAACAATGACAGACAAACAAACAAACAATTAAATCAGTCAAAAAAGGAAACTTCCAAACTAATTAATTCAAAATAAAAACTCCATTTATTTATCATTTATTTTATTTTTATCCTTTTCAGGCCGAACAGCCAATAGAAATATTCCACAGCCAAGACTTCAAATCTCGCATTTGGCACTTCAAAAATCACAACTTAACAATTTCATTAATTTGGACCCCATTTTTAGTCACCGCAAAAATATTTGAAAATGAAAATGGTATATCCAGCTCAGCGATCCAGCTCCACCTTGACTCTCTCGACCAATCCTGGACCGCCACCTGGCATTCCTTTGATTATGTTGTTTTATCTGGCGGCCAGTGGTTTTTAAAGAACGCGGTTTATTATGAAAATAATACAATAATTGGTTGCCATAATTGTGGAAAAGGAAATGATTATGTGGAATTAGGGTATGAGTTTGCGTATCGTAAAACCCTAAATTTGGTGTTTAGATATATTTTGGATAATTTTGAGGGGGGAAATGATAAAGTGGTGATATTTCGTACATGGACGCCTTCACATTTTGAGAATGGTCAATGGTTTAATGGTGGCACTTGTAAGAGAAAAATACCGTATAAATACGGTGAGTTCAACGGAAATGATTTGGACCATATAATGCGCGAAATCGAATTACAAGAATTTAATACCGCCAAAAAAATAATGAAAAAGGATGAGAAATTAAATGGTAATGATCTGAAATTACTTGATACGTATGAGTTGAGTTTGATGAGGCCGGACGGACACGCGGGGGCGTATAGGGAATTTCGGCCTTTTGAGAGGGGTGAAAGTGAAAAAGTGCAGGAAGATTGTCTGCATTGGTGCGTGCCTGGTGTGGTTGACACTTGGAATGATATTGTCATGCAGATGCTGCTTGAGTGAATTAGTTTGAAGTGTAGGGTTGTTTTGGTAAAGTTGTAGGGAGGCTTGGAGATGGTGTTTTTGTGGCCGTCTCTGTGTGGTCTTTGGTGTGTGAAAATATGTGTGTATATGGGTGGGTTAATTAGCTCTGGATAGTGTAATAAGTTTGTAGTTTATAACGGAAGTTTCTGAAGTAAGATATATATTATATTTTTATATATCGTTAATTTAAATAATTGTGTACTGTAGTGACTGCTAGAGGTGCAAATATTTCATGATTTGTATATATATGTTGCTATAATAAGTATAATAACTTATAAGTTTGATTCTGATGCAAATAAAGTAAATGAAAGCGAAAAAAATGAATATAACATGTATAGATTTGATTACCAGAATGAACACTTGAAATGCAGATTATATTACCGTCTAATGAAATTGAACACATGAACAATACTTACTATATTACAGTCTACCACAGTATTCAGGTTTTATTGGTTGTATATTTTCAGATAAATACAACACAACAAATCACAACAGAACCACTACACACTTTATTAAACTCGATCAATACATTATTTCGAAATTCACAAGTTAAGCACAATCAGTATACACTTTATTAACCATTAATTAACCTAGTTTCAAACATAATAATTTTCACTTAATACATATGATGAGAGTGAGAGCCGTAGAGTCCATGCTTGCCCCACGTGGCAGCAGCATTCTTCCTTTCAACCTCACACTCGTCACAACAGTAGTTGGGATTGAGTGTTTTCTGCAGAAATTAAAAAAATGGGACAAAAGTTATGATCATATAATCATGAGTCATGACATAATTTTGAAAAATAGATAGTTTAGTATAACAATTATCGCAAAAAAGACAAGGGAAAATAAGAAATTAATTAATTCAGTATTTTTTTGAAGGAGTATTAAAAAGAACAAGAAAATTAAGCTTACTTTGAAGTGCGCACATTTGCGAGCAACTGTTTTAACCGACTTTTTAATTCCAAACGATCTTTTCTTCTTCTCTTGCGGAAGCGGAACTACTTTTTCCTAAACAATAATTATCATAAAAGAAACAAATGAACAAATAATCAAATATTGCAAAACAATGACATGAAAATGAATCATAATCTAGTTGGTAAAATATATTGCATATATGAGAAGAGATCATGGGTTCAAATTCCCACAAATACAAATTTAGCAAAGCTTCTAAACCCATTAAATATGGATTGAATATAAAAAACCGATCATAGATAAAAGTTCAAATAATAAAATTAATAACTAACCGTGAGTGGAGCATTAATGACATTTTCATCGGACTCAGAAGATTCGATCAATGGGACGCGAATCTCTTCATTTCTGGATGAAGAACTCGATGACTCGTTCGAAAAGAATTTCTTCACATTAGCAACTAATTTCTTTCCAAAAGCCATTGTAAATTGAACTGAGTTTTCTCTCTTTTCTTAATTAATAATGAGTTGTGACTGAAAAAACTAGATACGCTAGAGTATTTATAGGGGATCTTGTGACAAAGGATGGATGCATTTCTTCATATAAAACTACTCATACCCTTTCATCAAATTCTATCCGTTGTTATTATTTCTTACTGCTAAAAGATAAATAAACTTTCTTTTTAATAACTACTGATACCCTTTCATCAAATTCTTTCTGTTGCAATTTTTTTTACCGTTAAAGACCGGATACATCTCTTCAATTACTAAACTACTAAGGAAAATTACTAAACTACTGATACTAACATCTCTTCAATTACTAAACTACTAAGTGAACATACCTAACGTTATTCTCAAAAGAAAAGGAAAATTAAAAAAGCATATCTAACGTTAACAAAAACCCTTTAATTATCGGGCTAAAAGGGCCTTATGCACTTATTTATGGGCCGGCCTTACAAGTCATGAATGTAATAATTACAGACCTGAATGTAAAAATCATAAATGAACACATAAAGCCTGATTATAAACATGTATACATTTCATTACCAAACTACAAGAAATCCATACCTATACAGATTTTGTGGTTGAAAGACGCTCTCTGACGAAGCCACGTCGGTGTTTTTACTGTGATCCATCTGATTTTGATCGTACGGCTGATAAAAGTGCGCGGTGTAAAGAGGCCATCTATAGACCACGTGCCATATTTTTAATGGTTGAAATGTTTGGTGTACGGAGTACGTCATAGACCAAAAAAAATCAAAGAATAATAGAAGACTTCGCGACCGCTTTTGGTTATGCCGCCGTCCTCGCCGGAGTCGCCTTCCCCACGTCCATGCCGCCGTCTCCTCCGTTTTCTTGCCGCTAAATCAAACCACTAAATCGGCGACTCTCCAAAACCCTAAAATTAGCTCTTATGGCCGCTGCAGATCTCTCAGGATTGTTTGTCTGGTCTCTTATCCTCTGCTTCAAGAATCTTCAGTCATTTTTCTCTCTAATGAAACTGTTATTGTGTGAATTAGGGTAATAAGGACCGATTATTGGTGAAAATAGTGAAAATTATGGCTGAATTAGGGTATTAGTACTGAATTAGGAGTAATTAAGGATAGATGATGCTGAATATTGAGTCATTTGGGCTGATTTAAGGGCAACTAGGGTTGTATAGGGTTAGTCGTAGATTTAAGGGGAATTAGGCTGATTGAAGGACAATTTAGTCTGATCATTGTTGAATTAGCAAAAATTACAGGAATAAGCCATGTTGAGTGAGCGGGATTGAGAGAATCTCATGCCGCAAGATAATTTCACGTCTATTGAGGTTGGTACAAGGTTTTTCCCGATGAATTTTGAGGTTAAAGTGTTTTAGGGTTTTGGGAGGATTTAATCATAACTCATAAATCTTTTATGCTGGTGAGTTTTTGGTTTTGTGAGAGTCCAACCAAAAGATTTATTATTTTAATCCTTCATATATTTTTTTCCAATTTCAGCTTAGAATCTTTTCTCCCAAGTTATGTGAGGTCAGCTTTTATTTAGATTGCCTATTTTGTACTAATATTCTTTTTTATTTTGTTGCAGGATAATGTTTTGTCTAAATTGCGCACCTTGTTTGAAGAGAATCTGATTAGTAAAGAAATAGAAATGACAATTGGTTAAAAATCATTATATAGGGACACTGATACGCAAAACAGCGATACAACTGGATGAGTGCTCACTTTATAATTTGATTGAATTGATAGCTGCATTACAAATGGAAATTTTCAAAGCTCAATTTGAGATTCTTATCTTATTTTAATTTATTCTCAGCTACACTTTTTTGCAGATTAAAAAATGATAAGAGACTCTTTGGAGGAGGTTAAAGTTAAATGATAGTTCCTAGAGAAGAAATATGTTGATTGATTAAGTAAAAAAAAATATTTTATAAGATAATATTTTGTTTGTACACAAATTTCGATTTTACATAGCATTGGGGTTTTCCAAATTTCAAGATTTTACATAGCATTTGGGTTTCCAAATTTCAATATTCCATCTCTCGTTTCTATTGATCTTTTATCCGGTTTGAGGATCTTTTATTGTTCTTATGTAATTTATATTTTGTTAATTATATGGGAGCTAGCAAAGAATTAGTATATAGTAAACTACTAAACTTTCGGAAAAGGGATACAAATTGAAGTTCCATGAGATATAACAAATAGCAGCAACGCGCGGCGCTCAGACTAGTTTACAGATTATATCACAGCCTAATAAAGCTCAACACATGAACCCTAAACTGAAATGTACCATCCAAACAGAACTGTACTACTACTATCCAACTATCACTTTCATATCTACTACGTTGTATAGTGACTAGTGAGACCTATTCTCATGAGAAGGAAGCGGGTTGGAACCCTTCATCATCCACCCGACAAGAAACAGAGCTCCGCCGGCAAGAATCGCACCGCCCCAAGCACGTGAGTACCACCTGCTGTACCGCCGCGTGGCGAACAGCCATTGGTCGCGCAGAGTTATCGGGTCGGGGTTTACCGGGTCGGGCGGGTTGGGATATTTGGGCCCGCTTTTCCATCCGGATTTTGGGTCTGGTGGGTTCGGATAGTGCAACCCGCTTTGCCAGCCTGGTTGATTTGAGGAGGGATCTGACATGGATGGTTTTTGTTGAGCTGAGTTTTTTCTTTTGTGTGTTTTGAGAATTGAGGGAGAGGTATAAAAGCGGTTGGATTCGTTTGTTGTGGAAGGAACTGGAAATGAATTAAGTCTAGCTTATTCATTATTTAAGAAGAAACAAATTTTGGGGCGGCTAAAAGTTGTTTTGTTATTAAATTGGTTATTTAGTTTTAAAAACAATCTTTTTTACTACTATTAAGATCAAATGCATTATTCACTTTATATTCGTTACAATATAGTTTTAGATGTCGAAAGACAACATAACAACACCTCACAACTGAACCACTACATACTTTATTAAATATTAATCAATAGATAATTTAAAATAAAAATTATTTCTAATCAATTCATACTACGGGAGCCGTATAATCCATGCTTCCCCCAAGTAGCGGCTGCATTCTTTCTTTCTAACTCACAATCTTCACAACAGTAATCTGGGTGAAGAGTTTTCTGTAATAATAATTATAAAAGATGGGACAAAAATTACTAAATAACCATAATTTTGAAAATTAATTCATATAGTACAAAAAATTTATTTCAATAAGGACAAGATATTAAACACACCTTGAAATGTGCACATTTTTTAGCAATTGTGCGCATGGATTTCTTAATTCCCGCCGATCTTTTCTTATTCTCTTGCGGAGCAACATTTTCCTACACAATAATTATCATAGAAAGAGACTGGATACGCATATCATCTTCTTCTGTGGATGAATTAGATGAGGAGCCCTTCTTAAATAATTTCTTCAAACTATGAACAACCTTCTTTCCGAAAGCCATTGCAAACTAAACTATTTACTATCTCTAATTACTCTTCTTTCTTAATACTTATGAGTTGTGTTGTGTCACAAAAAAAAAAATAAAATAAATACGAGTAGAGTATTTATAGAGGCTCATGTGACACATTGGATGCATCTCTTCGTATAAAACTACCCATACATTTTCATCAAATTCTATCCGTTGTAATTTTTCTTTCTGTTCTTTTTAATAACTACTGATATTCTTTCATCAAATTATGTTTTGTACTTATTTTTGAACTATTAAAGCCTGGATGAACTCTTCAATTGATTAACTACTCACATCTTTTTAATGGACATATATCTAACTTTTTTTTGGAACTAAATTCTTACTTATGAGCTCGGGACTGCAAAAACGTTAAAAAATTAACGTTCTAAATTATAATCTTGTTTCGGCCTTTAATTCCTTGGACAAAAAAAAGACTAATATGCACTTGTTTATGGGCCGCATAAGGTCTGAATGTAATTGTAGGCCTGATTTTAATTTCTATTGAATATTGCAAACTATTTTTGTTATTTTCTGGAGATGTGAGACAGATTTTCAATAAAAAATAATAATAATAAAATAAAATACTCCATATGTTAAACTTTAAGCTCCAAGTAGATAGGGACGCCACACCACTTAATGGAATAATAAGTGTGTAGTCTGGTCCCTTACAACATTCAGGACGCTTTTTTTTATTTGCCAAACAACTGGCAAGTTAACATTTTTTTCAAGATAAGTATAATTAATTATAGGAGAAAATAATATTTCATTTGATAAGAAATGAGATATATATAAAGTTGGCTTCTATGTCCAATAATTCAACTATTTATATTATTATTGATCAAAATAGCCTAAATGGATGCATCTACGAGATCTGTCTGATTTATTGAAAATATAGTTACATTTTTTTTTATTTGAAAATGCTATAATATTTGTTTTTTGTCAAACATTGAAAATGTATTTATTTGTTGCTAATGTCATCTCTGAATAAAGTTTAAAACTAGAAAAAAGAAAAATCTCGAATCCAAAAATCATCGACCTCTAACTCTCTGAATAATGTCAATTCTGTTACACTATAGATATAGGGGAATCAAATGCAATTTGAATTATTTTCATCCATTTGCATCTCCAGAGTCTTCATTTTCTAGAAAATATAGACCTTAATTAATCATGTAAAATAAGTAATTTTGTATTTTAGTTTTAATGTCCTAATCAGTCATAATCATGTTTTTAGGATTCCAATTACAAAAGAGGAGCTCTATCACGGCATTTATTTTTCTGACTTTAGTTGGTGTCACTATTGAATATTGATTATTGACATAATCCTGCATCACATTTGATGCCAATTAAGCTTATTAATGTAAAATATAATTAGGTAAACAACTTAAACACACTATATTTATCCCATTTTTGGTAAGAATAATTAAGCCAGAAAATATGGCATTATTAGATTCTTGTGTTTCAGGTATAAATTGTGGCAGGTCCGACCCATTAACACCGCATAAGTGCAGTATAATCATATCCATTACTAAATTACTTTAAAATATTGATTATTGTTCTATCTTTTCTTTCCTAATCCTCATAAAAAAGGAAGCAAATATTAAAATTTATTTTAATAAATAGTGTTGTCTTTGGATCAGAAGTCCTTCCAAAACAATTTGGACCCGCACGTTCCCTAGTTAAAAAATAAAGCGGCTGTCAAGAAAGAATGAGAGAAAGAAACATTCAAACACAATAGACCAAATTATGAGCCTAATCACACAAAGCATGTCGTTTGTTTGGCTCCTTTGGTTCAGTTTGTCTTCTCCAGATGTCTTAATAACTGGATAGTCCAGTTCCTTATTTTCTTAATAGATTACTTTTGAATTGAGATTTATGCTGTATCCATGTAACAATTTATGTATTTATTTAACACCTTATCTTTATATTTATTCCAAACAAGAAATATGAACTTGTCATAATTTTCATATATAACTAATAACTCATATATATGTTAAATATGTTATTTACCTCTTTATCGCCTCTCTATCCCTATAAGTTAATATATAAATTTAATATATTATTTAGTTAATTACTTAGAACCAACAATTTCTGAAATGAAACATTATATTATATCTAATTCCAATATAAAGCAAATCATCGGTACATCCATTAATGTTGTGTTTAATAGTTTCAATTCAGTAACATATATTTTTATCAATTCATATACAAGTTTAGGGTTTCGAGTTTAGGATTAACCATATGAAACAAGTTGACATATGAACTTAAAAAATTGGACGAGTTCCATCTATATACAAGTGTAAAAACTAAAATCAGAATAAATTATAATTTAAAATAGATTTCAAAACAAGATCTAGCAGCATGCAACTTGAGAAGTTCGGTTTTCAAAAAAATTAGCTAAAAAAAGAAGACTAACTTGGTAAGTCTGATAATACTCTAATTTATTACTTAGTTTAGAATTTTTCTAGATCTAACTCACAATATGTGTTTTGATTGACTTTATTAAATATATGATGCTACACAAAATTGTAATAGCTAAATATATGCCAAGAATATATTTTTGTATATGTTATATATCTTCAATTGAATGATATAAATAGCTTAATTATTTTAGTATCGAATCTAAATTAATTGAATCATTTATATCATATAATTAAAGATACATAATACAAACACATAATAATAATTATTATTATTTTGAAAAAAAATATGATATATACAGAAATAATAAAATAATTAGAAATATTTCGTCTATAATCTATCAATAATTGATATAGTTCTTGCTTTTGTACTTGATAATTATTTGTATACCTTAATTCTATGATAAAAAATGTACAAATATTTTAATACTGAATCTAAAGTAATTGAATCTAGAATTGAAGATGCATAATACAAACACATAATTATTTTATATTATAGAATTGAAGATGCATAATACAAACACATAATTATTTTAAAAAATATATAATATATACAGAACTAATAAAATAATTAGAAATATTTAGTCTATAATCTATCAATAGTTGATATATTGTTCGTTATGAATATCTTGCAAATGATCAAAATAAGGGGCAAAAAAATATATTTTTAGTTATAATATAGAGTAGAGGTTCTTTTGAAAATAATTTGAATTTTGAATTCAAAAGTTATTTTTTAGGAGACGAATCCGTGTGAGAAAGAATTAGATCTCAGTGGTTCGTAAGAACAAGATCATTTTGCCACTTACAATGTCCCTATCACATATTTAATGAATTCAAAAGTTATTAAATTTACTAACTTCAAAAAGTGGACTTTTCCATCCATATATATAAGTGTAAAACAAATATCAAAATAAATTATTTGTATATCTTAACTGATGATATAAATAGTTCAATTATTTTAGCATCAAATCTAAAGTAACTGAATCATTTATATTATATAATTGAAGATACAATAAACACATAATTATTTATATTATTTTGAAATATATATATATATATATATATAAATAAAATAATTAGAAATATTTTGTCCATAATAATTTATATTGTTCATAATGAAATATCTTGCAAATGATCAAAACAAGAAAAAACATATCCTTGTCAAGTCCATTAACTGAGAATTTTTTTGAATAGTAGCACTATTTTGAAGAATAATTAATCAGATAGTATGATTTTCAAAATATTTGGGTAGGTAGCACTTCCGCCGGCACCTTCCGGCGGACCGAAGTAGTTCCGCCAGAGGGTCTGGCGGAACTAGGGAATATTTTTTTTTTGCTAATCTCGGCCATTTGGCACCCTTAAACAACCTAGACGGTGAAATTGGCCCAAAAATGACGAAAATATAGGTTCCGCCAGAGGGTCTGGCGGAACTACACATTTTCCCAACTTACAATCTGACCCAAAAAGTCCAAAAAAATGGTCTAGTTCCGCCAGTGGGGTCCAGGCGGAACTAGACCATTTTCCCAACTTACAATCTGACCCAAAAAATTTTCAAAATTTAGAGCTTAGTAACGGTTTTTAATAAAAAACCGATACTAAATATTAGTACTGTATCGGTTTTTATCAAAGAACCGATACTAAATCGGGAAATTTTTTTTCCATTTAGTAACGGTTTATATGGTTTATATAAAATAACCGTTACTAAATCTGACACTTAGTAACGGTTCTTCCATCAAAACCGTTACTAAATAAGCAGTTAGTAACGGTTCTTCCATAAAAACCGTTACTAAGTGGAAAAAAATTCTCTAGTTCCGCTAGACCCTCTGGCGGAACTACTTCAGTTCCGCCAGAAGGTCTGGCGGAAGTACTACCCAAATATTTTGAAAATCATACTATCTGATTAATTAGTGCTACTATTCAAAAAAATTCATTAACTGAAGCCCGAAGCCCATCAGTAACGGATAACTAGAGAAAACACAAACAGCCGCAGAAACTCTTCACGAATCCTCTCATCATCGTGACGACTACACGACATCATCCATCCATCGATTTCGCGCTCCTCTGTCCAACACGACACTCTGTCCTTCTCCTTCCACTACAAATACCTCCTCTCCTCCCTAAACCAATCCCAAGAAACCAACAAATCCTTTCCCACCATCAATGGAGATCAACGGCACGGAAGAGAAATCCCCACACGTGGCTCTGCTTGCCACGCCAGGCATGGGCCACCTCATCCCTCTGGCGGAGCTGGCCAAGCGTTTGGTCGGAAAATTCCACTTCACTGCCACCATTATCACCTTTGCGAGCACTGCTTCAAAGACCCAACAAGCTTTTCTCTCCTCTCTTCCCTCCTCCATCTCTTCTCTCTCTCTTCCTTCCGTTTCTCTTTCTGACCTCCCTTCAAATTCTGCCATTGAGACTCTCATGTCGGTCGAAATGATTCGCAACATCCCTGCCCTCACTGAACTGCTCAGCGCATTAAAAACCCAAAGCTCTTTAGTGGCGTTTGTCACTGATTTGTTTGGAGCTGACGCTTTTGATGCGTCTAAAGAAGCAGGGGTACCGGGATACTTGTTCATCCCTACGAACCTCATGACGCTCTCTCTTCTCCTTCACTTGCCTGAAATTGACGCGAAATTGGAGTGTGAATTCAGCGAGTTAAAGGAGCCGGTACAGCTACCTGGTTGCGTACCGATTCCCGGTACTGAGATTCTCCACCCGTTGCAAGACAGGAAGAACGAGTGCTACAAATGGATGCTGCACCATGGCCAGAAGTACCGAGAAGCGAAGGGTATTTTGGTAAATACGTTTGACGCCATTGAACCAGAAGCAGCAAAGATTCTGCGACAGCCCGAGTCGAACAGGCCGCCAGTTTATCCAATCGGACCGTTGATCCAGACCGGTTGGGCCGTCGAAAAGCCAGACGAGTCAGGTTGTACGGACTGGCTGGATAAACAGCCGAAAAACTCGGTTCTCTTCGTCTCTTTTGGAAGCGGAGGTACTCTAACGCAAGAACAAATGAATGAGGTGGCTTTCGGACTGGAGTCGAGCGGTCAACGCTTCCTTTGGGTGGTCAGAAGCCCGAGCGACGTCAGCGGTGACGTCAGCGCGAATTATTACGACGCTGAAAGCAAGAGAGATCCTTTTTCCTTCTTGCCGGAAGGATTTGTGGAGAGGAACAAAGAGAAGGGCTTCGTTGTCTCTTCATGGGCGCCGCAAATAAAGGTGCTGAGTCATCAGGCGACCGGAGGGTTTGTCTGCCATTGTGGGTGGAACTCGACCTTGGAGAGCGTCGTTCATGGAGTTCCGATGATCGCCTGGCCGCTTTTCGCCGAGCAGAGGCAGAACGCGGTGATGCTTGAGAGAGGAGTTGGGGTGGCGCTGAGTTTGAAGAAGAGAGCGGATGGGGTGGTGGAGAGAGAGGAGCTTGCGAGAGTCGTGAGAGAGCTGATGCAAGGAGAGGAGGGAGAGAGAGTGAGAAGAAAGGTGGCGGAGCTGAAGGAGAAGGCGGAGGTTGGACTGAGGGACGGCGGAGAGTCGGCGAGGGCTCTGGAGGAGGTGGTGGGGTTGTGGAAGAAAGAATGTGGGTGGTCTGAAAGCTGAAAGTTAAAGAGTGGGGAGTTAATACGGTTGATGCCATGGATCATCTTGATTGTTTGATTTTTCTTTTATTTTTGAGGTTGGTGTAATAATATTGTTCATTAGGATGGAAACACGTCAGGAATAAGGTTTTTCTTTCTTTCTTGGGGTAAAAATGTATCTATGTAATGTTGATAAATTTGGTTTTAGGTTTGTATTAATTATTCTAAGATTGTTCTATTAATTTTATGATGCTAGTTGGCAATTATATTATGTTTTTATTGTGGATCTAACTATCAAATGGATTGTTGAAGTATTTGTGCTGCAGTGAAGTCACTTTTGTGTGCAACTTATGTAACTCTTTTTTTTTTTGCAAAGAAGAATTGATAGTTCTGCTCCTCTGCGAGAGAATGGTTGCAGGTTCCATGAAGGAAATGGGGCCCACACTTTTTTTGATTAATTATTTTTGGATCTAATTAAGTATGAATCTAAGTATAAAACTCAATTTGTTGAAGCTGATTTGACATCTCATTCCTATTAATATGCGCAAAATCATTTCAAAAATAATTTTTTTTGTATGATTCCTGCATTATTCTACTTTATTATATAAAATAAATAACTTGGAAATAGTTGGGAAAGAACCTAAGGTGAAGGTGGATCAAACAGTAATCCTTAAATAGTAAAGTCATTTGCAGATTTCAATTTGATAAATGATTTTTGGCTCTAATTAAGTATGGATCTAAATGCGACTTTTGTTTTTGAACCGGCAAAAAAAAAAATTAATTCGGAGAATAGTCTAATTTTTAAATTATTTAAGAAACTAGTCGTTACTGAACTAGTTTCGCCCAATGACGGACTAGGCGAAACTTAATGTTCACTGGCAGCAAAAAAAAAAAAAAAAAAATTTGTTTTGCCAGTTGGGGCGAAACAATATTTTTTAGCTTAATTCAGTGGGGAAAAAAATCAGAAAATTGATATTTCGCCCCGTCACTGGTCGAAACTAATTTTCTATAGAGTCTTAGGTGCTACCAGTTAACTGCTTTCTAATAGTGCCTATGCAACTATTATTGATTATGCTTTCAAATAAGTTAATTAATTTTTTAAGATAAAAAAACCTATTTTTGTAGCTTAGGTTTATAAACACTTGTATTTAATTATGGAACATACTACTAATTGCTTCTTTGGTAATATAAATGAAATATTTGGAATTATTTTTATTAGCATTTTATTCATTTTCTTCTTTTTTTATTTGAATCTTGCTAGGTCAAGTTCACACTCCCTTTTATTTTTATTTTTTTGAAAGATAAGTGTTTGCTTATGTTGTATTAATACGAATAAATAATCGTTATATGGGCTATTTATAATTATAGAACTACAAAAACTAAAATATTATAAATCCTTAGAGCAACAGTTACTATCTAAGAAATATAAAAATAGCAGGAACACAAACTTGTCTTCCTTATTTCTCAATAAGTAGTGGGACGAAATATCAATTTTCTCATTTTTTCCCACTGAATTAAGCTAAAAAATATTGTTTCGCCCCATACTGGCAAAATTTTTTTTTTTTTTTTTTGCTGTCAGTGAACAGTAAGTTTCGCTGAGCGAAACTGACCCAAAAAATAACTCAGTTTCACCCAATAGCTGAGCGAAACGGGCAGTTTCACAAATAATTTAAAAACTAAGCTATTTTTCAAATTAATATATTTTTTTTGGCCACTTTAACAAAAAATCTCTAAATGCACAATGAGCATCAATCTTCTTGAATTAATGTATGGAAATGTCCAAACAAGAAAATCTTCGTGGCGGCAATTTGGGAGGCAAAGATCTGGCGCGAGAATCTTTAATTGCCATGAGAGCTATCAAAGTAGGGAGGTTAATTATACTTTAAAACTCTTGCTTATTTTTATTTTTATTTTTTTGAAAGAATAAAATTCTTGCTTATTAGAGTAACTCTTGGTTGTGATTAAGGGCCCTAAGCCTGGTACTGTATTGAGCTTTTATTTTGATTTATTTAAGTATCTCGTGGGCTATAGGTCTACAGAGCTTAAAAAAAATTAAGCTATGTTTTTAGAAGCATGGATCTAAGTACAGATTAAAACTCAATTATTCTGTGCGTTATGGCATCAAAATCATTTGAAAGTTATAATCCGGTATGATTCAAAAGCATATTGTACTTATATAAAATAAAATAGCTTGGAAATAATTTGAAAAGTACCTAAGGTGGAGACTGGAGGTGGCCTTAAATAGTAAAGTCAATTGCAATTTCACTTTGATTAATAATGATTAATAATTTTTGGCTCTAATTATATGGATCTAATCAATACAAAACTTAATTTGTTCTCTTGTCTTTCTCCATTCTATCAAAAATATATATATATATATATATATATATATATATATATATATATATATATATATATATATATATATTCTCTCGTCTTGAATTTAGATTGTATAGTAAAGATATTTATCTAAAATAAAACTCAATTTTTTCTTTAGCCTGTTATATTAGAAAATTCACATTTATGTTTTTTATTTGTAATGAATTATGAAAATAAATTCTAAATATTGATCCAGACCGGCTGGGCCGTCGAAAATCCAGACGAGTCAGGTTGTATGGACTGGCTCGATAAACAGCCAAAAAACTCGGTTCTTGTCATCTCTTTTGGAAGTGGAGTTACTCTTAACAAAAGAACAAATGGATGAGGTCATTGGAGGAGCCAGTGGCGAATCTTAGTAGAGACATGGAGGGGCAGCTGCCCCCCAAAAAATTTAAAATTTTAGTGTATATATATATATATATATATATATATATATATATATGGTAATACTACTGTATTTTATGATAAATTTATATATTATATGTATTCCGTCCCTTCAAGATTTTTACTGTATTTTCTACTACGGCTCTCCCCCCCCCCAAGGATTCGGGTCAAGATCCGCCACTGGGCGGAGCTGAAGGAGGTGGGGCCGAGAGACGGCGGAGAGGCTGCGAGGGCTCTGTGTGAGAATAAGGCTTTTATTTAGGGATATTTAAGTAAAATTCAATAAAATGTCACATATCGAAAAAATAATAATAATAAATAATTATTAGACATTAAACTATGCATTATGAAAATAAAATATAGTAACTGAATGGAATTTGAGTTATAAAATGGATGTTGTCATTAGTCAAAATATTAGACACTAAACTGAAGAAAAAAAATATTTAATTCCTCCTTCAATCTGTTACTCAAGAGATTAATTAGGGGATTAAAAGAAAATTTAATGAAAAAGAATGGTCTGGCCGTTTCTTATGACAAGATATATATGAGTGTTTGGCCATTCTTTTTTTCACGAAGAGTGGCTTTTCTTCCTAATTGCTCTGGCGCAAAGGGCACAATGCTGCTACTGGATTTTTGTGGAATTCTTCCTTCATTGCTTACTTGGTAATATGATATTTTAGCTATTAACTATTGTTTTTATATTACTCATTTTAATCTGTCTAGTTAAAAGTAGATATATCAGATTATGTTGTGATCATAGTGATGAATGATGATTAAACTTTATTTCATGGGTTATTTTATTTATCAGTGTCAGTAGCTTATCTGATTGATTATGACTTTCTATAGACGTGGTTCATTTGGAATCAAATTTTATTCTCTTTAAACTATAATAATAATAATAATAATAATAATAATAATAATAATTAATATATATCAATAGTAGTGAATTACGAGAGGTATTTTAAGAAATATAAATATGAGTCAGCTGCACACGGGATTACGAAACCGTGGTCACTTAGCCGCACATGATATTGTGAAATCATAGCCGCATAATATTGAAAATAAAGCCGCACACGGGAATGCGAAATTGTGACCGCTTAGCCGCATATGGAATAGCGGAAGTATGACTGCTGAATTGGAACTAAAAACAAAGTCGTACATGGGATGGTGAAACTATGACCACTTTATTTAAAAGTGATTACCCCCAATAAAAGTAAATAAATGAATATATTTTTTAATGATAAATTGTTTTTTTTTTGGTCTAATATCAACTTATAACGTATGGTTAGTAAATTTATGTCGTTATTATCTTTTTACTCACCTCTTTGATTTTGTGTTTGTGCGCAGGTTAGAATCGGTAGATTTGGATTGCGGATGAAGGATGGCGCGTATTTTAATAAACTTTAATTAAATAATGTTGAATAAACGAGAACTATTTAGTCACATATTTATTTTATCATTACTCAACTTAATTAAATAAATTTAGTTTAGATATTATGTTGATATTTTAGATGTCGTTTGCCTTGTTGACTTAAAGTTACACTTGTAATCTGTAATTTGGATTTGGGGTGCAACACTCCGGAGGTGGTGGTGGAGTTGTGGTTGTGGAAGAAAGAAAGAAGGTGGGTGGTGTGAAAGTGAAATTTAATACGAGAGTCAATAGGGATAAATTTGATATTTTGAGTTTTAGGGAGGATATACCTGAAATTTCCCCGAGTTAATATGGTTGTTGCCATGGATAAGCTTGATTAATTATTTTTTTTTATAATCTTTTGAGGTTGGTGCAGTATTGATTAGGATGGAAAGAAGTCAGGAACAAGGTTGTCTTTCTTGTGGTAAAAATGTATCTACGTAATGTTGATAAATTTGGTTTAAGGTTTGTGTTTAATTATTTAAGATTGTCCATTGATTATATGATGTTAGTTGTGTCTTTATTGTGTTTTAATTGTGGATATATATACGAATTTTTTTGCAAAATAGCACTTTTTTGAACAATAATTAATCAGATGACACTATTTTACAAATAATTGGGTATCTAGCACTTTCGCCAGAGGATCTGGCGGAACTGAAGCAGTTCCGCCAGAGGGTCTGGCGGAACTAGTGATTTTTTTATTTTTGTTAATCCTGGCCATTTGAAACTCTTAAACATGCTTAATTAAGGAAAAAAGCCAGTTCCGCCAGAGGGTCTGGCAGAACTGAATAAAATTTATTTTTTCAGGTAAAACTCGTAATTTAGAAGGCCAATTAGCTCAAAAAATTATGAATTCAGAAGTTCCGCCAGGTCCTCTTGCGAAACCAGAAGTTCCGCCAGACCCTCTGACGGAACATATTATTTTATATTTTTATGCCTCTAAACAGTCATGAAAATTTAGCAAAAAAAAAAAAAAAAAAAAAAAAAAACTGTTCATAGTTCCGCCAGACAGGTTCCGTCAGAGGTTCTGGCGGAACTTATGGTTCCGCCAGAGGGTCTGGCGGAACTGGCTTTTTTCCTTAATTAAGCATGTTTAAGAGTTTCAAATGGCCAGGATCAACAAAAATAAAAAAATCACTAGTTCCGCCAGAACCCTCTGGCAGAACTACTTCAGTTCCGCCAGACCCTCTGGCGGAAGTGCTAGATACCCAATTATTTGTAAAATAGTGTCATCTGATTAATTATTGTTAAAAAAAGTGCTATTTTGCAAAAAAATTCCTATTGGAGGCAAAAAAAATATAAAATAGCCAGTTCCGCCAGAGGTTCTGGCGGAACTTATGAATTCGTAATTTTTTGAGCTAATTGGCCTTCTAAATTAAGAGTTTAACCTGAAAAAATAAATTTTATCTAGTTCCGCCAGACCCTATGGCGGAACTAACTTTTTTTCTTAATTAAGCGTGTTTACGGGTGCCAAATGGCTGAGATCAACAAAAATAAAAAAATCACTAGTTCCGCCAGACCCTCTGGCGGAGCTACTTCAATTCCGCCAGAGGGTCTGGCGGAAGTGTTATCTGCTGAAATATTTCGAAAAAAATGCCATTTGATTTATTATTCTTCAAAAAAGTGCTATTTTGAAAAAAAATTCTATATATACAGGTACATTAGTCATTAATAACTATCAGATGAATGGTTGAGGTTTTTGATCTACAGTGAAATTAGACCTTTTGTGCTTCATAGTTATCACTTCAAAATATTTTTTTTTTAGCAAAGAAGAATTGATTGTTCTGTTCCAGTGCGAGAGAATTGTTGTCATTTTATTTTTAATATCATGGCAGTTCCATCCATTTTATTTTTAATGCATAAAATCATAATAAAATTTGTGATCTTGAGTAAGTTGATATAATGTTCGTCGCATGTTCCTCAATCCACCAAATTGTCAATGACATAGTGACATTTTTGTTGTTGATGACTTGGTTTAATGCATAAAATTATACCAATTCATCAATAATGTAAAGCATGCAAACTTTATTATAATGTTTTCTTAATTACCCACAAATATACAAGATGGGGGAGCAACATAAATATTTTAATTGTATAACTTGTCAAATCAATATTCATATTTCAAATAATTATAAAAAAACATATTCATATTATAAATTAATTTATTTTCTGTATGTAGGACAAAATTACTTATGTGCTGTAATCTAAGCTGTAACATGTTTTTTTAGAAATGGAAGTATTTGATAGCCGTTTCGGCCACGCCTTAAAAAAAATATTACAAATGAAATTTGCGATTAATTTAAATCATTCTTTTATCATCTCTGAAAGAAACAAATATATGAGGTAATGTCTGATATAGACGACTTGTTAATTATTAGAACTAATCCAATAGTTGGTAAGTTTATTTCAAATATGAAATGTTGATACGCATCCAAGAAAAAGTAGGATCATTCTAGTGAAGATGAGTGGAGGTCAAAAAACAATCACTCAAATGAGATGCACTTAGTTTTCCACCATATCATGCTTATATGATTAGCATTTACTTTTGTACTATATGATTAGGATCTTATTCCTTGTTTCCGTTGCGTGCTTGATTCTTGAAAACTTTATGCATTCTGGTTCCTTGCTGCACTTACCATGTAACGAGTAACGACATATGTGGCCTCATGATGTTTCAAATTCAATAATGTTTTCAATAAGAAGCCCAATATGGTCCAGAGACAACTTGGGCCTAGTTCATTTGACCATTCAACAAAAACACGAAACTTAATTAACAAAAAGTTGTGAAATGGAGAAAAGAATGTCTTAGAAGATTTTGGGCCTTTAGGAAAACATGGGCTAATAATAATCATAATAATAAATTGTCAGTTTTCGGACTTTTTTTTTTTTTATACCATTATTTCCCAAAATAAATCAATATTTGTCACTGTTTTGAAAATAATGTGGTAACTACCATTTCCGCCACTACTAGTGGCGGAACAGATGTTGTTCCGCCACTAATAGTGGCGGAACATGTGAATTTTATAATTTTTCAAAAACGGGATTAATTAGTGAAAAAAACGTGTTCCGCCATCGCCACTCGGCGGAACAGGGAAAAATTTACTGTTCCGCCACTTTCATCGGCGGAACAGAAAAAAATTAATTTTTTCTTTAAAAAAAAAATATTTTTTCCTGTTCCGCCACTAACAGTGGCGGAACACTGTTCATTTGCACTAATTAATCATGTTTAGTCAGTCAAATGAGAAATTTTTGAAAAAACGAAAATTCACATGTTCCGCCACTAGTAGTGGCGGAACAGAGTGTGTTCCGCCACTGGTAGTGGCGGAAATGGTAGATACCACATTATTTTGAAAGTGATGGTATTTACTGATTTATTTTGGGAAATAATGGTATAAAAAAAAAAGTCCAGTTTTCGGCTGTCAGCATTGCCGAATATGTAAAATTAATATAGAAAAGATATGTTAATATTCAAAATGTATAACGACCCGCGCATAAAAAAGATATTTCCACAAAAATGGTAAAGATTAACACACTTCACAATAAATTCATACACACACACTACTTGAAAGCTAAAATAAAATTTTGCCACCAACGCCAATGAAGAAAACATCACGAACAACCAGGTATAAAACCAAGTTTTTTTCAATATATCAATCCATCCCACAAAGAGAGTCAAAGAAAGACAAACACAAACAATTTCACCATCAAATCAAACCACATCCTTCTTCCAAATTTGAACCACTTCCTCCATCGCCTTATATGATGATCCACTTTCGAGCAGTGTGCTGACAGCCGCTTCCCTCATCTTTGCTGATCTTTCTCTCACCTTATCCATTTCCTCCCATTCCATTAAACACTTAACAGCCCTAGCAATTTCATCCCTCTTAATCAATCCACTCTTCTCACATTCTTTTGGCCTCAGACAAACTTTCACATCATGAGTCAGCAACACAGAATTCATCCTCTGCTCAGCACGTAACGGAAAGGCAATCATTGGCAAACCATTCGTAATGCTCTCTAGTGTTGAGCTCCGTTGGCAATGCAAGATAAAAACTCCAATCGATTTATGTTTCAAAATCGCCAATTGAGGCGCCCATGTTGTGATAACAAAACCATTTCCCTTATGATTGCTTATCTCTAACCCAAGGGCTAATTCAGTAACTTGCTCTGGTTTAAGCAAACGCGAGGTTAAAGTTTAATAGTTAATCTCGTACTTTTATTCTCTTAACATAAATCATAGGACATGTTAAATCCATATGTTTCACTGCGCATGTAACGCATGGCTATGGATTTCCCAACATCCTTTACTCCTTGTACATGCTCAATACTACTCCAAGGTGTTGTGTTTCCCTCGCGGTCTTCGTTAAAGGCTTCGCACTCACGGTAGTGTTTCGACGCCTGTGGTACTCCTTCTATGGTCGCGGCCTGGTTGCTAACTTTCCACCTTTTCTTCCTTGTTTCTCCTTTCTTTGAAAGTTCCGTACCCCCCAGATATTTAATAGTAATAATTATTATTATTATATTTTTTTTTCATTTTTTTTTAAAAATAAATGAATACATGGGTTGCCGCCCAAGAAGTGCTTGTTTTAGAATGCTATCTCGACCACCCCTTTCTTAGGCTGTGGCGGGTCTTCGTGGGCGTATGTACCGCCCTTCTTGACCGACACTCCTTCAATGTATTGCTTCATCTCATCTAGCCATTCACCAAGCAGTATAGTATTATCACACTTTTGTCGTGTCATTTCTTCTTGCGCTCCTTATACAACCCTGTACATTATTTTGCCTCCAGTCGTGGCTCTTCCAATTCATTCCCGAGTTTATCGATACAAAATGATATTAACAACACATGTTAATCCATTTTGAGCATGATCATGCATTTCCTTCGGTCTTAGTTCATGGACATTTGTTTGATTCTCCATCGTTAAGAGTTTCAAAATTTCTATATTTGAATTGCTGGTGAGAAGAAGAGAGTTTTGTATGTTTAATATGGAGGGTTGCAAGTTGTGATTGGTCCCACTACTATTAGATGAAAGTCGTCTGGTATAACTGAGTTGAATTTTATTTATAAAATTTTCAATTTATTTAGGAACTATTATTATCATATATTTAAATTCATTAGTTCGTTTATGCTTTACATTTGAGCTCATGATAGGAACTAATTAGCATTAGCACTGACTTTTGAGTTGGTTCTTTCTGCTACAAGATGCGCATCTCATGATCCAATCTCTATCGGCTTGCAAATAATATGATCCAATTCTCTCTTTTTAGTACAGAGGGAAAGCACGATTCAATCTACTGTGTCTTCTTTCCTGATTTACCCACCAGTACATTTATCCTTATACAGTCGAGTTCTTCAGCCTAAAATGTAATGCGAACAAAGTCTACACAGGATTTATCCAGCCATTTGAAATAAATTAATTTCATTCATATTGTTATCTGGAGAGAAATAGATAATCTTTGGTTTACATGAATGGTTAATTATTAAAATCAATTCCGTGATGGATGAGTTTATTTCAAATATGAAATGTTGATCCACATCCAAGAAAAAGTAGGATCATTCTAGTGAAAATGAGTAGAGGTTAAAAACAATCATTCAAATAAGATGCACTTATTTTATTTTATGATGATAAAAATAGTAAGTAATATAGTAATGATATAACTCTTCAATCAAATGGAAACAACTAATCCCTGTAACGAGTATAAAAGGCAGCCCAATTTAGATACGAATTTCTAAACATATCTATCTTATGAACCTTGACTAGAGCCTTTAGGCCCAACCAAACCGGCCCAAATTGTATAATTGGATGATACAAACTGGGTTCCAACTACTACTAGAATAATTATAACAAAATCTCTCTAGCACAAAATAAAGGATTAGAGCTACAGCTAAATACTTATTACTTACTAACAAAATACTACTTTTTAGTTGATTGATTTGGAGATGAAATTTGCGATTGCTTCCACAGCTTCCCTTTCTGCCTGATCCTGAGTGATTCCGGAAGCTTCTAGAAACTTCTTACCGATCTTGAAAGAATGGTCACCACCGTTTATTATATGCACCTCATTCTTGCAACTCATTTTCTTGCGAGTTGTTTCTAGTTTATCCAAGGGGCACAATCCATCTTTACTCCCCTAGAAATAAAATATATCACAAATATCGTTAATGATTTGGTAAATGATTTATTTATTACCTGTACAAACATTGTTGGGGCTTTTAGCTGAATCAAAGTCTCATCTCTCACTGCTCCATTCATGCCCTAAATTATATCCAAAATTGCAATATTGATTAAAATAAATGTTTAAATCAAATACATGAAATTTACTACTAACCCAATAATAGAAATTACCTTTAATGGATAACCTAAGCAAACAATAGCAGCCACATCAATCTCAGCTGATCCAGCGACCATGCAGCTAACTCTGCACAAAAATAAATAAAAATCAAATAAATTTCACACATCTAAAATCTAATAAATCAAGATAAAAAAGAATTAAATTTAAAATTACCTTGAACCCATTGACTTTCCCATGAGAACTAAAGGACGGTCAGGATACTTATTCACAGCATCTTTTATGACATTTAAATGATGGTCTATTAATTTCTCTGCTTTTGGTGGCGCTCTTTTCTTTCCACCAGACATATCTATTGTACACAATTCATGATTATTTGTGTTTGTCATAGAGAAACAATTTGAATAAACTTGAAGGGTAAATTTGTATATTATGGAGTTTAGAATTTACATGGATAGTCGAAGGTAATTACTTCAACTGTTTCCAGTGCATCTCCTGTCATTTTCTTCCATCTGTAATTAATAATTAATTTATCTTCTGATTTTAACCAAAAAGCAAGGATTTGGAGTCCAAACACTCGAATAAAATAAAGGATTAAACTGCTGAAATGAAAAAGAAGTGACCTTAGCATCCAATCGGAAGTAGAAGGAGCTCCAGCACCATGAGCAAACACAACTACAGGCCCAACCCCTCTCTCTTTCTCTTTCTCTTTCTCTTTCTCTTTCTCTTTGGCTGGAGAAGGAGAAGGAGAAGGTAGGTCATTGCCGGCCGCTGTCTCGCTCTTCCGGCGACGCTTAGACGGCGGTAGTTTCGGAGCCATCGTGTCTCAACTCTGATAATGTTTAGGTGGTCGCGGTCCATAATGGGATTACTAATAAATAAATAGGCCAGAGCTCAATATTTATCTGTCCGAGTATAATATTTGGGCCTCTGTAGAGAAGCCCGGTAGTAATATAAGTGGATATACATCTCTCAATCAATAAATAAAATTTAGAAAATTACTTTTAATCTTTTATAATAACATTCTAGACAGTATAATATAGTTCCAAACCAAATCAATCCTCTTAACAACAGTAAATAAATCATACACGCAAGTATTCATTCATGTGTGGTGTATATAAAGGCCAATACCAATATATACATACCCTCAAGCAATGCCATAGGAGTAGGACTGAACATCATACAGTAAACATGCTAAAGAGTCCAAAAAACCATCAAACAAAACACATGAGAGAGAAACTTCCAAATACAAAGAAAGAGGCTCCTATCCTGCAAGACAAATGCTAAGAGTCTTCATTGTAACCAATCTGATGACAGTATCAACAAATATTTCAGGATCCTATATCCTTTCATGAGAGCTTGAAGTAGCCTCTGATTCATTTCGGCGAGAGCTTGTATTAGTTATTGACGGAAGCAACAATTCAATTGGAGTATCCCAATGGTATGGCAGAATTGTTCCCTATGTTAATTAGAAATTTCAATGTTAGCTTTGTTTCATATAAGTGGTAATTTTAACCAGTTCTGTTTGGAATGAATTGGGCTAAATTCTTTAGTACTTAATATTACATACCCAAAATATGATCTCTCAAATTGTTAGTAAAGAAACTAGTAGTAGTACAAGGCACGAGAAGTTGTGTAGCTAAGAAATTACCTCTTGTTTATCAATCTTTATCTGACTGTTTCTGGATCCGTCCTCTCCAGAGCACCATTTCACCAGCCTCGCGCTGCCATGTATAGATAAGGTCTTCAAGCCAGTGAGGCACTTCACGCTCTGAGGCAAAGTCTCTAGCTTGAAGCAGCCCCAAATTGCCAACACCTCAAGCTTTGTAAGGTTACCGAAAGTTTCAGGCAAAGTAACAAGTTTGCCGCAACTAAAGATAATCAAGGTCTTGAGAGGGATCGGGTTCTCATTGTCGCTAATACTGCCAGGGATGGATTTTAGGTCATCACAAGACCCAATCTCCAAAGTTTCAAAGGTAGGTAATGATAGAATATTTTGAGGCAAGGAGTGGAGCTTTGGGCACAAGATAATGAGCAATTGCTTCAGTGATTTGTGATTATCAAAAGATTAAGGTAGTGTCTCTAATTGGCTACATCCTTGTATGACTAGGTATTTAAGGCTAATTAGGCGAGAGATGCTTTTCGGCAAGTTCGTCAGATATTTGCACTTCTTAATAAGTAAGCTATGGAGGTTCCGCAAATTATCCAAAGAATTGGGAAGTCCGGTAATTTGTAAATTGTAACAACAAAGGTACCTCAATTGCTTTAGTTGTCCAGTCGATTTGGGCAATTTTTTGAATACAGAGTTACTTAAATTTATGACTGGTAATTTTTTTGCACGAGAGAATAGTTGGTCATGAAGCTCATGTCACTTGTAATCTCTAACATCAAGTGCTCTTACATTTTTAGGAAGAGTATTTGCCCTGATTAATGAATCCTTGTAATTAATCAGTTGAACGTACTGAGAAAATGTGGTGCTATTGTTATTTTGCTTCCCTTGTTCGCAAATAAGGATCTCGTCTCTTGCAATTGATCTTGTGAGATCATGAACCAAGCCATGCATCTGTAAGAACCCTTTTTATGGTTGTGATGCATTAACTTGAAGGAATGACATCCCGATAAGATTGTCGATATACTCTTTGCCGAGTTGTTCTAATGTTGAGTTTGTTCTGTCTTCTTGGATCAATCCCAAGGCAATCCACTGCCTGATAAGCTCATCTTTGCCTATTTCAAAACCTTTGGGGTATATGGAACAATATGCAAAACATATTTTCAAATGGGCAGGCATGTCATAATAGCTTAGTTTCAAAGATGATAATGTTGAAAAATCCACAGCCATATACGCTACATGCGTAGCGAAACCTATGGATTTAACCCGCCCTAGAATCTATATTAAGGGAATAAAAATACGATATTAACTATTAAAATTTATACCTCGGATCTTCTTGATCCGTGAGAAGAAGAACGGATGTAGGTCTGAACTTTTCTGACTTGCAATCTTCTCCTTCCTGAAACTCGACTCATGACCTCCTTGCTTCTCCTAGGGATGAAGATCGATCGCTCGCAAGTTTTCAAGATAGAGAACCTCTACTCGTATCCACGCGAACTTCAGACGTACGGAATAACCGGACTTGGTTAGACAAGTCCAGAAATACTTTCCGAAAATCTCTCAAAACTTTCTCTCTCTTTTCTATGTAATAGACGGCCTCTAAGTCTTATGAATTGTGTATCGAATAGAAGAGGGCTACCCCTTTATTTATACTAGAGAGAAGGGTGAAAGAATGACAACTTTCGTTAAGGAAACAAATCCTGCCTGCCGCGTGAACAGTAATTTCTGCCTCGAACGGACCATCGTTTCCATATAAACGACAATTGTTCGCCAAGAAAATCAGCACATACCATATGTGTTCCGTTCGAACGCGTGAACAGTAATTCCTGCGCGTGAACAATAATTCTAGCACAATCAAATATCCAATATTTGATTTATTCTTTCGCCATTTATACATCACATGTATAACTGTTATTGAGGTATTTTCATCCTATACGAATGGAGTTCATTGTGTGACCGTGTAGATTCCATTTAACGCTGGCAACGATCTTCTAAATATCGTAAGTCATGAGTAACCTCTAGACTGATGTCATGACTACCCATTTTAAATGAAATGATTAGCGATCATAAAACTATCTGAATAGACATTTGCTTATTCCTTTTGTTTTACGATATACGTTTTGATCACAAGGGACGGTAATATGTCATCCTTGAGTTTGATCAAAGTCTCTTTCCTGATCGAGAATTAGACTGAATAAATACAAAATGATATTAACAATACATGTTAATCCATTTTGAGCATGATCATGCATTTTCTTCAGTCCTAGTCGCTCAGGGGACCCAGAGATATCTCCCTCTTGTTGAGAGGAACAAATCCCATCTCGGTCACTCACATTCCTCATCATGATTCAATGCATACTTAATGATGACCTTAATAATCATCCCGTTACGGATGACGTAGGATCATATTAAAGTATGTAGTTCCACATGCAGGAATCCATGGTGACCTCAGGTCGTAGGAACAAGCACATTATTCATATGAAAATCTCTAATGACATATACCATGTATATTCTCATAGTGTGGCCAGTCCATCACGTGTTCTCTACCACGAACCTATATTCCAGACTTGTTATCCCTATGTCCATGATCAGCAGTACATCATCATCCGGTATGCGAATATACTAGTGCAGATGTGTAGCTTCTTACTTGGAAGTATGTTTATCTCTATAAACATCCCACATATCATTATGGATGGTTTAGAATGCAATTCGTTAGTTCACGGTTCTACTATCAGAATCACTTATTCTGATGACGTGAGTCCGAAATGACATTCATGGTTGATATAAGAAATTTACATTCACAACCCATACACATAGATATATAAGAAACAACCTTTATTAAATAAATAATAATGTCTTAATACACAATTAATTTCCTAACATAAATATATTTGGTTTAAGACACTAATCCTACAAGTAATATTTCTCTTTCATCTTTTAACTCCCAAATATCACTTTCTCTCACCGACTAGACACATGTCCGCAAGAACAGAAACATCCTTAGATTTTATGAATAAATGCCGAATAGTTTCCGGAACTTCTTTGAAGTTGATATTATTCACCCCCAAACATTCTCCCAAAGAGATAATAGAATCCATTTGATGCATGCAATCGTGCATGACATAATGCCCAATATCATCGAACTTGCCTTTCGCTATTAAGAAAGATTTTTTTACCAAAATATTAAAGTAATCCTTCCCGATATCTTCGGGTTGTTCATCTCCATTTTGAGATTGTGGAATCATCCCTAAAGTCAACCAAATGCCAACTAACTCTTCTTCAGTATAATAATAATCTTCAGGAAATATACTACAAAACCGAAAATAACTTTGTACTCTGATAGGGAGGTTTCGGTTGCTTAATTTTAACACGTTCAATACTTTATTATTATCCATTGTTAAATTCATAGCATTATTATTCAGTATGTGTCTCCAATGGCCTAAATATGGCTTAGAGTTTAATACACCCCCCACAGCTTTTGTAAGTAATGGCACACCTCCAAGTTTCACTGCTACATCCATAATTACAGGTTGCAACTGACTATAGTCTGCACGGTTAAAACCAACAAACGCATGTTTATCCAAAAGAAGAGCAGACATTTCCTTATTTAAACCTTTCAAATTATGTTGCAAGTGCCCGGATCCTTCCATCACATTTTTTGCCATTTTTGCAACAGAATCCATTCGAGTTGTCAAAATGATCTTGCTTCCAGATTTGCAGGATTGAAGTGGAGCAAACAATTTTTTCCAACAATCTGTCTTTTTATCATCCCACACATCATCCAATACAAGCAAGAACTTATGAGGACAAAGTTTTGGCATAACTTTGTCCAGATGAGTGTACAATCTTCCCTAAAATTGTAGATACATCAAATGTATTAGAAACACAAATCCATATTTTTTTCGAGAAATATTCATTCACACTCTCATCATTATAAATATCTTGTGCAAGTGAAGTCTTGCCTATTCCACCAACACCAACAATTGCAAGAATTGAGACAGAGCTTTCTGAATTCGATTCTTCACCTGATCTTGAGCTCAACAACCATTTTGTTAGCTCTTCTTTTTCCTCTGCATGCCCAAATAGAATTTTCTCACTCGGCGAAAAGCCGGTCTCCCTATCTCTGCAATCTCAGCACACTTATCGTCTCGAAAAGCACGTTGCTCCAAAATTTCAAAATGCTGAACAAATTCCCCGGCACGTGCACCAACTTCATCCAACTCCTTCACAACCTCCCGCAACTTTATAAGAATGGGGTCATCTTTAAAGGCACGTTTCATATTCTTCATGGTGCATTTGGATATGAAGGCAGAGCAACACATTTTCACCCCTTTAAAATCAGATTCATAGCCTAGTTGCACCTCAGTAAGGCCGGGTTTTTCATCCTCCGATTCGAACTGTTACCGTCTGTTGCCTCGGAATTCGTTCAAGCATGAAGGTTTTTTCCGGTTTCTCTCCCCTACTTTGTCCACTTTCGGAATTTAATCCCACTCACCAACTCTGTCTCCTTGCGCCTCTAAAAAGTACATTATTGCATAAATTCTTCTTAATTAACATAGCTCCAAACTTAGACTATATTTTTATATGTTGCACTTGCATATACTACATATAGGAAAACTACAAATTTTTAGCTCATGCATGGTTTGGGTTGTCTTGTCTCAACTCCCAAGCTTGCGTGATGGACCATGGTATTTCTATTTTCAAGTCATTTAACTAAAAATAAACTTTCAAATAATATATGTTGTAACAAAATATATAAGAACATTAATTTATATTTTTTCACCTCAATGAAAATGCAGCACCAAAAAAATGTACATCTTAACCAGCTGGAGGAACATTTTAAATTCAAAACAAATTTTTTTTTGCATTTGACTAATTTATTACTTACTATTCTTTCTTTCCGAAAAATCTATCCGAATTTTTTTTCAATGAAACGAGCATATATACACACTAAACATGACTTTTAGTGGCACACAAAGATTGTGGAGAAATAATTTAAAATGAATAAAAAATTTTGTTTGCATTTGAATAATTTAGTATTTACTATCATTTTTTACGAAAAATCTATGCGAGTTTTTTTGAATGAATCGATCAAATAAACGCACGAAACATGAGTTTTAGGTGCAAACAAAGATTGTGGAGAAATATTTTAAATTGAATACAAATTTTGGTTTGCATTTGAATATTTTAGTTTTTACTATCCTTCATTAAGAAAAACCTATCCGAGTTTTGTTTGAATGAAACGAGCGAAGTAACACACGAAACTTGAGTTTTAGGTGCAAACAAAGATTGTGGACAAATATGTTAAAATTAATAAAAAATTTCGTTTGCATTTCAATAATTTAGTATTTACTATCATTCTTTTTGAAAAATCTATACGAGGTTTTTCCGAAAGAAATGAGCAAACAAACGCACGAAACATGAGGTTTAGGTGCAAACAAAGATTGTGGAGGAACATTTTAAATTCAAAACAAATTTTCTTTTGCATTTGACTAATTTATTGCTTACTATCTTTCTTTCCGAAAAATCTATCCGAGTTTTTTTTCAATGAAACGAGCATATATACACACGAAACATAACTTTTAGTGGCACACAAAGATTGTGAAGAAATAATTTAAAATGAATCAACCCCATCCTTGATGCGCATGGTATATCCAAGAGCCTTAATGGCCACAGGCACCCCTTTGCACTTATTTACTATCTCCCATCCTATTTCTACTAGTTCTTGGTTACCTCTTTGAACATCAGATTCAAATGCTATATTTGAAAATAAGACCCGACAATGTTCATCTGGCAGAACCTTTATCAAATGTGGTCGAGTTGCACCAATTGAAGTAGCAATTTCATGATTACGGGTGGTCAAAATGACCTTGCTATTCTTCATTCCACCTTGTAAACTTTTCTTTAATTTCTCCAATTCCATCCCTCTTTCTTCCCACAAGTCATCCAAAACAATCAAAAATCTCTTTCCATCAAGTAATTGTTTAAGTTCTGTACATGCCGCTTCCTCTGTTTTATGCGTTCCTGGGTTTCCTCTGCTTCCCTTTATACTTCCAATTAGATTCTCTTCAATCTTCTTCAAATCAAAATTTATCAAGACATAAACCCATGCTTGTAGATCAAAAGCCCGCTTGATCCTCTCATCGTTGAAAAGTAGTTGTGCAAGCGTTGTCTTGCCGAGACCGCCAAATCCAACTATGGGAATAATGCCAAAATCTCCTTCTTCGTTATCGTCAAGCAGCCACCTTACCAGTGTTTCTTTCTCCTCCTCTCTTCCAACAATGGTTCTTTCATGGTTCTGATTGAGGAATGAGGTCGTTTCCCGGCTGTCAATCACGCGTTGCCCGATAGAATCAACACCCGATACACATACACTTGTTGCTTCCTCTATAAATTTATATTTAAAAAGCTCAGTTGCAATCTTGTTTAATCTTTTCTTCGTCCCCCTTATCTTACGGGCTGTAGTGATAGTTGATATGACTGGATTCAATCTCGAGAAGAATATACGTAAATTTTGGACCATGTTGTCCAAACGCTTTTCCTTCTTTTCAAGGTTATTTGCTTCGTAGCTGCTTAGTAAGTCTTTTATATCATACACGACTAACTTGAGCCGTTTCAGCCAAAGACGCTCAGCCTCCTTATCTGCCCCATCTAGATTGTCTCTCGGCATCCTTCAAGACCGCTTGTAATGTGGTCAAGGTCTCCTTTATGTCCTCCAAGTCATTTTTGAAATTGCGGCAAGCATCTCACCGAGACCAGTAACCATTGTAAAAATCACAAGACCCAATTTACAAGATATAATCAATCATACACAAACTCACTATTCACCACTAGTCCGATTTCCAAAGATTGAGATGGTAGGGGATTTGCTTGAATTAGACTATGGAAATGGAATCTTAGGATTCGGGGTCCTCTTGTTTTAGAGAGAGATGATGGAAATTCATGATGTATATCTACAACTCTTGTTTTCTTTAAGATCAAGGATAAGAGCTTCCCCTATTTAAATATTTTTCTGACTAGTTTATGCAAAAAAAGGTCCTTCAAAGCTAAAACAAACAGAACTAATTCAAGAATATGAACAAGTCTTAGGTTCATTTCCTCTCCAGTTGCCTTGAAGTCAATTTCTCAATTGATTGAATGTAAGATCTCTTTTTTCACATCCATTCTCTTCATTTTTACCTTTACTTTTTTTTCTTCCATTTGCACTAAACTGGAGAAAAGGTAAATTAGGTCACTGGCTATTGGAGTTGAACAATTCCATCACTTTTATAATTGTTCAAAAAACAATATATTGCAATTTGATTTATTTATTTCTTCTCAGATGACCCTTAGAACCCTCAAGATTCGAAACGCCAACTAATTATCATAATCAAATATATATAAATTTATGTATATTGCAACTCCATTTGCACTAAACCGCAGAAGAGGTAATTAGGCTATTGGAGTTGGACTACTACTTTTCTATATGTTTAGAAAATATTATTTTCTGTTTATCTATTCATTTGAGATGTCACCCTCAAGAAAGGACATGCCAACAAATTACTGTAATTAAATATATCAATTTATTAATAATACAATTTTATACTTTTTAATATACTTATTAATTGAAAAAGAGGAAAGGGGTGAGATTGGATGACGAGTTAAACTTTTGCAACTTATCAGGGTGCAAAATACCACTTGCGGTTACTGTCACATTTGATTCATTTGGAAAGGAGGAATTTGGGTGGATTTTAACAAAATCCGATATATCAAATGTAGAGCTTCAATTAATCCTATATCAAATGCTACAGAGACGATTCGGTTTTTACAAACCAAAATCGAACTGAACCGAACCGATTAAACCGAATAACTCAAATATTTAAACCGAAGTTGTTGCCTATGAGGCCTATCAGAAGCTGTATTGTATTCACACCTCTGTTAGGTTCCCATGTAGTTCTAACAATTCCTGATTGATTATACTGTCTGATCCATTATTTTTGAATTTCGTAATATTTGCCAGTATCGAAGACTTTTGTTGTTTCCTCATCTCTTCATGGGTGAGCTCCGAGATCAATTGCTCCACATCCTCGCAACTAGAGTGTTCATCACGACAAATTTATAATTTTCAGTGCTTTCAATGCCATTTTCAGTATCTTTTTCGGATTAATCAATTTCACCAGATTTCCAACCATATTTTGGAAATTCTATATAATTCAGATTATTTTCAGCATTTTTAGCATATTATGATTTATTTTTAAACAAATTCTGCTTAATTTTCAATAAACTTCATGAAATTCTAGTTATACTGTTTCATTTTCAATCTCCTTATGGCACATTTATGGGCCAAGATAATTTTATTTTGTCATAGATCAGGTCTGCCCCAATATGAGAAAAAGCAAAATTTGATAATTTTTTTCACCAAACTACAATTTTAATGTCTAAATAAGGGGCCATATATCTGAGGTCTAGCAAAATCTCCACCCCTTGTCAACCAATTTAATATTTCTACGCTCTATTTATTCCATTTATTATTCCTAGTACATTCCATATATTATTTCGCTGAGTGTGGTTTTACACCTTTAGGATATTTCATTTTCAAAAGAGGTTAAAATCACATTAATTTTTCGGCCTGGATTAACCTAGTCATATTCATAATTCATTGAACCTTTAGAAATCCTTTTCACAAACATGTTTTCTTGAAAACAAACCAGGTTTTTTGGCGCGAAATAAACTCATTTGTATGTTTTTCAACATATAAATATATTATTTTATAAATATATATATATTTTCTTTTTAATAATAAAGCAAAGGTTATATATTATTATTATTATTATTATTATTATTATTATTATTATTATTATTATTATTATTATTATTATTATTATTATTATTATTATTATTATTATTATTATTATTATTATTATTATGTTTTTGTTATGCATGATTTTAGATTTCCTTTGTATGCATTTTTTCCTGGTACTAGATATAGTTTTTTGACTAAAGATATAATTTTAAAAAGATTACAACTATTTAGAGTAAATACAAAATCAAATTGAAATCTCAAGCGATGATTGCTACTTGAGTGTTTATGAAGAAGAAAAACATTTGTTTGAGTACATATCTGCCGGGTAGCTTATTAGAAGACATCCTCTCAATCGTAGGGTAGCTTCTTAGAATAGAAGAAAGAGATAGTGCCAGAGATCAGACATCCTTTTTGGTAAAGACACATCCGGAATTTGAGCCTATGGGGAGAAGATAGTAAGTAAACGAGGGTAGTTTGTCTTCCCATCCACACACGGGGAGGACATAGATATAATATAGCCGATCAGTGAAAATGCCACACACCATTCTATAGTAGTACTTTCTTTAGGCCGACTCTTGTTGCCGAAGCGAAGCGTAAACGAATTCAAACCAATTAGTCTATAATCAATATAGTTATCTTATGCCACCGAATATGAGAAAGTTGTATGCTCGGCCTTCAATCAAAGATTTCCTTTCTTCGCAACAACTATTTAGCTTGCTTTTTTTCCAATTCTGCTTACAAAATCCAAATTTGTACCATGGCAAGAAGTCCGCTTTCTTTCATCTGCCGTCCAAACTTAACTGTGCATGGGTTAAAGTGCAAATGTGCCGTCCAATTATAGTTTTGTCATCTTCATTTTCGTGAAAAAAAATATTAAAGTTATCATAAATTATAATTCAAAATTCAGATCTGCATCAATTTCGAGAGTAGGTACAAAAGGTCGTTTTTTCATATTTTTATTCATATCTTCTGAATTATATTTTCTGGATTAATTCGAGATTTAGATGTATGTTTTCTTATTTTTTTGTAAAAATATGTTGTCCCCATTATAAAAATGTTAATTTTTATTTGTCAAACAATATAAGTAAAATTTAATTTGTTACTACCTGGACTTTGTTTGGTGTTAAGTAAAAATGTCAATATCAAATTAAACAACATATCAATTATTTGGACCACATATCATCAGCATCACAAACAAGAAATACTAAATGAATGAAACAATAGAGGTCTCTCTACTTCATTCTGTGATAACTTTCTTACTGAATTGTAGATATCATATTCCGACTTCACAGCATATTCTCAAACATGTGTAATACACCTATGTCGAATTTTCAGGTAGGTGAAGTATTAATTATTTATTGATAAAACAGAATATATTATTAAGTAAAATATAATAATTTATTGATAATTAATATTAGACATTTGTTGAGATAAACTGTGTTTGCTTATTAATGAAAGATATTTCGCTTTTTCTAGTAAATCATGTTTTGTTTACCAGCATGAGAAGTTTGGCTTATCCTTGTGAAATATAAAGGAAAAAACAAGAGAAAAAGGAGGCATATTATCTGGATTCTATAATTAATTATTTCTCCATACTTGGCATTGATCGCCTGAGATATAAAGTTGTTACCAATCTTCTAGCTCCTCAATTCTCTCAACTCCTCTCTATCATGAATATCAAAACAACCAATATAGCGTATCGAAATTCAGGCTCATAAACTGAAGATCGCTCGTCAATTGTCCGATTATAAACCCATATCTTTCAATCAAAGAGCATTGAAAGTTAAATTAACGTGTAATTAGTCTACAATCCTTCCTTGTTCCCCAAGTTTTTGGCATAAAAACTAACTTCCCTATGATTTTACTGCAAAATTCACAGCATTTAAATATATAGTTAGGAATACAGAATTTCAAGGCAAAACTACAAGTCCATCATCCCAAAACCCATTACAGCATCATCCCAAAACCCTAAACCCTAAACCCTAAAATACTCAACACAACAGCCTTTAACAAATACTCCTGCCCACAAACTGAGCGAC
Source organism: Juncus inflexus (assembly GCA_024447665.1). NCBI lineage: Eukaryota > Viridiplantae > Streptophyta > Magnoliopsida > Poales > Juncaceae > Juncus > Juncus inflexus. The sequence goes on along the minus strand of JAJHPC010000002.1, from coordinate 144,571 downwards.
GGCATTGGCAGCATTTCGCTCGGCCTGATCCTGACTCATTCCGGAAGATTCCAGAACCTTCTTTCCGATCTGAAACGAATGGTCACCACCGTTCATCACATACACCTCGTTTTCACACCTCATTTTACGTCTGACCGATTCCAGAGTTTCCAATGGGCAGTGACAGTCGTTGCTTCCCTGCAATTCGAATAATTGTACCATGATGCAATTATTCAAATTAAGGAAATTGAGAAATGGCTTATTACTTGTACGAATAGTGTTGGGGTTTGGAGTTGTAATAAGTCTTTCTCTCTTAATTCTCCATGTGTGCCCTAATTTAATAAGATAAACAGATTCAGAGAACATATGAAATATACCTTTTAATTTTATTTTTTGAGTATGTAAGTATATAGAGAATAAATAAAAGTACCTTTAATGGATAACCAAAACATACAATTGCACTCACATTAATTCCATCCGCACCAGAAATCATACAACTAACTCTAAAAAACAATAAATACAATTTAAAAAAACAACACATTATGAATTTTGCTAAATTTATTACTTTTAAAAAATTACCTTGAGCCTAAAGATTTCCCCATTAGAACAAGTGGATGGCCAGGGTATTTTGCACAAGCGTCCTTGACTATTTCCAAATGACAGTCTGCTAATTTCTCTGCTTTTGGAGGCGTTTTTCTTTTCGCCAAAACATCTACAAATATAATAATAAAAATAATAATAATAATAAAAATAATAATTATTATTATTATTTTTTATTTTTATTATTATTATTATTATTATTATTATTATCCTTGTAATTATAATCATTTTTATTATTTTTTTAATAGACTTACATGGATAGTCGAAAGTTACTACTTCAACCACATTCAGAGCTTCTCTTATCAACTCCTTCCATCTGCAAAACATAATTATTATAATCACAAGGGTATAAACGCAATTTCCCACTTTTGCAGGGGTATAAATGCAAAACGCGAAAAAAAGAGAGATTTTTACTTGAGCATCCAAATGGAAGTGGAAGGGGCCCCACCGCCATGAGCAAACACAACCACAGGAGACTCTTTTTTATTTGGACCAATCACAGTCTGCCAGCTGGCGGGCAGGAGCGGCACCTCTCTTATCGGCCTTATGTCAAGCACAGGTGTGTGGTTTATTTGTGAGCTGAGCGATTTTGTGGAAATGAGGAATTGATTAGGAGAAACGAGAGGAATTAAGAATTAAGATGAATGATGGAGTGGAAATTGAGCTTAGAATTGATTTTGGGTTAAGATTTAGGTTAGACACTTGATCAAAATGAGAGTTCCATTGCGTGATGAATGTAAAATTTGAATAATTCAGAGGTTTAAGCATAAAAAAATTCTTCAAAATTGTAAAACCCTACCAAAAGAATGAACGAGGTAGATCAAACGACCTCGTAAAACAAATCAACAAAAGATTGGGACTAAAATGGCAATCCGAAACAAACAAACAAACCTGGACTCAGCAAGAAGAGGCGAGTCATTCGGCGCCGTCGGAGGATCGTCGCTACGGTGACGCTTGGCCGGCGGAGGAAGCAGATCGGGCGGGGGCGCCATGGAAATGGAAATGGAAATGGAAATGGAATTAGAGAGAGGGAAGCTCATCTTCTCTTTTGGGCTTTGTTTGTTGCACCGAGTCCATTTAGAGGAAATCAAAATAAGCAAGGCGGCCTTTTATTTGCTAGAGAATTAAAAGGATGAATATTTAGGCCCATGTATGAATATTGAGCCCATTTAATCTCTTCCCATTTGACATATGCTTGGTTGCTTTGTGAATTGTGATGCATAATAAATTCTCATATAACGAATTAATCAACTTTTTTTTCCTATGATAAAAGATTAATTATCTGCTGCATCTTAAATTCAATCTAAAAATATTATAAAATAAGTAAGTATATTTTTGTCTATATTTAGTGCACTCGATAACTAGGATATATAAATACTTAGTTAAATAAAAAATATTAATAAAATTTATTAAGAATACTTTCTTCTAGATCTAATGCACTTAATAAACAAGGCCGATCTAGTTCTTTGACATAACGACTCATTACTTTGTATGATAATTAATATTCTACAAAAACTAAACTCATGCCGACGGTTTTTTCATACCTTTTCGATCCACATTTCTCTCTCCTCTTTTGTGGATGAAATGGAATTGAACTAATATGGACTACTCACCTAAAGTGATTAATACTGAATGGTCCCTATTATTGGTAGAATTGCCTAAGATCTTTGACTCTTTATATCTAATAATATCACTATAAGATTCTTCAAAGTATGGTTAAATGATGTTTGATGCAGCAGTTGCCTTTTTATGAATGAATGATTCCTGATGTATAATGAATACAATAGTCCCTTGATAATTGTTTGTAACTTAGTGAATAGTTCAGTTGATGTGATTTGAAAGTTCTGGATAGATTAGATGATTCCTTTAAATGTAGCTAGATGGACCAGCAAAAATAGTTAAAATATAGTGAAGATCGAAAGTTGAGGATGAGATATATCATTAGATTTTTTTTTTATATAGAAAGGATGAGATATCATTAGATAATTAACTAGAGATGCATAAAGATATCTAAGGATACGATTTACATATATCGCAGAAACGACTATATATACATATCAGTCAGATAAATAATTTCACATAGCTGAATATTTTGACACATGGCATAAATGCTCATATTTTTGAAAGTTAAGAGTAGGGATTGTATAAAGAAACAGTATAGTAGAATTGTATATTAGTAGAATAGTTAGTGTATAAGAGTTAATTCTATCCTCTTCTCACAGCATATCATATTTCATACGATACCAACACACCAAATTCATGCAACACAGCATGTACATGACGCATTATATATATGTACATTATTATGAGTGTATATTCAAAAACAAAATATAAGCGTATCTAGACTTCAAAAAATAGTGAAATATATTATAAGTGTATATTCAAAAACAAAATATTTTGTTTATGTCCGTACAATGAACAATCTAATAATTGTGGTTGGTAAAGGCTGCCGACTTAACATCTCCATCAGCTGGTAGCAACTAGTCTTCTTTCATTTCCAACTGTGAGATTCACTATTAAAAAAATAGAAATTTTGAGATGCATTTCAAATGACTTTTGGTCCTTGGACCCACTAAATTTTGATCTAATCATTTGAACTTTTGGCACCATTAACTTTGGATCAAATAAGACATTTCTCATATAGAACTCACTATTTCATTGTGTAATATAGATTTTACTGCATATCAATAGATGATAACTGTAAAAGTTTTACCATTGATGTACGTGAATCTTATCATTCATCATTCTCATAAAATTACATTAGGTATTCAAAATAATAATTGACAGAAAAAAAAGAGTAAATGATATATCTATACGATTTTTTTTTTCTCACAAAAGATAGATTTATATGATAGTGTGCTTGTTTGAAGATTGAGAGTGAAAGAAAGACTAGAAAGATTTATATGATAGTGTGCTTGTTTGAAGATTGAGGGTGAAAGAAAGACTAGAAATCATTGAGACTATGATTGGATGATGAGCCAATTATTATATCCAATGAAATCAATGAGTGAGTCTCATACGCATGCACAGAAGCTTGACCATAGTGGCTTGAGTTGATAGTCCTAAAAGACCCCATGGCATGTGCCTCACATGCGAAAAGGGGTGAAAACAAATAGGATAATATGCGATCCATCTGTTTTCTTATCCGCAAAATATTCGTATCCGTAAAATATTCATATTCCAAAAAAGCTATATGTATCCGGATAATATTCGTATCTGGATAATTATAATCCGAATACTATTCGTTTTCGGACATTTCATTATATATTGGATATTAAATACATATATATAATGATATTTTTTTAAAATATTTTAGCCGTTTTGTCATTTTTGAAAATGAAAAAGAATATTATCCAAATTCATTAATTTAGGTTTCGTTTGGCATTATTTACGTTTTTTTTTTTGTTTTTTAGAAACAAGAAACATTTTTTTCGTTTTTTGTTTCTGTTTTTAGAACACTGTTTTTTATTTTTAAAAATGGAAATATTTTTTCTCAATGCACTTAACATATATTAGGAAGTAATTAACATACAAATGATGTTTCTTAAAAAGTATGAAATGTTGCAAAAAGAAAAGAAAAGAAAGTAGTAAAAATATCCATACAAATATTTTATGTTTGTTCAATTTTTTTTTACCAAACAATGGCGAAATTTATTCATACAACGAACTATATCTCATGTACTGTCTTTCGTATAGTTCTTTTACCGCATACCAATCATATAAGATAAAATTCTACCTATATAACATGTTTCTGAACGATGGAGATATAGTTTAAGATGAGATGAGAACTAAACACAACCATCAGAATTTGTATACAAAAATTACGTTGAAAGCCAACCAGCATCAACCGTGAACTATGAAAACAATCATTGCAAAGAGATCAATAAAAAGAAAAAACATTATAAAAGTGCAAAAAGATTAGAAATCTCAGTTGATGATCAAATTTTTTTTTTATTGTTCTTGGTTGTGCCGTGTTTAAGCAGCGAGAAAAAGACAACCATGTTGAATATTTTATTCAGGGATAATTATGAATGATTATGTAATTAGTCTAGAACAGAGCTGATAGCAATAATTTTAATAGAGCGGAGGAGAGAGGAAATGAAAACAAAAATTGCAAAACGTCTATTTGTCGTTTACAAAATTCCGTTTTTATTTTGGCAATCGAATGGAAAAAAATGGAAACAGGCTGAATTACCCAAACACGTTTCCATTTTTTTCTAAAAAAAAAAAACTAAAAACAGGAAATAAAATTGATACCAAACGAGCCCTTATTTATTACTATTTTGAATGTTATTATTATTTTAATAATATTTTATTATATTTTCTATTATTAATAGTGAAATATATTTTTAAAAGATGATGTGGTTCATCTATATTTGAATATTCAATAAATATTCGTATTCGTATTCATATATGGTAATGAATCAAATCCGTATTCAAATTCGTATTCATATATCTAAATCTGAAAAAGCACAATGCTTATGTCAGCATCTTTCTATCTTGTTGACTTGTCTACTTTCTCTCTCTAAGATGACAAATGTCACACAAATGAAATATGGAATGTAAAATAATAAAATGAACTGTTTTAGGTTTGCTTCAAGGGATGCATGCTTCAGTTTGCATCATCATCCAACTATTCTTGAATTATCATAATAAATGCAATTTGACAAAAAAAAAGTCATGTAGGTTTCACAGTAATATGAAAAGCGTATTAAAATAAATTATTTTAGGTCTGTATTGAGAGATGCATGCTTCTGTTTGCTTCAATTCTTCAATTATCATAAATGCAATTTGACAAAAAAATTCATGTTGGTGCCACAGTAATATGAAGAACCTACATGGTCTAAAAGTCTAAAAATATATAGACCTAACCATCACCCTGCGAAATAATACATGTATGTCACCTTCCAAGAAGCAGGATGGACATCTCTTAATTATCTCAACCCATCAATAGCATGTCATATTTAATGTGCATTTTGGTTCCTTCTAATTTAGATAGGGATTACAAAACATTTATATCAATTATTCTGATAGTGGTCATAGAAATATTCAAATATATCATATAGTTTGAGTTACTATTAAGAACTTTTTTTCAAAATTGCTACTGATCATCAGAAAAAAAAAATGAGTTAATTTTGAAGAATTTTCCTTTTCTACTAAAAGATCACATGCTTTCACCCGAGTTATATGTTTTCTGTCTTAAAAACTTACTAACAATTTATTTTTAAATTCTAATTAACCAAAAGCACCACCAGTGTATAATTAAGTGGCACAATATCTGTCTCTCTTGAGGTCAAGGATTCAAATAGACAGAGGGTTCAAAATTCCAAATGCAGCCAAAACTATGTAATTTTAAATTTCTTTGTTTTAAAAATTCCCCTCCTATGAAGTAAGCTACAAAGATATATATAATTAAATTACTAAATAATAAATAAATAAACAAATAATCAATCACATTAATATGTATTTTTGATGATCACAAACAATGCATGCATGCATGCAGGGTAGCAGGAGGCAAGATTGTGGTCATAATACCAGCATTCACATCATTTCAAGCTGTTTATAATATATTTGCACATCAGGTTAAATACTAAGATTATAAAATAATACTAGTCTAGTAGAATCTTTGTGGTGGCAATTTCAAACCTAGAAACTTCAATTCACATCTTAAAACGTAGCTGTCGGTCACCGACGTACGAACTAACACTTGATTAAATTTTGAATTTGAATAGCAAAGATAAGGGATGATTTGAACAGTACCTTTTTTTTATTCTGAGAAAAGATTTGAAGAACAGTATTATGACTATGAGCATATATTTTGATCTCTTATTTACAATCACATGTGTGGGGTGGCCCTCAGATGGTTTTTGGCACAGTTGATTGATTGTTTTGAACAGATATAAAGACTAAATATATAAAAAAGAAATAACAATAAATAGTGAACATAAAGTTTAAAGTTATCTGGACTAGTGAAATGATGATTATTTTGCCAAAATTTACTGGCTCGAGTGATAAGAGACAGTAGAAATCTAAGATTGAGTCACAGTAAATATATTTATCTCAATATTTAGTCTAACAATCTAATGAGTTCTCTCACAAAAGAAATGATGATTCTCTTTGAAGTACGATAATAGAAATTCATGATTAGCGAAAACACAACAAGAAAATACATAAAATACGATTTAAAAAAGGAAAAAAGAAAACCAAATACTTAAAAAAGTAGATTCTTCTACCCAAATTCATTAAGCGAGAAAATAAGAAAAACAAAATTATACATAAAGAAGTCAAAAGAAAAGGAAAAGAAAATCAAAGTAGATAAAATAGAAAATGAAGGTTAAAAAGTGAGTTAACGGGAGATTTATCCATAGAAGACTCATGTCATATGTTATTAATTGGTTACACGAGTTACACAGATCATACTCTCTACAAAAATTGGGAATTTCCAACGAGGGCCAGATTATGGTGTGGTCCAAGATTCAAACAGGGACCTGATAGATCAAGTCTGAAATGGTGATACTGTAGTACGGATCCAACCCGAGTCAGATACAAATACCAGACCCCCACTCTAGTTTACCATCCCTTTTCTCTTTGATCGATTTAGGATTCTAAACATGTGATACCTCAGTCGAAGAGATGCCAAATTTGTTCATCCATGCCTCAAGTTCTGAAGTTCTTCTATTTCCATCTCAATGTGTATATGTGTTTTATATGTGTGCCATATCACATTCTAAAAGGCTTTGTGAACTATTTAAACATAATGATAGCAACAAATACATAAACGAATACAAATTTGAATTGTTCAAATAAGCACAAAATAGCATACAAATTGTTTGAATAGTGTATATATTATATGCACATAACTAGTAACAAAAAAAGACATCATGATAACCACTTTCTTATGGTCACACAGAATCGACAACCTCCCATTTTAGGGCAAAAGCCGAGAGCATTCAAAATTGGAATCATGCGCATGTGTAGACTCCTGATGGTCACTCCAAAATTTTGACCCTTCTCATTCAAATCCCTATTCAAGATTCCACAAAAATTAATTCCCCCATTTAGAGACATTCTTTTGATTTGACCATGCTACTCTACAACTCACAATAAATTAAGTAGCTACAACCAATCACCCAAATGGATCTCTAATATTTAAATTAAAATCACATGATTTATTTTACTATATATGTCAACATCTTTTATATAGTACAATATGTGGTCCAGATCTTGACCATAAATAGTAACTAAATTAATCACTATTGCTAATGAGCATTTCTCAATTTTCATCTTCATTAACACCGTAGTTTAGTGTGAATTAACTCACTATTTAAGAATGATATAGAAATAAAACATCCAATGATAACCTAAATTATTAATGCTTGATTTAAACAATGATAGTTTCTTATGTTAGAGTCAACTTTTATTGGCTAGTTTTATATAAAGTTTGAGCCTGATTTGTTATATAAAAGTTCCTAGCCTAAATAACTAAATAGATGTAATTGAATTAATTTTCTTAGTAACTCACCAAAAAAGAAAACTTTTTGCAAACATTTTCGTACAAACTAACCCCAATCCCTTATCTTTCATCTACTTTTGAGTCTCATCAAAATAATAAATCATCACTTTTTATTTTGACCGTTCGATCAATTTTTTTTATTAAATCTTAACTTTTTATTTTCTCAAATTTATTGATATTTTATAGCAACATGTATGTGGTTATTAAAATATAATCATATGATTGGTTGAATTTGTGTATTTTGTATTCCATCCCCGATTTAGTGAAAACCATTATGAATATATTTCTTACCATCATGATGTAAAGTTATATTAATACAAATAGAATATGAATAGGTCATTGATTAAAATATTAAAAAAAATCTTCTTTAAAAAATAATAATTTCCTAATAAACTATTTTATTTCTAATGTTAAAATCGTCAAATATAAATTTATTAGAATTTTATCTTTATTTTGAATTCCATATTGTAATGGTTCTAATTTAATTTTTCTTTTTGTTAAAATATGTGAATATAGACTATGTAAGAGAATATATAAAAAAAATAAAACGTTCTTAACTCCTACTTTATTTTTCACCTCTCATTGAGCATTCTCAAGAGGTCTATCATCAATTTTCTCTCGGACGTCGGATTAAAAAAAATTCTCAAATCTCAGCTTTTCATTTTAATCATTACAACAATGTTTCTTATTATATCCCCAAGTATGTAAGAACTACCATATCAAAAAAATCAAAGTGTTGAGAATTATATTATATTACTTAATATTTTACGGGTTTCAAAAAAATATATGTGATTAGTTTATGCATAATCCATATCATTTTAATAATTAAAAGAATAAAAATAATAGGAAATATTGTGGTGACAATTTTTTGAAGAAAATGAGTTATGTTATAGTTCCCTATGTATAGTATACACAATTTTTCCATATATATAATATCATATTTCATTTTTCAACATCATGTTAAATTCAATTCTTATTTTGTATATTTTTTAAAGTTAATCATTTATAATTAACTCAAATGTAGTTTCAACTAAAATCTATGAAATCAATTATTTTGCATTTTTATTTTTTCTTGTCTCCTTCATTTAACCCTTCTAATATAATATGTCAAGAGATAACGATATAAGAAATCAAAGAAAATAAAAAAATTGATGATCTTTTAATCTTAAAATTCTTAATGCAAACATAAATTGAGATCATAGATTAATTATCCAAATTATTTAGTGGATAGTTATTTTTTATTTATTTTTTTATGAATTCATCACTTATGTTATTTTATTTCTCATATATAAATTTATAGGTATGGAGCTATATGCCCTTACAAAATTAGATGTGATATAAAAAATATTTTTGAATGAGTAATAAATGGATAAAATATATTATTATGCAATTCAAAATAATTTTAAACATATCCAACTTACTTAATATAATATATTATTTATATACTATAAATTCATTTCAAACTTTTATTTTGAATTTTTATAATTACAATTTACATATTACATATTGAAATAAATAATAAAATTGAAATATTCACAACGATACATGAGCATTATTCTAATTCATAAGACATGATATCAAGGTGCACTACAATGAAGGGATGAGAGTCACATAGCATTTCTCATGACCTTATATCAAAAGTATTACACATGTAAAATCATAGAATCCGAAGGGCATTGAGGTAAAAAAATCTTTGTATGGAGCACCTCACTTAGTATAAATAGCCTCCACACTCAGACCTGAAAATCAAAACATACTTGGCTAGCTATCTCACGCTTATAAACTAGTAAGTAAAACTAGCGCTAAGCCAAGGCCAAAGAGATTTTAATGGCAAAAGCCTCCAAAGAAGTCTATTTCGTTTTCATGAAATTTGACCCACAGTACGAACGCCTTCGCGCCGATCGGTAATTTTGCATCTTATTCTATCTCTTTTGCATCTTAATATCTTCTAACTTAGATTTATAAACTTTTTTATTATTTATTTTATTTGATATTATATAGTTCAAAGGAAGGAGGCCGAGCTTTGAATGCATACTTAACCAAGAAGCATGATAAGGTGCTTGAAAAGTACCTCGGGCCAAACAATTATCAGAAGAGATCTTCTTTAGCCATTGTTGATGGTTTTGCTGTTGAATTAAGTGAAGACCAGGTTTCCAAAAAAAATTGTTTTTCAAACAAAGAGAATTATTTTTTATAAAAATCGATTTGTATATGTTTATAGTGATCTGAACTACTCGGAACTAAAGAAACTTTGAAAAGAATATATGTTTAATGTGAGAAACTCATCAAAAGTATCAAAACTCTGAAAAGACTCACAATTATTATTCCTTATTTAATAATTTCAGGCAAACATACTGAGATCGGTTAATGAAGTGAGGGTGGTGGACAAGAACCAAGAACTCGCTTGACTTGACCAGAATCAATTCAATATTGTATGCAGTCAAATAGCCTAGGTGAAGTTTGGAGAAAAGGATAATATATTCAAGAGTACTTTTTATATATTATCACAATTGATCTGTATCTCCTATTACTTCTCATATGTATCATCTACGAATAAATTAATTATTTTCCATAAGAAATAGTCTTCCTTTACTTGCTATAAGCTATTAGCTGCTTACAAACTTTCGAAAGAAATGCTTTAGTCTACCTTTGATCTTTCATTTTTGGTGCATTAAGGGATTGCCTACAAAATATAATTCTTTTTTCGAATAATAATGAGAAGGAATTTTGCATCAAAAAAAAAGAGAAGGAATATTGTCATGAATAGATAAATTTGGAGATAATATCTGGACTTTGGAGATAATAACTGCTAGAAACGTTGAGTTCATAGTTGAGTTATTATTTCTATATATCTGGACTTTGGAGATAATAGGTGGCAAAAGAAATATAGCATAACATGTTAGAAAACAAAATTTGGAAGAAGAAGAAGAACACAGCACAAATTTCTCTATTATTTTGACATAACATACTAGAGCATCAATAGAGCACAAATATATATCATAGGAGGGTATATAAGACCCCCAGTTTCTATAAAAGATCAGTATCTAATAGCAATATGCATGACTAACACAGCTGGATAGTATAGCATGCATGACATATGTCGCATATTTTTGAATGTGAGGCATACATCTATTATTGCATGTGCGACACATAACGCTTCTTGCATATGCCACATACGAGTCAGTTATTGTGTGTTACACTTACATGTGCCTGTTCTTCCTATGTGAAATGTGTAAAAACCTAATTTTGGTTATAGGACAAGTGTCTACTGACATATTTCAACTCACATCAATAACTCAGTTCAAATTATGTAGAGTGGCATATGTACCAACTCAGATCAATAATTCAGTTCAAATTATGTAAAGTAGCATATGTTACATTATAGATCCATCTTGATATATATTCAAGCAATTTTACTCACTATTAATTCGACACTCAAGATGAAACTAGTTAGTTCTTTCAATTTTGTTCCAGGGCATTGAAGTTTCAAACTGAACTCTTTCCATTATTAGGTACAATGAAATCTCATCTTATTCAAAACACATTTCCTTTTTATATTGTATAATATAACAACTTCGTTAATAATTAGCAACTTGATATTCACAATTTGTTTACAAAATCCACCAACAATAAAGTAGTCTTAACGCCTCCCATGATCTTCATATAGGCAGGCCAAATACACAATTTATAATATACATTTTTCTTTACGTATGATTTAATTTACCAATGTTTAGAAATGGGTACTTAGCTATATAAAATTTTGGTAGAGTACAAGAGGACTTGTGTGTGAATGTGTGCAGTATGAATGGCCCCTTTTGACTTGATATACAGGCTAATTAATTTGATAATTATTACAGAGATCTTCAAACAAACAAAAAATTATGGGAGAGATCCAAGTTAGGTTAGGTGATCGGTTGACTTCTTATTCACAACTGCATGCAAGGAGACTTTTGAGGTCTTGTTAACTTGATATAATTAATTACATATATAGTTTTATATAGTAATCTAACTTATTGTCTAACTTATTAATTATTATCATCACAAGACTCGACTTCGTATTTTAAAGACAAGGTCAATCATTACACACAATCATATAGTTAAAAAATGATTGTAATGTTGTAACGGGTCTATCAACCCGCCACAGGAATCGCTACACTACAGGCACAGCAGCATAACCAAACTCCTAAAATAAACCAATCTTCTATCATTATATATTTATATTATAATTATAATATGGTAGAATCCAGTGTTTAGTGCTCGCTTAGCAATCAAGGAATAAATTTCTTGTATATTGTTTGAAAATTGGAAAAATGCGTGGACTAAGCTTAATCAATATTAATAGAACTATCAGCCAGCAAAACTATTTTGATTTATGACATACTAAGTGAATAAATATAAATGTAAGAAAAGAAAAGAAGACTGAATAATAATCAATCATCCATTATTATATCATTCGGAGTCGAACTGATTGATTAGAACAAAAAACCTCAAATTAACCTGAAAGATCATCAAAAATGGCGAGATCAGCCATCGTGATTCTCACCATCACCATCACCTTCTCCTCCCTCTTCCTTCTCTCTCTCGCGCGCAACTCCATCGATCTCCCTCTCCCAATCGAAACCTCAGATGAATCCAACACATCTCTCTCACTACAAAATCCAGATCCCAATCAAAGCACGGATGTCGAAATACCAGATCCGATAAAGCAACCCAACGATTTGCCTTTGCTTGATGAACTCCCTGATCGCCACGTGGCGATGCCGGATGAATCGGATCCGGGTATACTGATCGGGTGGGATCCGAAAGAGGAGCTGGAAGAGGAACCGAAAGAAGAGAAGGTGATGAAGAAGAAAACTAAGAGGTCTGATGAATCGGACTCTGATTCAGATTCAGATTCAGATTCAGATTCGGATGATGAGGAAGAAGAGAAAGAGAAGAAAAAGAAGAAGAACAAGAAAGGGAACAAGAAGAAGAAAGGCGGTTTTCTGAGGTGGTTTTGGAAATTAATCAACCGCTTTGATTAAATCTCAGCCGTCTGTTCTCACAGATCATCAAAATTACAAATGTCTGTTTTTTGCTATGTATGCTTATACTGCTGTGCTGTTATTATCATGTAAAATGAGTCATAAATTGAGTGTTTTTATGTAATTTCTAGTATGCAGTGAATCATAAATGGGGTTGTATAAGAATCATATTGTATTATATAAGCTTGTTTGTAATGTAATGTAAATATAATATATGAAGCACATTATCGTCCCTAAATAAGTTGAATCATTTTTCTTCAACATCTGAAGCAGGCAGCAATGTCAATTCCACGAGTTACAAGTACACAGCAGCCAACATAACAAACAAGATCCAAATACAAAACAAAGTTATTCATCAAAAATATGCAAAACAATCTTCATTATTATTATTATTATTATCCTCATCATCCTCATCACTCTACTCTTCCTCATCCTCATCCTCATCTTCGTAATTCAAGACATCAAACTCCTCCTCATCCTCCTCATACGCATCCTCATCATCGTCCTTATCGATATCATCAGTCTTGCTGGCGCTCCTGAGCATGGCGAGCTCTTCCCGGCCATCGGCCTCATTGCTGTTCTCGAGGCCGTAGAGGGTGTTTCGGTGCTTGACGACCAGCCACCGCAGCAGCCGGTCCTCCTTGTTCAGGTACTGCAGCTCCTTGTTGAACGACGGCGGCACCATGAACGTCATCTGCATCAACTGCCCCTGTTCAGAAAGAAATCCAAATTGAGGCATTTCATCAAACAGATGGCCAGCGTCAGTTGCAACTCAAAAGGAAAAGAGTCGATCGACCAATCAATTGAAGAATCGAACAGGGAGAAAGGAAGAGAGGATTGAAACCTGCCAGTGCCTTCCGTCGCGTTTCTTGATGCCATAACCGAGCTTGACGGATCCGAACGATTTGATCTCCGTGACCACGCCATTTCTCTGAAAGACTCGCCGGCCGACGCGCGCGACCAGCTCCGCCACCTCCTCTTTCCGCACCTGCGACTTCGCCAGTAACATGCAGTCGTACAGCGGCATCCTGGATCTATCTCGTCGCCAAAACCCCCCCTTTTTCTCCTCTAAACCCTTCTTTCCTGTTTGCTGGTGACGTCAGCAGTCTCTGAGGAAGAAGAGAAATGGATATTTTATATTTATTAATGGGCTTGATTTGGGCCAGTCTGAAGGGCATTTATAAGGCTTAAGGCTTAATTGGGTCCATGAATGTTAAATATTTTTCTTCTTGTGTGGTCGAGTTTTGAAGTCAAATCTTTGTTTCGTCCTATGAATCCCTTTTTTTTCAGTTTCACATTTTTATCGGGTTGTTAGCCCCCTTTCTTGTGCGTATTATCTGTCTGGATAACAGTACACACAGACTAGATAGAATATTCCAGGAATATCTGACTCCATGTGCATATTCCAGGAAGAGTCTATATATTAACTCCTTAGATTTCCTCCTCCATTACCTCGTGATGTCATCCGACGTCAAAACCGCTGACAAGTGGTATAAAATTTCAGTTCGATTATTGTCATGTACCAGTCCATTAATGCTGGTAACTGGTCCAAAACTAGAAACCGACTTTTTTTTTTTTTTTTTTTTTTTTTTTTTTAAGATAACAATGTAATTTCCTGCTAAAAAAAGATATCACGTTTTTTTTTTCAAAAAATTTCAAGTTCGATTACCACCATGTATCAGTCGGTTAAAGCTGGTAAGCAGTAAAAATTCCGCCGATTTTTTTCAAAAATTGAAAATCCCGCTTTTTTTTTTTAAAAAATTCGATGTCGATTACCGCCATGTAATAGTCGATTAATGCCGGTAACCATCAAAACCTCAAGGAGTTGGTAAGCAGTCGAAATCCCGCCCAATTTTTTCAAAAAATTTCAAATTGAATATCCATATATATAGCTTTCAGCTTTTTTCTCTCTCTTCTAAAAGTCATTTTTTGAAAAAAAAAACATGGAGAGAGAGAGTGAGTGAGAGAGAGAGAGAGAGAGGTGGCTTGACAGACTCTCCGGTGATGCCGCCGCCGGTAAGAACTACAAAACTCACCTTTCTTTTTAAATTTTTTTAAATTAACCAAACATTTTACAGTATTCATCTCTCTCTCTCTCTCTCTCTCTCTCTCTCTTGTCTAAAAGTCTTTTCATGAGGAAAATCCATGGAGAAGAGTGGAAGATTGGCACTTCTCCGGCAATCTCTTCGATGGATGACGAGTACTTGCTACTGGTAATTTAGCAGCAACTAATTATTTTTCTATTTTTTTCATTTTTTTTTGTTTTCGTATATTATAATTGATATTATTTTTGTATTTTATGTTCATGCTGAGTTGTGGTTTTGTTTTGTTTCTTTTTTATATTTTATTTTCTTTTTTTGTTATTTTTTTCCCTCTTTTATTTGAGTTTTTTTTTATTACTGGTGGTAAGTGTGGTAATTCTGATTTCATATATACTTTCGGTGGTAATCGACTCGGTCCCTTTTACCAGCAGTAATCGATTAAATACGAAGATTCTTTCAAAAAAATTAAATGACGACTACTTGCTGCTGGTAATTGAGCAGCAACTAATTATTTTCCTATTTTTTCATTTTTTTTTTGCTTTCCTATATTCTAATTGATATTATTTTTGTATTTTATGTTTATGTTGAGTTGTGGTTTTGTTTAGTTTCTTTTTTATATTTTATTTTTTCTTTTGTTATTTTTTACCTATTTTATTTGAGGTTTATTGTTTTAATTAATGGTGGTAAGTGCGGCAATTCTGATTTCATATATACTTTTGGTGGTAATCGACTCGGTCCCCATTACAAGCAGTAATCGACTAAATACGAAGATTCTTTCAAAAAATTAAAATTAATCTATTTTGTTTATTTTAAATGATGATCTTTAACAAATTATTTTGAATGCAGGTTTTATTTTTAGGTGAAGACATGGTGATTTTAATGGTGCTTAAAAAGTTTATTTAATGTAATTTTTTTTTTGTTACAAGTGTGTGATTTTAATTGTTAAAATTGGTGCAAATATTTTGTGGGTATTTTGTATGGTAAAATTGATGTAATATTGTGTATGATAAATATTTATTATGATAATCATCAATTTATTTTTATTATATTACATATTTTGTATGATTGTGCATTGATTATTGGTTATATTTGATTGAAACATTATATTTTGGCTAAAACATATTAAATGAATAAATATCTTATAAATTTATAACATGTGATTACCAACAACGCCTAATTACCACTGAAAAAATTAATGGAAAAAATAGATTCTATAGAAATAATTATTAATTTGCATTAAATGAAAATTTGATATTTGATATGGCATGTGACAATTAATAATAATACTTTATTATAAAAAAACTCGAAAACCATCTAGAAATCAGCAAAAACAGTTTATCTTTTGATTATCAGCAGTCAGCAATCACTTTATCCTATGTGTCACTGTCAATTACCAGCTGTGACATCATGTAATGTCACGGGAGCATGATGGGGGGCAATTATGGGGCATGACATAATTTGCCTTCCAGGAATATCTGGCTCCAATCATCCTATCATAGCAAATAAGTTTCAGCTCTAGAACATATAATTACCAAAAATGTATAAAAAAGTACCCAGCAACAAACAAAACTTAGGCAAGTCAAAGTACCCTACTATACTATTCACTATTTTTACTCTGCAACCTAATCCTAATTGAAGTTCACATCTTATATTAACACACAAAAACACACACCTCAACTAAACACACTCACACAAACACACAGTATCTACACAAAATAGCACCATCACACACCCCCAATTTACAAAATTACAACACAAGTCAAAACATAAACATTCAAATTCCGCTGCCATAACAAAATTCACATCACGCAGGGTGAATCCACTCTTATTTTCTATGTTTTTGATGTTTTTAGGGTTGATTTGCGAGACGTTCTGCCACGTCAGCAAGAGACTTTAAGTTGCATTTTATAACGGCCTCGACGAAATAACAAGTCTCTTCTGCTGTATTTCCTTCCGGAATATCGACCACAAATGACTCCACAACGGTCGTGCACGGATTTCCGTTTAAACTCCCATTATGCACCGTTATTATCGAAGAATAATTCTGCCAAAAAATATAAATAAATGAAATTATAAATTTTTTTAAACAGTAATTTTAGTTTTTTCTATAAACAATAAACTTTTTACATGGTAATTACCCTTTTTCGCAGTGGCAAGAGAAACATGTCATACTGGTAGTTGAAATATGATTTACTGGTAAGTTAAACACGATCGACGATTCGTTGATAGATGTTGATGTAATGGTAGAACTTTCAAGAATCAAGAAATCATATTCCATTTACCAGTGTAACGCATTTTGCTTACCGCCGGATCAAAAAATAAATGAAATATGAAGCATGCAATGCAATTATGCAACTGACCTTGAGTCTATGGTCGCCACCAACAATCCGAATACTCAAAAGATGCTGATCATCGTCAAGCCGCTCCAATCTCTCGGTGGAAGTCGTAGCGGGCAATCCAGACTTAACATTCACCTCTCTCACGCTGCCGATTTCCAAATCGCCTCTCACAACGCACCGGCTGACGAACGGCTTGTACTTTTGCGGCTCGTCAAAGCTCCTCACAAGGGACCAAACCTGCGCAAGATTCAATCAAAATCGATCTGATTTGAAAGAAAGGGAGGAAATTGAAAGGATTGAATCAATTACGAGGTGGACGGGGGCTTTGATGTGCTTGACGAAAGTGGCGGAGCACTGATTGGGCGTGGTGTCGTGCTGGTGGAGCCGGCGGACGTAGTCGGAGTCTACGGCGGCCAGAGATCCGGCGGGGAAGCTGGCGCTGGGGCCGACGTCGTCGTCGATGAGCCGCCAGCCTCGGGGATAGTCCTCTCCTCCTCTCGCGTTGGTCAGCAGTCCCACCATGGCCGTCTTGTCTTTCTGAGAGCTGAGTAGTCTCCTCTCTTGGGTTGGATTGGGAAGAAAGAGAGAACGATGGATGGTTTCTTGTTTCTTCGCTCGGCTCGGCTTTTCCTTCTCTCTTCTTAATTCTCTTTTTCACCAGAAAAACGAGAGATAAATATAATCCTATCACGTGGGTTGTGGGACCCACCGCCAGACCATTTATTCCTCATTTATCTATCTCTGCATCCGGTCTGCTATTTACCCACTCCCCCGGCTTCTTATTTTCTTTATAAATATCAGTAATTAGTTTAGTGGACTCAAATCAGTGAATAGACAGACATTCCCAACGCCAACTTACCTTAGTATGACCAATATATTGTGTCAAATCAAAGTTTAATTATTAATCAAGTATATTGTATGTTAATTGTAAATTCAAATTTCATTAACACAATCACACTTAATTATCCAATTAAATATAAAAGGCCCCTCAAGAGAAATATATGAAGCTGTAGTTCAGGGATTACGACATAGACCGCGTCCAGACAGACAGTCAGAAGCTAGCTCTTCCGCAGTTCCGCCTTGTTGTCAAATGGCATCCACTTTACGAAATATTAACACAACTGCCATCCGCAGCCATGATTTCGTCTTACGATACGATGTATATAACTCAACTGCACAATATGATTATAGGTCCCACATGTAATGTTTTATTAACTATGTTTGGCCAGATGGGAATTTTCCCTCAACAAATGCTCACGAATTCTAGCATTTACACATATAGATTTAATCATACTCATGATTATTCAGATGATCACTAGATAGATATAATGAAATAAATGGAGCCATAATAAATAAAAGACAAGTCGGCATGACAACAGGAGCAGGTTTTAGCGAGTGGCAAAAGCGTTGTTTACATAAAAACTAAGACGAACAGTTGAGAAATGCAGCGTTTTTGCGTGCTTTCGGTGAAAGAGACACAAATCAGTCTATAAAGCAATCTCACACGTAGATCCAAATATCAACGACGTACACTGACCCACGTGGCTAAATACTACTGGACCGTCCCTGTGGTATTATATTTGCTTTGGCAAAAGACGAGGAAATCATTTTTTAACATAATTTATATAATATATAATATGGTGCTGCACAAATATCTTCCTTAGTTTGACTCTGATTTCACAAATATCTTCTTGACAGAAGAAAGCTATATAATCGTTCAATAATTAATTAATTAATTAATAAATGTGAATACAATGAAATAAACAACCAACACGACAAAAGAGTTCTAAAATCGTTCTTTCGATACAGAAAATTACAATTATTTTTCCAACTTTTGTATTTGGGCTTCATTTATTACTGAAAATGGATATTTTGATGAAAAAGAAGGGTAAATAGACAAGTGGACCGGTGGGGAAGAAGATAAGGAGAGAAAAGGCAAAGTGGATAAGAAGATTAAAAGAAAGAACATATAAAAAAAGTGTGTTGCTTCCAATAAGAGCATGCTCCTATGTTTGTTGAATTTGAATCATTATGTTTTGTATCGCGTTGCATGGTATATATACCTTTCTCGGCCTTTCGGCTAAGATCAAAGTGTAGTAGTATTGGCATTGCATTGCATGGCACATGGGTGTAACTGCCACGTCATCAAACCATGTGATATTTTACCTGCCATCATGTGCTCAACTGTATTCTTGTTACAATATTTCGATATATAAATATCACCTTTATTTTTGTCTTAATAGGAACAATAATTGGATTCCGAATTTATTTTTCAATCTAGTCTGGACTAAAAGTCTGGTGAAGAAAAAAAAGAAAAAAGAAATTTGAAAGTCAGAATTTCATATTCTTAAGCCCATTAAGGCCGAAATGTTTGGTGAGAACACTCAGGCCTTGGTCCAAAATACATCGGGCCTCCCTCCACTAAAAAGAAGAAACAATGCTGGAAAAATTTATTCCAAAAAAGATGAAAGAAAACTACTTATGAGTTAATAACTTATTGCTGATGCTAATTAGTAATTAGTCATGGGAACTTAACACTATGATGGAAAATAAAAACAATCTAATAAATCTCGGAATGAAGTCACGTGTTTGTAAGAAATAGCATAGCACTGGGCATTGCATTTAGCAACATATGAAAGTGAAACAGTAATTCATATCATATCATATCATATTATATTCATGTTATGTTAAATCAATGATTTCATAGCTGAGACACGTGGAGGATACACAGAGGAGGAGCGTGGCAGGCAGGAGAGCCGTCCATGTTGAGTGGTGGGCCTATGAAATCTGTTGACGAATCTGTCATGAAAATAGCCCATTTTGGCCCTTTCCGGGCAAAATTAATCTTATGTTATATCAAGTAAAACTAAAACATCATTACTTTGTAATCAAAGTGTCTCTTTCAGTCTTATATATACACTGGGGCCCACTGAAGAATTAATTCCCAAAAGTTACTATATTGTTCTGAGTATATATATATATATATATATATATATATATATATATATATATATATATATATATATATATATTCGTTTTGATTAAAAATTCCAGTTTTTTTTAGGGTTACGAAACCGGAACACCTTACATTTTTCAAAGGAAAAAGGAAAATCAATTGTTATTTTCACATGGATACTTGAAAATTGATTTAAGACTTGACATGAGACTAGCATGGAAAGATTCCTAGGATTAGCATGGTCACGTTTAATAGGGTTTTAAATGGGCTTTAATTAATAAATTAAAAGATATTCACCTGATCCATAACTTGAGAAACTTCGAATGTGGCACGAGGATCCAGAAAAAGAAGATCTATTCTATTACAAGTTGCACAAGTCTATTGTACAGTTGTACTAGACTTGATCAATAAGAACACATATCACTTGAAAAATCAAGATTCTTGTTTATCGTTTTTGCATGCTTAGTTGATAGTTTGATTTTTTGATATCCTTTTCCATACCAATTTTTTGTTAAATTCTCACACAAAAGAGAAAATAATTTTGATTGAATAACTTATAGTTTTATGCTTTGTATATAAAGAAAATTATATTGTTCTCAGTTTGATAATATTTAAACTTATTCCGAGCTACTAATATAATCTTAGCAATGATTTTCAAAACTAGAAGAATTCACGTCAAGAAATCAGATATGAAAAATTAGCTGTAAAAGAAACTTCTCAATTCTCCGAAAGACAAGAAGGCGACTTACATCTCTCAAGTTATAAAGCGTTAGAGCACTTCTTAAGTCTTTAGTTTTAAATAGGTTAATATCATTTTGAGTTATTTTATTTAAATATTAAAATTGAAAGAAAAAACATTGCAAAGTAACTCAAAAACAACTTTTTCCACTTTTGACTTGGGCTGTAAATAGTGATTCCGTCTCGAACGGAATGATGAATAGTGATTTCGTTCGGAACGGAATCCCTCTGCTAAAATTGTGTGAAACGTTGTTTATTCCGTTCTGAACGGAATGTTTGAATTTTTGAGTTATTCTAACTGTTGTTATTCCGTTCTGAACGGAATAGCCTATAAAAGGCTCTTTTTGACTTGGTTTCTCTCACACTTTTAAAGGGAAAAACTCAATCCGTTTTTCATGATCCATTCCTCCATTTTCAAAACTTAAAAAGGAATATTTTCTCTCTTTTGGTATGATAATAAATTTACTCAAAATCTTGTGAGATTTGAGAGAAACTTTGTTATGTATGACTATAATTCTCTCAATAATCTATTTTCTATTTGGTATTGTTGTTTAGGAAATATTTTGGCTATGGAAATAAATATTTAGGAAATATTTGGAGGATGGAAGGAGGTAGTTTATTTCCATCTTTGTATCGTTAGTTTAGGTTATTTTCATATTGTATCTTTAATTTAGGCAGTTTATATTTTGGTAATTAGTCAATACTCTACTATATAAAGAGGCATAAACTTATTGTAATTGTATCTCAATTCTTAAAATGTAGTATCTCAGTTGAATAAACGATTTCTCTCTTTTTCTCTAGTTATTTCTCTCACGAGTTCTCTTTCGCTACATCAATATTCTCCCCATTACCCTAACAAACTTTGTAAGCTATTTGTTAGACCTTGTTTGTTAGTTTGGATTGAAAGAAATCCGGTTCAAGTTTTGTTTCATCGATTCGCTACGTGTTGTAAAGCGAGCGGTGATTCGAGTCTTGTAAAGAAACGTTATTAGGATTAGTGTAAACGGAGCCGAAAGGCAAGGTCCGGAGATTAGACACTTGTGAAAGCGGAAAGGTTCTCTAACAAGAAAATGGTGGTTATAGCTCACGCAACCACCTAGCCAAACTTTATCAACAAGTTTGCGTGTTTGGTATTGATCAATTTCTCGTTTCTATTTATTTACTTTTAATTGTTATTATCAATTTTTATTAATACAACCATCAATTAAAAGTCAAACAAATCAAAAGTTGCAACATTACAAAAGAGTTTTAAAATTATATTTCCGCACGATTTAGGTCTATTTACCTCTATAGGCCGTAATTATTCAACAAATTATACCTGAAATTTTTAATTTATGTTTTTCACATTACACTACAGTTATAATAATTAATAATTAATGAAGATATAATGAGTTGGAATTTATATATTGGGACTATTCATATTTCATTATAAACGTTGTGCCACCGAAGATCTCCATAAAAAATGCTTCTTCATATGTCATTGTTCCATGTACCGGTTTTGATGTTTTGTACATGGTTCTTAGTCTCACATCGGATATTCTAATAAAATATATATTTTTATACACTTGCTTCTCCATCAAATTAAACTATAGTTATAGTTGGATGAAATTTGTAAGTGGGCCAAAATGGTTTATGTGGTTTGTTGAACTCATTGATAGGTCAGGAGCGTTGTACCTTAGTATAATGAACTTTATAGTTTGCATTATTAATCCAAATTATAAGGTTGCTATGTTGTCATATTGTTCATGAAATGAGTCATCAGAAGCTTCTCGTATAGATTTAATCCCAACCCTTTATTTTTTACCTACTTTTGAGCTCCTCCCCAACCCCTTATTTCTCACCTCATTTTGAGCTTTCTTATTGAGTCAAATCATCACTTTTATATTAACCGTTCGATCAATTTTTTTGTTAAATCCTAACTTTTAATTTTCTCAAATTTATTGATATTTGATGGCAACATGTGTGTGATTATTAAAACATAATCGTATGATTGGTTGAATTAGTGTTTCATCCCCGATTTAATGAGAACTGTTGAATTTGTTTTAGCCATCAGATCTTAGTTTTCCATGAATCATGGTTCATGTTCAAATATTAATACAAATAAAATATGAAGAGTTCACTTAATAAAACATAAATAATTTTTTCTTTTATTATTTAGAAAATAATAATTCTTAATGAATTTTTTTTATTTCTCATGTTAAAGTCGTCAAATAAAATTTATTGGAATTTTTTATTGATTTTGAATTCCATATTGTTATGGTTCCAACTTAATTTTTTTTTTTGCTAAAAATATTAATATAAAAGAATATCTAAAAAAATGATACGGTCATTAATTCCTACTTTATTTTTCAACTTTCTTTGAGCATTCTTAAGAATCTTATAATCAATTTTGTCCCGGCCGTCGGATCAAAAAATTCTCAAATCTTAATTTTTCACTTAAATTATTGCCACAGTATCATATAATTAGTTAGATAATACTTTATGTTATATCTTCGAGAGCTATCAATTATAATGTAAATGAAACTTAATTTAGAGTGACGATTACTAATTAGTGGGAGGAGAAAATGGGGGAAAGATTGTCCTTGTCCAAGGTATTTTTTATGTATCATGTCACCACCACAAGGTCGACATCGTTTGGCTCCATATTTCCCCATCCTCACTTCCAATTGTCTAATCGTGAGTTGGTCGTTTGGCGATTGAGATATTAAAAAGATGTTCACTAATCAAATTGCGCACTACAACATGTTATGCTGTATCAGGTAATGCAAATTGCTATAGTTGGTCAGGGTGTGATTACAAAATATAATTTAATTATTTATATAACTGATCGAAAGTTTGAAATTATTAAGTGATTTTTTCAGCATTATAGATTAACACAATTGCATAAAATCGGAGTGTAATTAAAAAACGAAATGTGACAGAAAGAGTATCTAATGGAAGTAGATAAATGGTAGTTGTACTGGTATGCATTTGAACGATTACATAGCTTGAAGATTATCACATTGGGACGCATTTAGGGAGGTGAAACATTTTATAGATGGGATGAGTTAGATAAGTGGTAGATAATTAGACTAAGTTATTAATAACAAAAAGAGTCCACTTTAAAGAAAGCAACGTGTAAGGGCTAATGCCTCCTTTTTTTTGACACATTCATTCCATACACACATCACATATATGCGCTTCTTTGGACATATGAGACTCAAAATTCCAAAATAAGAAACAAATGGCTATCAAATTTTGTGGCAGCAATAAAAAAAATGTAAGAACTAATTTCGTACAGAAATGACACTTGATTGTGATCATTTAAGCGAGAGAAATAACGGAACCAAGAAATAATTAGATATCAAGAATTAAATGTGTGGTCAACATAATTTTTATTTTGGTTGTGTGTCTGCAATCTTCATAGGGGCGGCCAAGCGTCAAAACAAGGTTTCCCGTTTCTTTTGATGATATGTAAGATTGATTAAATTGACATTATTGTCATCTATATGGGTCACAAATGTTTGCTAGATATAGAAACTCGGACAAAGATATTTTAATTCAACCGGAAAAAGGTAGTAGTGGACCAAAAGAATAGAAAAATTACTAGGTTACAGTTCAATGCAATATATTATGAGTTTCTTAATTTGTTAATTTTAGACCCAAATAACAGCTTGACTCAGTCAACCTCTTGATATTAGGTATATATATACCTCAAGTACATTCTTTTTGCCCCCCCCCCCCCCCCCCCTTTATGTTTTTGTCATTCTATACTTTATATATTATCTTATGTGTTTATCATATATGTTTTTACTCCATTATACCCTTTTACAGCATTATATATTATCTTTCGTATTATATACTATTTTTTTAAAATATAGTCTATTTTTGTGAACTTATATACTATAATTAATATAAACAGTTTTTTTTTAGATCTAAGCAGTTTTTTTTAGATCTAAGCACAATTTATTTTGAAAAAAAATGTTTCTTCTTTCAAAATAGTAATGAAATTCAAATTCAAATTTGTCCATTAATCAAATATTAAGTCCCGACGAATATATAAAGGCTATCTCTTAGATTTATGTCTAAATACAATGAATTGTCCCTCTGAGATTCTATAAAATAAATAAAAATTAATAGTTTCTCAACAAATATTAAGACATGATTAAATATTATCATCAATCAATTACATTAAAACAAGTAATAATTCCAAAAACCATGTCATAAGTTCTACCAAAAAGAGATCAACAATTGTCTAATAATCAGACTCCAAAATTTATTCCAAGTGGAAATTTGAGTAAGAAATAGAATAAAATCAATGTATATACTATTCTCTACAAATATATTTTATTTAAATCACTTGCATACACCAGCCTTTAATTAATAAACTTCCAATATCACACGTGACGGATCAGATCGGCTTTGGCTGTACAGTTGATTTAATTTTACTGATCCATTGTGCCATGAATGAAATGTGTTCTATATAACAATTTCTTTAAACAAGGAGCTTATTTAATTTAGATATGATTCGCTATGTACAATACACGCCTGTATAGAATACAGGAATTCACATTTTCGGGGTTACTATTCATACTTGACATTTCATCTGCTTCTCCTGATTACTTACTATGCACCCGGTTTACAGTTAATGTGAGCTACACCAATACATCTTAGAGCTATCTTGGCATGTTACGATATTATATTGCTAGTCATAAGAGTTATGTACATAAATTGAAAAAATATAAAGCTTTTTCTATATTATGTTTACAATATTTATTTATTTTATATGATCGAAGCAATTAAATATGAACTAAATGTATATATAATATTGTATGATCAAATAATTTATGTGAACCGATTATAGTTCTTACAACATATATTATAGTTCCGGAAACGCTCATTCCTCCACCGTACTCCGTTACGGTCGCTCCGTAGTAAAACACGAGTCATATGCGTACTGAATTGCTGGAAATAGTGAATCTGACCATTAGAACATATCTTAAGAAAAGAATATGTTAAGATCTCTAATTTCGTTGTCATAATGACCAGCCACAAAATCTATATATTTTTTTTCTGGCGGGTGTCTGGCCCAATTATTAATAGAATTCATGTTGATTTTATAGAGTTTTGCAAAATAAATTGAGAAATAAGGCTTAGAAAAGTGGAAAGAGAGAAGACTAATTTGATAAAAAATTTGCTCACGTCGGGGGGCGGAGGAGAAAAAATGAATTAGGAAAGATGAGTGAAAATCTCTCAATTTCTAATTTATCATGACTTATCTATTTCTTCATATAATCTTTAATTTTTTGATCAAATGGTTATATTGGTGCAAAGGTTATGGAGAAATATTTTAATATGAACACAATTTTTTATTTGTATTTGGAGAATTTAGTAGTTACTATCATTTTTTGCAAAAAAAATGTAGCTGAGTTCTTTCCACGCGAAGCGCGCGAGCAAACACACAAAACAATAATATTAATGAAGACGAGCGCTGTCAGAGGTTCTACATTTTTATTTTATCCATTGAATATTTGATTTTATAAGGACTCCTTTCGAAAGACAAAGAGGAAATCATAAAAGATAAATTTAGTAAAAAATACAATATTATTTATAATATATATAATAAAAAAAAACATATTAATTTTATCTTATATATATCCGTAACAAAACCCATACCGAAAGACCGTACCGTTCAATTCTCTTTGCCGTACCGCATATCGAAGGATATAGCGTACAACATCTCGCATGCTTACCGTACCAATTTTCAAATGTGATATAAATTATATTTCATATTGTCAATTATAAAAAATAAAATTTATATTCTCTATAAAATATTTTATTGTACATAAAATGATGGCTTAAGCAAGCAATATAGCATAGACCATGTTTACTCAAATGTATAGTCCGTTCAGCTAAGCGGAGCCGAGCCATATTCGGAATTGACGCAGTTACTGTGTCTCGCAGGACGTTGCACTTTATGGAAACCCATTATATTATAATATTGAATTAATCAGAAATCAGAAATCAGAAATCAGGTTCCTTAAACTCAATTATTGTTAAATACGATACTCAATTATTTGGCTTAGCAGTTCAAATAAAAAGGTCTACTCTACTACGCCGCTTTCGCTGTTTCTTACAAAGAAAATCTCTCTTGCGTCTCTCTCTCTCCCTCGCCTTACTTCTCACTCGAAACGAGCATACACGGACTGACTCAAGGATCTGCTTTCTTTGTCGCAATTGTAAGTCTGTAAGTTCAGATTTCTTTTGTTGTTTCTGTTTGTGTTTGCAATTGTGGGCTTTTGATGAATTTCTCTTTTTCTTGTTATGTTTTTCTTCTTGGTGGGTTCAATTATTTTCAGGATAAACTACTGCTTACTTTAATCCTCCTTTTTTTTCTTGTTTGTACAATTATTGGATTTGGTGAGCTCGGTAAAAAATAGTGTCCAGTAGCAAAATGCGTCCCTTTTTGGAATGTGTGCGTGGAAGGCAGAATTTTGATTGAATTACACATGCTTTTCTAGTTCTAGATCTTGTTTTTTTTTTCTTTCAACCCATACCTTTTCACTCAGAAGTTTGCTGATTTCGTCAAATTTTGCTCAATTTCTCTTTGTTCTGAAGAAGATAGGAGACATGCATTTTTTTTCTTCAAATAGGGTTCTGAATCTGAAAAGCTAAATCTGTCCTGTGTTTCTGGTTTAGATTTCAAACTTTATTCCCCTTTTGACGCTGTGAATCAGATTTACAGAATAAAGTGTCTTTTTTTCCTTCACCAAAAGATTTCTTTTTTATAATTAGTAATTGCAAACGTGACAAACACACAAAAATAAACAATTAATTCAGAACGTGCACCTTAATAATTGTCATCTGTTTATTTCATAACTCCAAACATCGAACTTATTTGTTTGTTTATGCGCGCGCTGTTCATGAATAGTTTAATCGCAGAGATCTCCCAATTCTTTATTATTTCATTTAATTGTGTTACTATTCACGCATTGATAAATTTAATTTATGCTTTGTCTCTTCTCACAGTAGCCAAACACTGTCTAATCCATAATCCTTATTATAATAATATTTTAGAACTTGCTTGATGTGGATTGACTCCCTTCACTTAATTAAATAAAAAATTAAAATATATAATTTTTAAATTGAATCAGTTCTCATTGTAATCTTCTAAAACTCACACTTAAATAAATAAAATCTTGTTCTTTACAGGTGAATCTCACATGAAAGCTTCATTATTCGCTCGACAAATATCAAAATGAAAACGTCACAGGTCAGAAAGTTGTTTTGTTTCTCTAATGAAAGACCATATAATCTCACTTAGGTTCGTTCCGTTCTGTAAGATGGAAATTAATTTATCTCGATTTGAAATTCGAACAGGACTCTCCAGTTGCAGAGCCAACCAATGAAATTCAAGGAAATGAAGCTCAAGATTTATCTGTCGCCAGTAATGATAACAGAAAAGTCTCACGCGAAGATATTGAACTAGTAATTATATTATTTTATCATTTTAACATAATCATTTGACAACAATTAGGTTCATAAATCAAATTCATGAAAATTGTAACGCATTTTAGGTACAGAATTTAATAGAACGGTGCTTGCAACTATACATGAATAAATCAGAAGTCGTCAGAACTCTTTCCACTCGTGCTAGAATCGAACCCGGTTTTACGACCTTAGGTATTTTTTAAATTCTCCGAAAAATAAAATAAAATTGAATTTCAAAACAAAAAATTTAATTATTATTACTATGTTTGTCAGTGTGGCAAAAGTTGGAGGAAGAAAACGCGGAATTCTTCAGAGCCTACTACATAAGACTGAAACTAAAGAAGCAGATAATAATGTTCAATCATTTATTAGGGCACCAATATCATTTGATGAAATATCCCGTTCCGCCTAAAGTGCCCTTGGCCCCACTGCAGAACGGGATTCACCCCATGCCGCCTGGTAATTTACTGCCGTGCCCATTTAATATAATTAATAGTCAGTACATCTCAAACGAACAAATGCCACACAGTTGGGCATACATGTTGTGTGAATTTAAAAGAATATTGTTGTGCAGTGCAGTTAACAATCATATGCCGATGGGATACCCGGTCCTCCAACAGGCTCCGCATCCGCCACCTCAGCTCCTCCCTGGGCCCCACGCGTCAGACCTGCCCAGCTGTCATCTGGTCAACGGCATTCCCGCCCCCTCTAACTACCACCATCCTATCCGCCTCAATTCCGACAATAACAAGTAATTAATCAGCCGTTATCATCATTATTATTATTTCAAAGTTACTCGCTCATTAATCAGCCGTTATCATCATTATTATTATTTCAAAGTTACTCGCTCATTAATCAGCCGTTATCATCATTATTATTATTTTAAAGTTGCTCGCTCATTAATCAGCCGTTATCATCATTATTATTATTTCAAAGTTACTCGCTCAGCCGTTGCCGTTATCATCATTATTATTATTTCAATGTTGCTCGCTCAGCCGTTGCCGTTATCATCATTATTATTATTTCAATGTTGCTCGCTCAGCGTGATGATGGACACGAACAAGAACAACGGGTCATCGTCGATGGCGGAGGCGGAGGCGGAGGCGGAGGCGGCAGCGGTGAATGCGCCTGCATTATCAGAGCTGGCGATGAGTCCGTCGTCGGCGGCGTCGAGCAACCACTTCCCGTTCGGGTCGGCGGACATAATGGGGATGGATGCCGGG
Source organism: Juncus inflexus (assembly GCA_024447665.1). NCBI lineage: Eukaryota > Viridiplantae > Streptophyta > Magnoliopsida > Poales > Juncaceae > Juncus > Juncus inflexus. Next base: position 114,687 of record JAJHPC010000002.1, on the reverse strand, counting down.
TTCGGACCCGACAGTGCGGGCCTCCACTTGGGGGATCCGGGGCCGGGGGTCGGGGCCGGAGGCTCCAGGGACCCCATTCAGAGCCTCGGTTTGTGGAATTTTAGCCTCACTGATTTGACTGCTGATTTGACCAGCTTGGCCGGTAATCTTTTCATTTTTTTTTTTTTTTTTTTTGAATGGGCGCTTGAGCTTTTCATTTGTTTATCCTTTTGATATTGCTATTTGTTTTAATAGATTTGGGGGCACTTGAAAATTACACCGGAACACCGTTTCTACCCTCAGACTCTGATATATTACTCGACTCGCCTGACCATGATGATATAGGTAACTTTATTTGCGCATATGCCCTTCAAATGAATGTGGTAAATAATTTTGTGGGCAAATTATGAATTTTGAGTCTAACTGTATTTGTTTTTTTATTTATTTTTGGCGTCTTTTAGTGGAGGAGTACTTTGCGGATGCGATTACCGGACCGGCTCATTCCGATGAGGAGAAATCATAGAGACCGACGATATGAAAATGAGAGTAATTTTTGAAGAAAATAAAAATCAGATTAATGTGATTAGAGCTAATTAGGAGAGTCGCAATGTTATGTATCTAATTAATCATCCCCTAAATTGGAAGGCGGGAATGCTTTGTTGGTGTATTTGTCGTTATTTAAGAAATTTTTAATGACTAATTAGCAACCATTTATTTTAATAAATGATGGACGCTGAATTTATCATCTTTCTTGTGTATTGCAAAAAGAAAATTATTCTTTATTTTTTATACTAGTTTGAAGTTTGTACTAACGGTGGGCTTGGTAGTTTGAGAGCAATGTTATTTTAGGCCGAATTAAAAAGCACTCGGCCCATTATTAAATTAATTAACTGAGCCAACATCAAGTTAATGTCAGAAGCAAGTGAGATTCACGTGCCACGCCTAAAATCATCCGTCAAACCTCATCTTTGATGGTTTCAAAAGAAAGGAAAAAACCTTATCTTAATGGTAATCGACAAGACGCCAAGATTTCTGCCCGCCGCCTCTTCTTTTCCTTCCACACTAATTACTATTGATTTGATTAGTGAGAAATGAGAACTTTTAATTTCAAAAAAAAAAAAAAAAATGAGAGAGAGAGAGAAATGAGAACTTTAAAGCGAAAAGAGACAAAAGTTGATCAATCAGAACTGATTTACGGAGCAAATTTGGGGCGCTATTGGCGGAGATACTGCCGAATTAATTGACCCTTTTTTGGTATCCAATTGTATAAATGTTTTGAAGCCCAAATAGTTATATATAAAGCCCAATATGATTAATAATGATGATAAGATTCGGCTTTGGCAAAAGTAAAGTTTGAACATGGATAAATATTAAATATACAAGAGGCATTGAAAAAAAAAAAAATAGCATTAGCCAAGTCAAAATGGCCAGACTTTTTTAGGTGAATATTTAGGCTGTACACACGACACGACTCTAGTCAACTGTTATCACGCCTTTTTAGAAGAAAAACAAGTCATTGCTTTGCAGAATGTTATAACTTATCATGGAGCTTATTTGGATTTGAACCTACTTCAATCAAAACATTAATCCCCCTTTTGGGATTATGTTAGCTAAATGGCCAACACTAGCGGATAAACGCCGCTGATTTATATGTAATTAGTGTGTATTATTTATATTTTGACATGTTTATAGTATACAACCAATGCTAGTTTCAATTCAATTGCCCTCTCCAAAAATCTCCATATTTCACGAAACAAGAAATATTACCATGTATGTATACTAAAAACAATTTCCAATTTTATTTAAAAAGCGAACACATGTTCCGACTTGGAATTAAACAAAGTTTAATGTTGCTTGCTGGTGCATTTATAACGTAATTAAGGTAAATAAAGCAAAGTATATTTCTTTGAGAAGCTTTTAGGGAAGGCAATTCTTTCACAATCTCCAGAAAATAAAGCAAGCAATAAAATCAATATTTTCCCATAATTTTTGTCATAATTAATAATAAATATTATTTTTCATAATTAACTTGAAAGATGGCTTAAGGGCATTGGCCTATGACTCTACTCGGAACTGTAAAAAGTCCAGACAAACACATGACATGTTAACCCTTTTCAGCCCAATTTTTCGGCGCATAGTCTAGAGAGAGAAACAGAGAGAAGAACATAGAGAGAGAAACAGAGAGAGAGAGAGAGAGAGTTGGCGCCAAAACAAAAAGAATAATGGAAAAATAACTACATTTAATTTTCTTTTATTTTCCAGTCAAAAGCATTTACTCCTAATTAATCCTTCATTTCTCATTCTCCCTCTATAAAACCTTGTCTCTTCACCTTCCTCTCTTAACCCCTTCTATTTCTCTCCTCTCCATTATTGGTTTTGCAAATAATATCAAAATGAGAGGCAGAAGAGTAATTATCCACGTGCTAATATGTGTCCTTGCACCAATTGCTGCTTTGGCTGGCCATGATTATGCAAAGGCTCTTACAAAGAGTATTTTGTTTTTTGAGGCACAAAGATCTGGTTATTTACCGAATAATCAAAGGATTACTTGGCGCGCTAATTCTGGCCTTCAAGATGGCCAGGCTAATGGGGTAATTAAAACTCTCTTTTCCTATACGAATCAAACACTATACAAATCAAACAAAAGCTATATATATAATTAACTTAATCAAATTTATGTGCGTAATTTGCAGATAGATTTGGCAGGAGGATATTACGACGCAGGAGACAACGTGAAGTTCGGTCTACCTATGGCGTTTACAGTCACAATGATGTCATGGAGCATCATTGAATACGGAAAACAAATGGATGCAAGCGGTGAGCTTAGCAATGCGATGGACGCAGTTAAGTGGGGCACGGATTATTTCATCAAGGCGCATCCTGAACCCTATGTTCTTTACGGCGAGGTACACAAATTACCATTTAAAATGTAAATTTATCATTAATAGATACTAATTTTAGATGTTATTTTCTGTACATAGTAAAATTATTTCTTGTCAACATAACTTTTCTATACCTTTAACATACTCAAAAGGTTTAGGGAAAATAAACAAATAAATGTTTTGTAATTATTTTTTCTAATTTACATGATTTTTTTTTTCTTTTAGCGCTCTGTTTCTGTTTCTCAATTAAAACTAGCACATGACATAGTCTTTTTTGAAACCCCTCTACATTGTCAAAAATTGCAAAAAATGTTCTATCAAAAGAAGAATGACTTTGTACATTCTCTCTGTTTTGACTGTTTTGTTATGATCATTAATTGATTAAAAATTTGAATTACAAAAAAATTCATTACAACTGGGATCTTCTGCGGCAGCCATTATGTTTTGTACCATTTCCACTAGGTTTATGCTATTATATGATATAATCAACATGATACAATTTTAATTTTTGATTTTTCAGGTGGGAGACGGTGACACGGATCATGTCTGCTGGCAGAGGCCGGAAGACATGACTACAAGCCGCACGGCATATCGTATCGACTCTGAACATCCAGGATCTGATTTGGCTGCTGAGACTGCTGCTGCAATGGCATCAGCCTCACTAGTATTCCGTCAATCCGACCCGGCCTATTCTAATTTGCTTTTGGAACATGCCAAGCAGGTAAAGTAATGACCTTTTGTTTTGAAAAAAAGTTCAATATGTTCTAAATACAAAGTAGAAATAAGAAAAATGTAAAGGAAAAAAAAAACAATAAATAGAATACACGGGTATACTTTTGTTTCTTTAATGAAGTAATTATTAATTATTAGCACATGACGAGAAATTTAACGTGTGATTTCAAATTTGTCGCAGTTGTTCGATTTTGCTGATAAGTATAGAGGCAAGTACGACAGCAGCATTACAGTAGTTCAAAAATACTACATGTCGATCAGCGGTTATGACGTAAGTCTCTCAAATATTAATATCTATTATAACAGTTACTATCTCAAGTTCTTCTGATGGGATCTTGTTCTATCGTTGATCTCAAATACAGGACGAGTTGTTGTGGGCAGCAACTTGGTTGTATCGGGCGAGCAATGACAAGTACTACTTGGATTATTTGGCGAATAATGCAGATACATTAGGCGGGACCGGCTGGTCAGTGGCTGAGTTTGGTTGGGACGTTAAATACGCTGGCGTGCAAGTCCTTGCATCTAAGGTGATAAAAACTGATTTTAAATAAATCTTGGATTATAATTTAGAAACAAGTTCATTTTTACGAAATTAATTTTGAATTTGTTGTGTAGTTTTTGCTTGAAGGAAACACAGGAGAGCATGCAGAAACACTACAAAGATACCAACAAAAGGCGGAGATGTTCATGTGTTCATGCATCGGCAAGTCTAGCCAGAACGTGCAAAGGACACCTGGCGGTTTATTGTACCGGCAGAGCTGGAACAATTTACAATTCGTCACCAGTGCTTCCTTCCTTCTGACTGTTTATTCCGACTATCTTGCGCCGGTTGGAAAAACGGTGCAATGCAACTCTGGTCCTGCTCAGCCGTCTGAGCTCTTTGCTTTCGCAAAATCTCAAGTAAGTCTGGTTCAATCATTTAAAATTTAACATACATACAATTTCATATCACTTATATTATCGTCATATTAGTATATAGTCAGAGCATCAATATAATTAATTAACAAATAATCCAAAATGCATGAATTACAACAATAAAATTATAATTATATGTCATTTATCTATCTATACAAGTAATGCAAATATCTACTTAATGCCCAAAATCAAACTATAACATTTTCCATATTTCGCATGAAATTGGAACCAATTAATCTTACTTTTTTCATATTTTTTTTTCCATATATACAGATAGATTATGTATTAGGAGACAACCCAAGAGCGACAAGCTACATGGTGGGCTACGGACCCACGTACCCACAACAAGTCCACCACAGAGGCTCATCAATCGTGTCCATCAAAGTGGACTCAACATTCGTCAGCTGCTCAGGCGGCTACGCCAACTGGTTCAGCCGCCAAGCTGGCGATCTGAATTTGTTAGACGGGGCAATTGTGGGTGGACCCGGTGCGTATGATGAATTTGCGGACCAGAGGGATAATTATGAGCAGACGGAACCGACTACGTATAATAACGCGCCTTTGGTTGGTGTTTTGGCCAGATTGAATGTTGGGAGTGAGGGTTTGGGTCAATTGCTTCCTGGTAATTAATTGAGTTTAATTTATTTTAATGACTATTTTGTGTTTTTTGTTTTGTTTTTGTAATTGATTTAGAGTAATCTTTTGTTGCAGTTTCAGCCTCTGCACCTAGCGCACCAATTAAGAAGCCGTCAAAAACTCCTGGTAATAATTTGTATAAAACACAACATGGCTTAATCCTAATATTTCTACACATAATAAAAAGAAATCAATTTTTCTAATATTAATTTAAATTGTTAACATTTTTTTCAACAATGCAGTTAAAAAGGCGCCATCACCAATACAAATATCGCAGAATACAACCACGTCATGGAATCTCAGAGGCAAAACATACTACCGCTACTCCGTAATAATAACCAACAATTCTTCCAAATCCATCAAAGATCTTCACATTGGAATATCAAAACTATACGGTCCATTATGGGGTCTAAACAAGTCGCGTTATGGCTACAACTTTCCAGCCTGGCTCGAGTCGCTACCAAGTGGAAAGAGCTTTGAGTTTATTTATATTCATTCAAGTTCACAAGCTGATATTTGGGTTTCTGGTTATAAACTTGTTTAGTAAGATGGTTACAATATTTGTATGGAAGAAAGTAGAGATGAGATTAAGTGAAAATGCTCATCCTCTTTCTTCTATTTAAGGAAAGGTTTAGGTTTTATGTGAAGAGGGTTTGGAGAGATGAGTGATTAGTTTGAAATGCTCATCCTCTTTTCCTTCTTGATTAGTTTAGTTTTCAATTATAGGTTTGGATTGATGGGTGTACTAGCTAATTAATTAGCTATGGTTCAAATTGGAATGAGAACATAGATTTTCTATCTTGATATTTTCTTTTCCCTTTAAATTGGTTTTCATACTCTTTAAACTAAGCCCAATCTCTGTTTTGTTCGCTTAAAATGCTTATAAATTGTGCCTAAAAAAAAAAAAAAAAATGCTAATAAATTGAGAGTACAACACAAGACATAACAAAACTGGAATGGGCCAAGTTCTTTGACTGAAGCCACAAACCTGCCTACACCTGCTATTCTGTAATCCGGCCCAGAAACTACACTGCTTACGTCACACATTCATAATCATAATCATCACGCTCACCTCTACTCTACTTATTCCAAAGCAAGAGAGAACACAACACCTGTGGTTGTGGAACTGGAGATCAAAAGAGCGCTTTGGAATCATGGCAGGAGCGCCGGCGATGGACGGAGGCCTTGTGGAGCAGTGTATACAGGCGGCGGCGGGCTCGGCGGAGTCCGTCGAGAGGTGGCGGAGGCAGCGCCGGACAATCGAGCGTCTCCCCTCGCATCTGGCCGATCTGCTCCTCCGTCGTCTTATCAGTCGTAAACTCGTCTTCCCCTACCTTCTAGAGTACTTCACCTCTCTCCGATCATCTCCTCCATTTCCTACTCATCGAACTCTTTCTCCATTATCTATTTCTCACTGTTTGACTGTTCGGATCTACAGAGTTTTTCAGCACAACGTCGAACATATCGATTTATCAGGAGATACTTCAGTCGATGCAGAATGGCTTGCATATATAGGTGCATTTCGTGAATTACTTTCTCTCAATCTCTCTAATTGCCGTGATGTCACTGATTCCTCAATTTGGCCTCTTTCTGGTAAGATTTTCCTCCTAATTTCCCTCAATTTCAACTAAAAAATTTATCTAACTATTTCCAAAATTTTATTTATACAACAGGAATGGCTACATTGAAAGAATTAAATCTCTCTCGCTGTCCTAAACTCACAGATGCTGGAATAAAGCACTTAATTTCCATTCAAACCCTAGAAAAATTATATTTAGATCAAACTAGAGTTACTTCAAATGGTGTAAAGCTTCTCTCTTCTCTGTCTAACCTCTCTGTGTTAGATCTTGGGGGTACTTTGGTAAATGATGAGGCCCTTCTCTCTCTACAGGTAAAAAAACTTCAATCTGTTATAATTTCATTATTTTCTCCAATTTGATACTTTGCAGGGGTTTAAATATAAAAAGAATTATTCTTTTGTTACAGGTTTTGTCAAAACTTGAGTACTTGGATTTATGGGGAGGTGAAATCTCCAATACTGGAGCCTCCATTTTACAAAATTTCCCTAGACTCGGTTTTCTAAGTCTTGCATGGACCGATGTGACAATTTTACCATTTTGCCCCTCAATTCACACTCTTGACATGAGTAATTGCTCAATAACTTCCCTATTTAGTGGACCCCACTCGTCAGAAAAAGAAAAGGTCCCTTTGTCAAAACTGATTCTTTCAGGGGCCAGTTTGCAAAACATTAGTGAAGCTCTTTCTCATGTGGATTCCAATTTGGTAACTTTTCTGGACTTATCTGGAAGTCCGGTAAATAATTTCGATTTTTTGGAAAATTTCATAAATTTGGAGCATTTGGGTTTGGGCGAAACTGGAATTGGGGATGAAGTGTTGGAAATTGTTGCTAAAATTGGAAATAATTTGAAGTATTTGGATTTGAAGAAAACTAGGGTTACCACAAATGGAATTTCCAGTTTGGCTGGTACTGTACCAAAATTAGGGTTTTTATGTTTGGCTGGTACTGTTATTGATGACTCGGCTTTAGCTTATGTCAGTCTCATGCCTTCTTTGGAAACCCTACATTTGAGTCATACAAACATCAAAGGTTCATAATTTTATTTCATATTTACGTATCTTTATAGAGCTAAATAATAATATTTCTTTTTATTTCTTCATTTCAGGTTTTATATTTAATGGCGACAAAACAGTTAAAGAACTGTCAATATCTGCTCTTAGTTCACTTACCAATTTGGAGAGTTTAAATTTAGAGGAAACCCAATTAAAAGATGAATCGATACATCCCTTATTATCCTTCAAAAAATTAAAATATTTATATCTAAAAAGCGAATATCTTTCCGACGCGTCTTTCCAAAATTTGGCCTCTCTTCCCAATTTGAAATTTCTAGGGTTTAGAGGGGCCGTTTTGACAGATTCAGCGTTTTTGTCTCTTTCCCCTCAAGAAACCCTAGAAAAACTGGATGTGAGAGAATGTTGGCTTTTGAGTGAAAATGCGATTAAAATGTTTTGCGAAAAGTATGATAATGTTGAGTTGGTGCATGAATTAAATGTGGACCGAGTCCATTCAAAAATTGCAAGTAATCAGAAACAAGTTAAACAAGGAAGGAAGAAAAGAGAAGAGCTTCAAAAGGCGTCTTTTGCAGGTGAGATTGTTTGATTAATAATTAATTGAGATTTTCTAATTTTCTCCAATGAAATTTATTAATAATGATTTGAGAATTTATTTTATTTTAATAGATGAGAGAATACAATATACAAGGACAGAAATGGTGGAATTAAAACCTGAAACTGCTCTGAACAGTTCTGCATTTGACATTTCAGTGCTTCCTCAAGAGCTAAGGCAGATGGAATAATTTTTTTGTGAAATTCCAAATTTACCCTTCTCAATTGTGGCAATCTTATTATTAGTAAGTTGTTGTGTTAGCTTTTTTTGGTCTATATAATAAGTAGAGAAGAGAAGCTAGTTATAACTGCATTTCTTTTCTGTTCAAATTATGTGCATCTTTTCTATTTTACATGTTTGGGTGATTGTCCAGCAATTAATTAATTTATTCAATTAGAAACCAAATAATTTAAATTATAGTGTCCCAAAAATTGAATTTATTTTACTATCAATTGAACTTCCTTTTCCCACATACATAGATTACATGACAAATAATAACAACAATAAAACGAGACCGCTATAAAAACCGGGATTTGGAATTATGGGAAATTATCCCCTATACAAAGCTGGAAATTGAAATCCCTGGAAATGAGGTGCTGGATTTGGAAATGAATTTCCTTTAACAAAACCGGGAACTGAAATCATGGAAAATTTATCCCTATACAGAGTCGGACATTGAGATCCCGGGAAATGGGATGCTGGAAATCATAAGGGAGTGACATCATGCAACCAGGAAGCTCTTTCCCGTTCTCCAACCTCGTGTTGTTCACAACCCCAATCACAATTGGTCCCTCTTTATTTATATGCGCATGCACATACACACAATCTCCGTTTTTGCACTTACAACCCTCAGTTTTTATCTGAAATTTCAATTTGGTCCCTCCCAAACTCGGCGGGCCCACGCCAACAACCCACAAAAGCCGCGCAAAGAGATTTCGACTCCATAGGAGAAATACATTGCCATCGTCTTTTGCGGTTAGGAATGTGTATTCGCTTGAAGATGGAATTGTGACTTTCAATTCCGTGCCGTAATTAAATTCTTGGACCGGGATTTGGTGGACATGGTTCACGTGGTCCAGCAAGGATTTCGGTGGGCCGGAAAAGTTGCAGGATTCCTCCAGGCAGAAGCATTGCGATGATTTCGTCTCTTTGAAGGATTCTGATCTTTTTGTTTTTTTCGTGTGGTTTATTGTCATTTCTTCAAAGGCACCAACGAGACTCCTTTTTTCCATTTTTAAAGATGTTGATTGTGATTTTGTTTAAAAACAATATTTATTTATAGGGATTGAAAGTTTGAATTGCTTTGATGGTTGAGAGAAAAAGAGGAAAGAGGTTTCACCATTTTGCACTAAAAATAGATTGTTTCCATCATTTTACTAAAATACCACTAAACAAACACATCTGAATTAATGATCCAAAATCACCTCCAAATCAATTCCTAAATCAATCCAGCCAAAACCGTTCCAAAATTAGTCATCACTCAAATTAGTCTCATGACAGCAAATAATATACTTTGACATGTCGGTAAGAGCAATCAAAACCTTCCTTCTCTTTGATCTCTCTCCCTAATTCTCACAAAGAAAATAACAAAAAAATGGAGAAGAAACCAATAAAGAGAGGGGAATGGGGAAAGCTTGTTGAGATGTGCTTAGAGAGAGCCTCTTCCTCTTCAGAAAGCACAGAAAAATGGAAATCACATCAAGCGGCTCTAGATCGACTCCCTTTTCCTCTAGGCGATGATCTCATGCATCGCATCATCCAAAACAAGCTCCTCTCTCCCTCCTTGCTTTCGTAAGTTTTGATCAACATAATCCCCTTTTCCTAAAAAAATAACCATTCTTCAAAAAGTATTATATTGTATATATTTTGTCTGCATTTTTACATATGCAGAGGGTTTAGAAACTCAGTTGAAGAGCTTGACCTGAGTAGAAATAATGCGATAAATGAGGATTGGCTTGGGAGCTTAGGCGAGTTTCTTTATTTATCTATTTTAAAACTCGCAGATTGTAAAGGCGTAAATGATTCTTCCCTCTCCCACATTTGCGGTATATACAGTTTCATTTTTCTTAATAGTTTCATAAGTGAATATAGTAGAAACTTTGATATAATAGAATTAATTAAAATGCGATAGGATTGAGGAGTTTAAAGAAGTTGGATCTGTCAAGGTGTGAAAATGTCACTGATTCGAGCATCAAACAACTCGTCTGTATTCAATCTTTGGAGAAATTATACTTGGCACAAACAAAGTTGACTGAAAATGGAATTATAATTCTTTCTTGCCTCACAAATCTCATCTTCTTAGATCTTGGTGGAATTCCTGTCACCGATGAAGCTCTCTCTTCACTACAGGTCAGCCATTATATATATTTCAAACGTTTTCATTTCCATTATATATATATATTTTTAATTTTTTAAGGTGACTTGTTTTGATATTAGGGTTTGAAGAAACTAGAGCATTTGGACGTGAGAAGCAGCGAAATAACAGACAATGGTGTTAAGACCTTCGAATCTTTCCCTCGACTCAGTTTTCTAAACGTTTCGTGCACCAAAATCACGTTTTTACCTTTTCTCCCCTCTATTCAGACTCTTATCATGAGCCACTGCAAAATCAATTCTCTTTTTCAAAATCCTCACAAAAGCAAAACCCTATCTAAACTCGTTCTATCATGGACCCGATTTAGAAAACATATTAGTGAAATTGTTTCCTCGCTTGAACCTGATTCTCTTACTTTCTTGGATTTGTCTGGAACTCATTTCCGGGATTTGAAATTCCTTGAAGAGTTCAACAATTTGGAGCATTTGGATTTGGGTTTCTCCAAAACTACAGGAAACATGATGCACTCAGTTGCAAAAGTAGGGCTTAAGTTGAAATATTTAAATTTGAGAAAAACTAGGGTTGATTCGTACGGTGTGTATGTTTTGGCCTATTCAGTCCCGAACTTAGAATATCTCTCTTTGGACAGGGCGAGTATCGACGACCAAGCTTTCTATTACATTAGCTTGATGAGTTCATTAATTACTTTGGATTTAAGCAATAATCCAATCTACGGTTTTCATCATCCAAATATATCAAAACTCACACTATATTATCTTCAAAATCTCAAACATTTGGAGAATTTAAATTTGGAAGATACGCGCGTAGGAATCTTCTCATTACACCAAGTATCATGGCTCAATAACTTGAAATCCTTGTATCTAAATGCTGATTTTCCTTTTGAGAAAACCCTGCATGATTTGCCGCTAAACCCTAATTTGAATTTTTTAAGTTTTTGTTCGCCCCGTATGGAAGATTCAGATCTTGCTTCTTTTAATCCGCCTAAATCGCTAAGCACATTAGATTTGAGAGGATGTCAGAATTTGACGGAATCAATCGTGAATTCTTTTTGCGAAATCCACCCTCAAATTGAGTTAATTCATTCTATTCAAAAGAAGTTTTTTCCACTCATTTATGTCAAGTAAAAGAGAACGAGGAGAAGAAGGATTTTCTTATGGAACTTTTTTTTTTGTTTTTAAGATTTTCGTAAGTAATGGTACTTAGAAGGTGTTATTCATTTTCGTCGTATATGGATTAGAGTTAGACATCCTACATGCGTTGAATTCTTGGATGTATGAAAAATCTCTAATTTGTGGTGTTGAAAGACGTGACAGTCTATTCTATTGTTTTGTTAAAGATCCAGGAACTTCAATCACAGTTTTGTTTTCTTGGTTTTGCAAAAGAGCAGGGATTCAATTCCCGGTTTTGAAATCCCTAATTTTACTGAATTTGAATTCCGTCTTTTTATCGCTGCGTCTATCTATTTATCTATCTTCTTTCTCACTTCTCTCAGCTCAGCTTTGCACTGAGCCAACTGAAGCTCTCCGGCCGCGAACGCCCCGATATCTCTTCCCTCCATTCCACTGAGCCAACAGTGTTACATGTTTTTTCGAAATTTAATTCTTTCACTATCTTCTCGAGATTTAGATATTTTTGGTGTTACTAAGTTGTAACGATTTAGTAATAAGGACATGATGGATTCATGCGCCGGATTCTCATATAGACATGTGCCTCCCATGCATTCATGCTACGGCAACAAACTAAATGTGAATACGACTCTTCAACTAAAATTTTACTTTCCTTGTCTGTGTGTACTACAATCAAGAATTACAGATTGTCAAACCAACTTTAGTATAGAGATTGGTATGGGACCATCAACTAATTCCGTTTTCCATTAATTTGTATCCGTATCGGTACCCTACCAAACAGAATTGCGCTCTAATATAGTACAGAAGAGAATTAGGCTCTAATAGTAAGACCCACTTTAGTACAGAACCTTCAACTAAAATTCTATTTTCCATTGATTTGCATCTATATCTGTACCTTCAACTCAGTTGAATTCAATTCAAATGAATGCATTTCCAGAATAGACTAAACAAAATAAGTTAATTGGAATTCAATTCAGTAGGTGAAGTAGAAAAAAATAGATAGATGATTCAATTATTATGACACATCATTTTCATTATATTTTAGGAATCTTACGGAGCCTACTCATCAATTGACATCATTCGAATATAATCATAGAAAATACTATTTTTAAGCGAACAAGCCTATCTTCTTGTATCTGTAGGACTTACATGTTGGCTGTATGTGGATACATAATTGGTTTTTTATTACAACATGGCGGATAAAATCGTATTTCTACAGGATTTAGTTTTATTCTTTATTTTTTTTGAGAAAACTTCTATTCTTTTAAGAGCAAAGATAATCAACATTATTATATTAAATTAGTTATGATATGCAAATGAGAGTAATTTGACATATGTAAATATTCGTGTCGAGAGTTATATAATTGAATCAAGAAATTTTATTGATCATTGTATGAAATACAAATAAGATATTATAATAGAATATATAAAACTGACCGGTTCGGAGTTCAGACCTGACACGTGCTCATACTATTGTTTAGTATTTATTTAAACTAGCAAATCATTCGGGCGCTGTGCGAAATTTCTATAATATTATCTAAAAACTAATTTAAACATAATTTAGATAATAACAATATTTGTATTGAAATATAATAGAAATTAGTATTATTGCACAACCTAATAATAAGTTAGTCAAAAATAAATACTACAGTTATATCAAAAATTTACATTATAATATAAACACAATAAAGAAAAATCAAAAGTACGTTCTGAGCAAACATTCAAAATATTAACAATGCAAACACCAATGCAAATAGTTTTAAATACAAATTCAGTTCATATATATATATATATATATTTATACTGATGAATAGTGAGGCCCTTCGAAAATTCCTGTTCAAACCCAGTGCATCACCTTTTTCTTGCAGAATTTTCGTAGGTGTAATATTTATTACTTGCCCCCATTACGTACGGTCCATACAGCTCATGCCCAACAGTGAACACACACTATCAAACCTCAAACATAATAACATGGAAAAGTATAACTTTTCCTCTCTAATAACATATATTTTTCTCTCTATTTTTTTGTAGCTTTAACTCTTCTAATTAGTAATTAATTCCTACAATACTTGAATCAAATTTCTAACAAATTATATCCATTTTTTTTCCATTCATCATAAGATTCAGTGATAGTTCTTTACTTCTTTTCCCCTCACATAAACTCAAACATTAGAAAGAAAAAAAAGAATTGTGTGCTTCTATGAACGAAGTAGTTATATATCATATAGCCTTGCTATTTCCTATTCAGATGGATCAAATTTTATGAGAAAAGTGAATCACAACTTGGTGTATTTTGCACTCATTATATATATATTGTATTATAATGACTCATGCAAAAAAATTTGAGTTGATCTTCTATTTTTTGTACAGAATAGTAAGAGTTCTATAATACTACTATATATTTTTCTATTCATTATAAATTATTAAATACAAGAAAAAAAACACAAAACTTTAAAAAAGGAATATTTTTTTATCAGATACTTCTACAATGATGAAATTGTATTAAATTATGCCGAAGCGGGGCACAGGGATCCCTAGTTATATGTAAAGTAAAAAAATCATTATATTATTCTTCTCAAATAAGTTTATGCTTACCCTAAGAAAGCTCAATTAAATCATCAAACCTAGTTCAGTAAAGAGAAAAGAGAGTTTTCAACTCCAATTTCTTTTTGCACCACATGCAAGACGTGTGAATAGTTACCTCAATGTCAAAACTTGATCTCCTCCCCTCGTTATATATAATGTGTATATATAGTATATAATAGATAGCAAAGCTACTTGTTTCATAGCAAAGCAACAACAATGGGCATTAAAATATACGTAGAAATTCTCCTCTTTTTCATTACCATTTTAATTTTCCTTCATCTTATCCCCAAATACCGCAAAAGCATTTTCCTAATGAACTGGCCGATACTCGGTATGCTCCCTGCTGTACTGACACATCTTCACCATTTTCATGATCTCATTGTACAAGCCTTATCTGCTTCAGGATTGAGTTTAAAGTTTAGAGGCCCAAGGTTTACCGGCATGGATATGTTCATCACGTGCGATCCTGATAATGTCAATTATGTGTTCAACACGCACGAGAAATTGTATCCTAAAGGAGGTGATTTGACGGACATGTTTGGCGCTTTGGGCGACTGTTTGCTAACGACTGAGGGCGAGAAGTGGAGTTGGCATAGAAGGACGATGCGCCGCATTTTGGGCAACCGAAAGTTTCAGGAGTTTGAACTTCAAGATAGCAGGTTAGATTAATTATAAAATGTTTTGTAAATAGATAAGAGTATGTGTTGATAATTTTAATAAAGTGAAATCTCACCATTAGATTCTGATTGTATGCTTACCCATAATATAGTTGAGTTCTCATGCTCAATCATCAACCAATATTTCAAACTATTGCCTATGGCTTAGAAGCAAAAAAAAAAAAAAAAAATTTCAAACTATTCAATTCTCTGATCCTCTCTCAACAAAAATGAATATGTTACAATTCATGTTCTTCAAAACATAATGTGAATGTTACTATGCATGATGTAATAATATTATCGATGAACTACTTGTTGATAGTTATTAACTTATTACTATACTAAGAATTTTTTACTCTGATAATTTTAGTCAAAAGTAACACATTTATTTAATAAAAAAAAAAAAATACTATAACACACCCTTCAATCCAAACAGTACTAAAATCGAGAGCTGTCTGATCCCAATGCTTGAGAGATGCGCACAAGAAAACAAAGTGATAGATCTGCAAGATGTGTTCTTGCGCTTCATCTTCGACACAGTTTGTGCTACGTTTCTCGGTGTAGACCCCGGCTATCTCCACTATGATTTTTCAGCAATTCCATTTGCTAAGGCCTTGCATACCCTAGAAGAGGCCATCTTTTATCAACATTTGTTCCCAAAAATCATTGTGAAGCTACTAAAGATACTAAATGTTGGATATATGAAAAAACTAGGAATAGCAAGTCAGATTATGGACCAATTTGTATCACAAATAATTGAGGAGAAAATTTTATTAATCCACGAGGAGAACAAAAAAGAGAGAGAAATTAGTTCGCCAGCAGATTTAATGGCCCCCTATAATTGCGATAGAGGTCCATCTGCCGAGTTTGAGGAACTGCAGAAATCCCTCAAATCAAATGCAAAATTTATTTTACTTGCAGCAACAGATACAACTGGTGGTTCATTAGCTTGGTTCTTTTGGCTTCTAAGCAAACATCCCGATGTAGAAAAAAAGATAATTAACGAGTTAAACACAATTTTCAGTAGACAAGAAAACTTGAGCCGGAAAATATTGTTGGATAGAAATGGCCTTCATAAGCTTGTGTACCTACATGGTGCGATATGTGAAAGTTTGAGATTGTATCCACCGGTTCCATTTCAACATAAATGCGCTTCTCAAGACGATGTATTGCCAAGCGGTCATCGAGTTAAACCTGGTATGTTTCTAATTTTCCACACTTATTCGATGGGAAGAATGCGGAGTGTATGGGGTGAAGATTGCATGGAATTCAAACCAGAGAGATGGATAAATCAGAAAGGAGAGATAAAGCACGAGCCTGCAAATAAGTTTTTTGCATTTAATTGTGGGTCGAGGATTTGTTTGGGTAAAGAGATGGCGATAAACAAGATGAAAATGGTGATCAGTGCGATGATTTACAATTTTCATGTAGAGGTGGTTCCAGGTCATGTGGTTGAACCCAAGCTAGGAGTTATGTTGCATATGAAGAATGGACTTATGGTTAGGGTTAGGAAGAGGGGGATTTTTTAGTTTGTAAGCTGGTAATAAATTAATATATTGTTAAATAATACTACTTGTTTTTGTTAAGTATCGTTTGGTATTTTAGCTATTATTATAATATGCATCAAAGTGAATGTGTTGCACTATGCTACTATTATGTATTACATATTAATGATGGTGAATTTGTTGTTAAATTATGCAATTATTCCTATTTACAATATTAATGATGGTGAATTTGTTGTTAAATTATGCAATTATTTCTGTTTACAAAGTTGAGTTTTTCCTGACTTTTCCGCATATATCCAATTTTTGATGATTTTTTGTTGTTGATGCTATACTGGTTGGTAGAAACGACTAACATTTATAGGTACTTCTAACTCACTATATTCAGAGCAAATTATGTTGTCATTTCTTCAACGGTACCAACGAGTCTCCTTTTTTACATTTTTTTCAGATGTTTATTGTGATTTTGTTTAAAAGGAGCGTCTATTTATGGGTATTGAAAGTTTGAATTGTGTTGATGGTTGAGCGGTGAAAGAAGGAAGTTTCGTCAATTTTGCACTAAAAATAGATTGTTTTCGTCATATTATTTTATAAGACCTGATATGAATCATCAGCTTGTTTCTCATTAGTATCGTTAGAATTTAGAAAGGTATAATAAAATAATATATTGATATAAAAAAGGTAGAGTAAACATATCAAAATATGATCAACGTGTAAAAATAAATATATATATTATCATTTATATGAAAATTTATAATTTTTTTTTTGAAGTTCATGTAGGCGATCACCTACTTAAGAATTTCATTTAAATAAAAATAAAAAAAGAAAAAAAATACAAAGAGACTGTTTGGTGTCAGATTACAAGAGAGCGTAGATGAAAGTAAAAATAAAAAAAAATAATAATAAAATAAAAATAATAAAAAACTTTACAACGCAATTATCCAGCATTAAACAGACCCTAATTTCTCTAGTAATTTCCCGCCCAATGATCTGCTTCTATCTCCGCGAGTTCATAACAGATTCTTGTAATGTGTATTTTTATACACATTTTTAGAGGTTTTTATCATGAAAAATTCGTCAATAAATCACATAAATTGTATGAAAAATATTTAAAATTAATAAAAATTATTTGTGAAACTCTTAATACACTTTTGTGTGATTTTTCAGGTAAAAAGACTGATAAAACGACATTTGGAAAGTCAACTCCAAATGACGGACCGATTCGCAAATCATGGGCCAAAGATGGCCGAATTTTTCGACAAATCTCCGCGAAAACCCTACACACGATTCCCCAAAATTCATATAACCCTTATCCATCGACTATCCAAGCCAAAGCCTACAAAACCACAAAAAGATGAAAAGTCAAACCCGAGAAATCGCCGAGTTGACCAAAAGTCAACTTTTTCAAAAGGGGTCAAACTGGGTGTCAAATCGTAGAGCGCGACGATACGAATCCAACGGTGCAAACCTTGCGAAACAAGACCTTCTAGAACTCCCAGAAATTGCGATACAAGATTTGGTCAACCCTAGTCAAAGTCAACCTTTGACCTGGTCAAACCATTTTCAACCAATCAGAGGCTGACACGTGGTAAATTCCGTTGGAAATCAGCGAATCACGGAGCGACACGTGGCAAATCCTATTATCATCAGCAACTGAAAGGACACGTGGCGCGTTTTCATTGGGGGGCATCACTGACGGAATCAGTACGCGTCAGTACGAGATTCGAGTTTCAGCCAGTCACGTCTCGCCACGTGGCAAAACGCGTTGTGGAATCCGCGCCCAACCAGGTAACAGTTTGTAACTTCTCCATTTCTCTGGAAACCGCATGCCTCCAGTGCCTCTATAACGCACGTTCGGCGGAGAATTGGACCGTCCATTGATTTGAAATGGAGAGGGAGCGGCACGCATTTTCTGCGCAAACTGACGCAAGTCAGTACGATGAAGACTTGGACCAATCCAGAGGTGACACGTGGCAAGACTGTTTCAGCAGAGATTAAAGGGTGAGACGCGTGGCAAACTCTGGTTCGTTGGATTAAATTCCCGAATTTAATGTGGCCATTCAGATCATGTTGGATTTCAGACGTGCATAACGCAGCGGAAAACAAAAATTTCGTTCAAAACCAATCCGAGGATCCGTGCATATCGGTTAAATCAAAGAAATAAATCTTAAAGATACCTTTCGGATTACGCTTAATCCGTGACGCTCAAACCATACGTGTTGTCCATGCGCCTCTAAACCGGTTACCGTCCTAACCGATTTTACGTCCGTCTAGGTCGGATCGTGCGGAAGTCATCTACCGCACACACAATCGGTCTCCACCAAAACTCTCAACAAATCGTTCTCATCTTTTTAGGCCAAATAGATCACAAGCGCCGAAAGTACGAACGCCTCTACCGGTGTCCACACGAACAAACTTCTTAAAACGGGAAGAAGAACAATATATATGCTAGTAACTTGTTCTCCTCTTGCATAAGAAAACTCTTCTTATTTTATCTCACAAAAGATGTATATAATTCCTCTCATATAATCACACCCTTTCATTTTGTCATACAAAAGATGGCACCCTTTCGTAGTTATACAAAAAGGAAAGCACCCTTTCGTAATTTTGTCACACAAATGAGAAAGGATATTTTTCTCTATTTTGTCTCACAAAAGAGAATGAGAAATAATGAGAGAAAGAATGATTTGGTCTATTGAATTTGGAGCCCTCTATATTCTTATATAGAGGTGAAGAGTCATGTCTCCTCACACTAAAAGATGTGTATGACATCACTCATCATTATCCATATGCCATCATCTAGACTCTTCTAGATTACATGATCTTTTGTGCTCATAGTCTTTATATACATATATATCACATCTTATCACATAAGATGACAATATATTTTGTGACATTCTTATGCAACTCATCATATAAGTCGCTGGGATTTTCTGCGCCCGTTTCAGTTTGTTATTTGTGTGTGACCCTGTAGGTTCACTTAATGTTGGCAATAGACTTGACAGTCTATAAATCATGAGCGGACTCTAGCAAGACATCATGACTACCCAATTTAAGTGAATATCGGTGATCCGATTTACCTAATCAACAATCACGTATTTAGTCCCTTTGTCGTGCGATATCAATATCGATCATAAGGCATGTAATACGCCATCCTTATATTAATCGATTAATATTTCTTGATCCCAAATTAAACTGAACAAGAACAAATGACATTAATAACTCTTATTAATTTATTTGAGTATGGCCATACATTTCTTCAGTTCAATTCATCAAGAGGCCTAAAGATATCTCTCTCATTCATGAGAGGAACAAATCCCGTCTTGATTGCACTCATCCCTCTACATGATTCATTGTATACCTAATCATAACCGTTATGACCACCCGGTTAAAGGTAGTGTTAGATTATATTAAAGAATAAAATTACTCATGTTGGGAACCGAGACAATCTCAGGTCAAAGGACTATAAATACTTTATGTTACAAGAATCGCTAATGACGTAAAACATGTAGCATTCTTATGGCGGGTCAGTCCAGTATATGGTATCTAACATATACTTATGTTAATGACTTGATAACTATTTATCCATGATCAGTAAAACATAATCATCAGTCAACTAACATACTGGTGTACATTTATAGCTTGTATATATAAATATATATTTATATGTATCTGCAAGTATATTTGTCTCCACAAATATCCTATAAATGACCAGGGACGATTTAGAATAGCATTCATAACACTTTATAGTTTTACTATCAAAGTCACGCACTTTGATGATATAAAGATGAATTGCATATTTATGGTCTATTTTAATTATATTAAAATAACATATACGCACATATTATATGAAATATCTTAGAATAAATATTATGTTTGTTATTACAATCCATCATCTAGGTCACAAACATTTTGCCCTAGGGCATAACACCATCAGATCAAGACACGTGGACTGTCTGTTGGAAGTGGATGAGAGTAAAGGAAAATGATAAATACACCCAGAAAATTACACCCAGTCAGAATTTGAACTAGAAATGAAGGAAGAAAGGTTAAACATCCCCCAAATTGCTACCCAAAACAGAATCCGGATCAAACTAAATTGTTTAGTCCCACCATCCTAATTCTAAATATTTTCTAGGGTAAATTTCACTATAAAAAGACCCCATCTTCTCTTTAGAGGGCCATAAATTCACACCATCATTCAATCATCCATTCTATCCATTCCACACACCACTCATACATCATTCTCTCATCTTTAAACGATTGTAAATACCATTATCTTCTTCTTCCTCTTCCTTTTTCTCCATGGATGACCTTATTTAGGGTTGTCCCAAAATCTAATTTTCTTATTTTGGTGCCTTGAGACAAAAGGGAGCCAAGCTTCAAGAGGAAATTATTGTTCTAGAAGGAGCGAGAATTGAAGGAAGATTCAAATCGACCAAGGAGGCTCTCACTTGAATCTTCATTTGTGGTTTGATTTATTTTTCTTCTTTTACTTTAATTTTTCTCCATTTTGTTGAATGAATAAAAAGTCTCAAACTTGTGTAAATATGGTTTGTATGAGCATGAGTGAGTAGACTTTGTGTAGGGAAATACTTTTTGTATAATTTGTGATGAAATCTTGTGTTTGATTTGGGCATTTTTGAGGTTTAATAAGATTAGCTTAAGAACACTTAAATTGTTTGAGTTGAATTATTTGGAAGAATATATTTGATTCAAAACTTGAATATTAAATCAATTCTAATTAGAAGATTAGTTTTGATTTAAAATTGTGACGTGTTTAGGAGTTATTTAATCATTGGAACACTTGGAAGAGGTTTTTATGATTAAGTTAGGTTTTAAATCGAGTTTATGTAAAACTTGAAAGTGGAAGTTTTTGAGTTGAGCTTAATCTTTGGTTTATTAATTGATTAATTTTTGGAAGGAAATTTATCAAATCTTGCTTTTTGAACCATTTAAATAAATTGCCACTTGTTGTGATTAATGATTTTATATAAATTGTCATAATTTCCCTACAATTTTATTAACTTTTAAAATCAAAAACAACAAAAAGATATTACTTTCTTACACTTGTTTCTATCATCTTGAACAACTTCATTATACAAAATTTTCGTTCTTAAATCATAACCCTTGTACTTGCATAAACAATTAGCACTTGAGAATTGATTTGTGAACTTGTTTTGCTTAAGGCCAGTCTCCTTGTGTTCGACACCCTAAACTCAATTTCCACATATACACTTTGTGAATAAATTAGGGAATTATAAATTTCTTTGTTAACACGTGATTACACAAACGACTAGTTTTCACGTTGTTACAATTCTCGTTGTAGCTCGTTTGTTTGTGAAGATCCTTTGATTGCGTTGCTTCCAGACATTCCAGCAGGTTGCTGCCCATTTAGTGTCCCATTCATTTTTCTCCGTTTCGGTCACCCATCCTCTTCTCGTCTTCTGCCAGAACTTGAGAGTTGAGCTGGAGCGATGATGTGCAAGGGTACCATGGTGAGACCATACACTAATGGTATAAGGACATTTCAAGAAAAGGTGTTGGGCGGTTTCTATTTCCCCCGTTGTGAATAGCGTGCATGCATTGATACTCGACCATCCTTTTCGTATTAGGTTTTCTTAGGTTGGGAGTCTATTTTGCGCTAGCAACCATAGGAAGAATCTCACCTTTGTCGGTATTTTTATCCTCCAAATCTTTGCGTTCCATTGAGATTTCATGCTTGTTTTGTAAAACAAATCGTAGCATGATTTTGTTGAGTAGACTCCGCTCGTGTTCCACCGCCAAATGAGTATGTCGTCACCTCCCGGCTATGCAGTGGATGCCAAAATAGCTTGCATGTCTGCTGCTTCCCTTGCTAGCGTTAGGTTGCTTTTGGCTATCGTGGGACCTAGGTCCCAGTCAGACCCTATGACTTGTACAATCGAGCTGAGTTTATTTGTGGCATTCTCATAAATAATCGGAAACTCTTTGACAAGCGTCCCGCTCGGGTGCCATAAATCTGTCCAAAAGTGAGTCTCACTTCCCTATCCTAGCTTTGTACTTGTAGAAATTTTAAGAATCGGCATTAGCTCTTGGAGTTCATCAAGAAAGTAAGATCCTCTTGAAGGCATTAGCTTGCCTATGGTTGCAACCTAAGATATTTTTGATTGCCATGTTAAACTCCTCGGGTATGAGGGAAGTTGTGAAAGAGCTTTTTTCGGAGTTGATTTTTAGCCCCGACATGTTCCCGAACATGTTAATGATTTTCATCATTATTTTGAGGTTATGAGGTGATGCTTCCGCAAAATATGTCGTATCATCCGCGAATTGCAACATTTGTTGTGCGATTACTTTGTGTGGAGACATGAAGGGGGAGGATACTTGTAGGATAGATTGTAGCGTGTCGACTACTAAGTTGAAAAGGAGTGGAGAGAGAGGATCTCCTTGACGGACTCCTCTAGCATGGAAGAACGGCATGCTTTCTAACCCATTTATTTTGAGGAAGGATGAAGAAGATTTTAGAAGATTGTAAATCCATTGGACCCATATAGGTGGAAAGCCTCGCGCCCTAAGCATATCGGTCAAGAATTCCCATTTAACCGTGTCGAAAGCTCTTCTAAAATCAATCTTGAATAGAACTGATGGGATTTTTGCTTTGTGGGAAAAAGAAGATAATTCTCGTGCTACCAAGAAAGATTCCGTGATGGATCTTTTTTTAATGAAAGCCGATTGGTTGGGATGTACCAATCGTTCCATATGCGGTTGTAATCGGTTCATCAACAAAGATGACAAGATTTTTATTAGTGCATTTATCACACTAATCGGTCTGAATTGATTCAGATAAATTGCTCCCCCGACTTTTGGGATGAGCGTGATGGCCGCTTCATTGAATCGCCATAGATCTAGAGCATTATTTTCAAAATCTCTAATTAGCCACATGATGTCTGTTTTCATGACCTCCCAAAAACTTTGTAAGAATTCATTCGG
The DNA here is from genome assembly GCA_024447665.1 of Juncus inflexus. NCBI lineage: Eukaryota > Viridiplantae > Streptophyta > Magnoliopsida > Poales > Juncaceae > Juncus > Juncus inflexus. The sequence continues at coordinate 91,184 of JAJHPC010000002.1, read as the reverse complement.
GATTCCGTCCGGTCCCGATGACTTTCCCTTTGGAAATTTATAATTTATAATATTAAAAAAAAGTGTAATAAACATATGAAAAGACAATAATCTTATATAAAGATATAATGGCAAATGAATAAATATCGATATATAATGGTGTTTTGATGGTGTTTATGCAGGTGACGTGAATATTTTTTCATTATTAAAATGTCACTAAAAATATCTAACACATCTGAAATTATCAAAAATCACCTCCAAAACCATTCCGAAATAAATCAATCTAACCAAAACCGTTCTAAATTTAGTCATCACTCAAATTAGTCTCATGACAGCAAATAATATACTTTCACATGTCCATAAGAGCAATCAAAACCTTCCTTCTCTTTGATCTCCCTCCCTAATTCTCACAAAGAAAATAAAAGAAAAATGAAGAAAGAAAAACCGAGAGGGGGATGGGGAAGGCTAGTGGAGATGTGCTTAGAGAGAGCCTCTTCCTCTTTAGAAAGCACAGAAAAATGGAAATCACATAAATCGGCTCTAGATCGACTCCCTTTGCCTCTAGGCGATGACCTCATGCATCGCATCATCCAAAACAAGCTCCTTTCCCCCTCCTTGCTTTCGTATGTTCTGATTAATTTAATTCTCTCTTAATTAATATTTAAAAGAATCATTATTTTTTTCGATATATATATATATATATATATATATATATATATATATATATATATATATATATATATATATATATATATATATATATATATATATATATATATACGCAGAGGTTTTAGGAACTCGGTTGAAGAGCTTGATATGAGCAGAAATGATAAAATAAATGAGGAGTGGCTTGAGAGCTTAGGCGACTTCATCCATTTATCTACTTTAAAACTCGCAGATTGCAAGCGTGTAAATGATTCATCTCTTTCACATATTTGTGGTAAAAATTTAATTTTATATTTTCATAATTTTTTTAGAAATTTTTTGGAGGAGACTTAAATTCCACTTCCAAATGATTCATATATATGATCTTGAAAATTACATAGTTTTTTTTCCTTTTACAAATTGAAAATTAGAAAAAAAGAAAAAAAAACCAATAGACATATTCTAATTGAATACATTATCTAAATAAACTTTGATATATATAATATATATATAATGCAATAGGATTGAGGTTGTTGAAGGAATTGGATCTGTCGAGGTGTGAGAAATTCACAGATGCGAGCATCAAACAACTTGTGTGCGTTCAAGCTTTGGAGAAATTATATTTAGCACAGACAAAATTGACTGAAAATGGAGTTATAATTCTATCTTGCCTCACAAATCTCATCTTGTTAGATCTGGGTGGAATTCCTCTAACTGACAAAGCTCTCTCATCACTACAGGTCAGCAGTTATTTACATTTCAAAGCTTCAAGAGATTTGAGTCTTAGTTTTATTTTCTGCTTTTTAAGGGAATTTAATAAAATATATAACAGTAATTAAATGGAGAAGAAAAGAGTCAGTTGGAATTTCAATTCCATTGTATTGAGTTTGTATTTTATGATTGATTACATTAGTGACTAATCCTATTTATGCAGATTATATCGGATCCTGTTTAGACTAACGGATCCACATTACATATCATCTAACGGCTACGATTAACCTATACATTAAAATCTAACGGCAACGGTGTTGTGTACACCAAAGTCTACTGGCCCTTCATTTCACAGGGGATCCGTGTGACATATCTTAACGGCTAGTTTTAGCCTTCTCTGAGTTATGATTTGCATTGCATCTTATTAACAGAATTATTTTGATTTTAGGTTTTGAAGAACCTAAGCATTTGGACGTGAGAAGCAGCGAAATAACAGACAATGGTGTTAAGACCTTTGAATCTTTCCCTATACTCGGTTTTTTAAATGTTTCATGCACCAGAGTGACCTGTTTACCTTTTCTCCCCTCTATTCATACTCTTATCATGAGCCACTGCCAAATCAACTCTCTTTTTCAAAATCCTCACAAAAACCTATCTAAACTAGTTCTATCATGGACCCGCTTTAAAAAACCTATTCGTGAAATACTTTCCTCCTTTGATCCTGATTCTCTTACTTTCTTGGATTTGTCTGGAACTCGATTCCTGGTTTTGAGCTTTCTTGAAAAGTTTGAGAATTTGGAGCATTTGGATTTGGGTTTCTCCAAAACTACAGGAACCATGATGCATTCAATTGCAAAAGTAGGTTTTAAGCTGAAATATTTAAATTTGAGAAATACTAAGGTTGATTCTTACGGCGTGTATGTTTTGGCCAATTCGGTTCCGAACTTAGAATATCTCTCTTTGGACAGCATGAAAATCGACGACCGAGCTTTTTATTACATTAGCTTGATGTGTTCATTAAAAACTTTGGATTTAAGCAATACTGAAATCTACGGTTTTCGCAACCAAGATATATCAAAACTTACACTTTATTATCTTCAAAATCTCAAACATTTGGAGAGTTTAAATTTGGAAAATACGCAAGTAGGAATCTACTCATTACGCCAACTATCATGGCTTGATAACTTGAAATCCTTGTATCTAGACGGTGGTATTCCTTCATGTGCTCGTTTTTTATCATGTAAAACCCTGCATGATAAACCCTAATTTGAAGTTTTTAAATTTTGTTCGTCCAGTTTGGAAGATTCAGATCTTTCTTCTTTTAATCCATCTATATCGGTAAGCATGTTAGATTTGAGAGGATGCCAGAATTGGTCCATTCTATTCAAGTGAATCCTTCTCCACGGATTCTTCTCAAAGATTTTATCTAATGCAACATAGAAGGTGTTATTCTTTTCTTATATATATATGTATTAGTAGAATTGAATTATTGTATTTTTGGAGAATCCTGTGTTCTGTGGTGCTGAAAACAGAACCTATTTTTCTTTTTTTAATTGAATGGAGAGGATTCTTGTAAATAGACAATCTATTGTTGGAGAGGATTCTTTTTTCGAGCTCAGAAGCTTCTCCATCGTCGCCTCTGATGCAAGCTCTTAAAGAGATCGCACCATTCTTCCTTGCTTCTACGAACGTATACATCGGCAACGGGAACCGAACGCTCCTATGGCAGCAAAACTGGATGGGGCAAACACTTAAATTTAAGTTTCCCGAATTATTCTCATTTCTAGAAAATACGGATGAAACGATTGCCGAAAGATTAGAAAATTGGGAAAACACCGCATTCCGCGGGACCTTATCCGTGACAGCAGAAAGGCAACTCCAACTCCTAAGGGGACACTTAGAAGACGTGCAAAGGAACCAAACCGAGGATCAGGTGGTATGGAGGTGGGAAAATGATGACCGGTTCAGTACAAAATCGGCATACAAAATCATGTCCAACGGAGGTCTAATGCATAAAGATATGCAAACGCTGTGGCGAATTAAGGTCCCGCCGAAAATAAAGATATTTGTATGGAAAGCCATACGAAATAGGCTACCAACCGTCGACAACCTGCAAAGAAGGGGGGTCATGACGGTAAATTGCTGCTTACTTTGTAAACAACAAGCGGAAAATCTAGACCATCTAATGGCCTCGTGTGCATTCACCGCACAACTGTGGCAACAAAACGCCACAACAGGGGGACACCCTAGTGCTAATACAATACAACTCATCGCAAACGAGCCGACCTCCACAAGAACCGTCTTTCAACTATTTGCAAACTTCGCAATCTGGCGCAAAAGATGTAATAGAACGTTTAGAGACGAGAGCCAAAATTTCACATCTGTACTTAACTCGGCAAAGGACGATTTTAACAGCTGGCGAAAATGCACCCAGGGAGAGACGTAGCCCGAAAAGAGTACAACGAAGAGGGAGCAGGATGGCGGCCGAAGGAAGAAGGAAGGGACGTAATGCAACTCGGCGTCCATACTCAATGGACTACTTAGGCTATGCTCATGCATGAAGATAACGACAACGTTCTCATCTCTATATCTACACAAGCACACAATAATAAATAATTATTGTGGTTGTCTGTAATATATTTTTTCTCATGATACCGTCCATGTGGGACGGTCCCTCCTTTCCTTCTTGCTGTTTTCTCCCTCCTTTATTTCGTTTAGTTTTTTTTTCTTTTCTTTAAATCACCTAAAACTATTATCAATGAAGTTGTATAACTGAATTTTGATTAATAGAATTACGCGAGAGATATTTAAGCTCTCCGTTTTTATCAAAAATAAAAAATTGTTGGAGAGTATTGTATTTTTATTTTATTTTATTGAATTATTGGATATTTGGAGAATCTTGTATTCTGTGGTGCTGAAAAACAGACAACCTTTTCCTTTTTTATATTGAAGGGGGAGGATTCTTTTAAACAGAATTGAGGAAACTAAATCCTGATGTTATTTTCCTGGTTTTGCAAAGAGAGAGAAGGGATTTCGTTTATTGAATTCCCGGATATTTAACTCCCTAATTTTACTGAATCTGAATTCCGTCTTTTTGACCGTTGCCTCATCTTTTTCTCTCCCCTCGCAGCTTTCCACTCTTCTTCTTCTTTCTCCCCTCACACTCTGAAGCTCTCCCGCCTCGCCCCGCCATGAACGCCCCCACCTCTCTTCCCTCCATTCCTCTCCACTCCAACCTTCCCTTCAAAACCAATCTTTCTCCTTCTCAATCCCCAGCCACCAAACTCCCCCAGAAAACTCGCGATGCTTCCTTCGAGCAGTACAAAGACAAGCTCATCCGCATGGCCAACTCCGGCCAGATTGGCTCCGCCGTCTCCTCCCTCTCTTCCTCCCCACACCAACCTGACTTGGTCTCCTTCTCAGTCCTCCTCCGATCTTGCATCCGTCTCCGTGACCTTAAGCATGGCCAAATCCTCCATCGCCTGTTGCTTTCGTCTCAGCTCGAGCTTGACACGGCCATATTCAACTCTCTGATCACGCTTTATTCCAAATGTGGAGATTATTCCACAGCCCGTTCTATCTTCAACGAGTTGGGGAAGAATCGCAATTTGGTTTCTTGGACCTCCATGGTTTCTTCTGCTGCAAATAATGGGTTCGAAAAAGACTCAATTCAACTGTTCTACGAAATGATTGAGTCAGGTTTCGAACCAGAGTCTTTCAGTTTTTGTGGGGTTATTCAAGCCTGTTCAAACCCTCAACTTTTCTCTATTGGATCGATTATTCTTGGATTATCGATTAAAACCGGGTTTTCGTACAAAAATCCATCTGTAGTTTCTTCCCTAATCGATATGTTTTCAAAAAACGATGATTTATCATCTGCACTCAAAGTGTTCAATGAATTATCTGAAAAGAATTTACTCATCTATACTCAAATGATTACTCGCTTGAGCCAAAAAGGGTTTGGAAAAGAAGCGATTAAACTATTTATAAACATGTTAATTGATGCTAAATTTGAACCAGACCGATTTGCAACAAGCACTGTTATATCAGCTTGTACTGAATTACAATCTGAAAAACCGGGAACTCAATTCCATGCTTTTGCATTTAAAACCGGAATGGTTTCCGATGTATCGGTTGGTTCCACTCTAATAGATTTATATTCAAAATGTAAGGTAAAAAATTTTATTAACAATGCACGAAAAGTGTTCGACAAAATGCCTGAGAGAAATGTGATGACATGGACGTCTTTAATTTCAGGCTTAGTTCAGAATGGAAAAGATTTAGAAGCATTTGAATTGTTTTTAAACATGATTTTAGAGGGAAATGTGAAACCTAATCATTTTACTTACTCTACAATTCTAAAATCTTGTGCGAATGTTTCAAATTGGAGGGTTGGTAAGCAAATTCACGCCCAAATTGTGAAATTAGGGTTTACTTCCATTAATTTTGTGGGCAATTCGTTGGTTAGTATGTATTCTAATTGCGGATTAATGGATGAGGCAAGAATTGCATTTGACCAACTTTATAATAAAAATATGGTTTCTTATAATACTTTAATAGATGGGTATTTAAAAAACTCGGATTCTAAAGAGGCCTTTGAAATTTCAAGAAAAATTGAAAAAATGGAAATGGGTATAAATGCATTTACTTTTGCAAGTCTTTTAAGCGGAGCAGCTCGTGTCGGTTTATTAACTAAAGGACAAAAATTACATTGTCAATTAATTAAATTAGGTTTTAATCCTGATTTACCGATTAATAATTCGCTTATTTCCATGTACTCAAAATGCGGGAATTTAGATGATGCATGTAAAGTGTTTGATGAAATGCCTGAAAGAAATTTCATTTCATGGACTTCAATGATAAATGGATACTCAAAACATGGTTATGCTAAAAATGCATTAAAATTATTCGATGAAATGATTTTGAATAATGTTAAACCAAATGAGGTCACATACTTAGCCGTTTTGACGGCTTGTAGTCATGTAGGGTTGGTTAAAAAAGGAAAAGAACATTTTATTTCCATGCAAAAAGATTATAAAATTATACCCAAAATGGAACATTATGCGTGCATGACCGATTTATTAGGTCGCTCTGGTTTAATTAAAGAAGCATTTGATTTTATTAATTCAATGCCTGTTAAACCAGATGCTTTGATCTGGCGAACTTTACTTGGAGCGTGTAAATTACATCAAAATATTGAAATTGGTGAATTTGCGGCTAAAAATATCTTCAAACTTGAGCCGCAAGATACTGCTGCATTTGTATTATTGTCAAATATATACGCTAAGGCGGGAAAATGGGATGAGGTGGCAAAAATTAGGGTTTTGATGAGAGAGAAAAATGTGAGTAAAGAGGCGGGAATGAGTTGGGTTGAGATAGAAAATGAGATTCATGAGTTTTGTGTGGGTGACACGTGGCACCCAAATGCAAAAGAGGTTTATGAAAAATTAGGTTATTTAATTGGGGAAATTAAAAGAATTGGTTATAAGCCTGATTTGAGTTGTGTTTTGCACGATTTGGACGATGAATTGAAAGAGCAATTTTTGTTACAACATAGTGAGAAAATCGCGGTGGTGTTTGGTCTTATGAATGTTAAGGGTTTGAAGCCGATTAGGGTTTTTAAGAATTTGAGGGTTTGTGCGGATTGTCATAACGCGATTAATTTTATTTCGAAAATTAGTAAGAGGGAAATTATTTTGAGAGATACGAATAGATTTCATCGGTTTAGGGAGGGTTCTTGCTCTTGTGGAGATTATTGGTGAAATGAAATTTATTTTGCATTTGTGTATGATTTTATGTTAAATTTTGATGTCATACATACATTCACTCATATTTAGATGTTTTAAAATCTTGCGTTATTACATTTATCATACATTATATATTCACTATAAAAATTGTAAACTATAATATATACTAAAATGGATTCTTTGCTTATTTTGTGCTTTCATACAATCCATCAATAATGCTCTGAAAAAAAGAGAAAAAAAATCATTAATTGGAGTTATAATGCAACAATAACTTTCATTTTTAGCAAAGAATGGAAAACATAAATCTGTTTTCTGAATTTAGTTGTCTAAAACCTTAAACCCTAAATTGAATGAAGTTAAGCATTTATTATATGCAAACCTGATAGTACTTGAGAAGTTGCGGCCGTTTCTTCTTAAAAGTAGGGGTGAGCAAGTCTCTCTCCATATCAAATGGTAATGGATCAAGATGCACCATTTTTATATACTCAAATCCTTTCAACTATACCAAAATAAAATAAAAATTAGGGTTACATTGGAGAAATATAAGGCAGTGAAATAAGTAATTGAAATGTAAAAGGCAAGGTTGCATTATATTTATATACCTTGTTTGTTTTTGCGACTTTTGCAAGTTCACTAAGGATGAATTCTTTCGCTCTGGAATTTGAACAAATTGTGGAAAAATCGCCCGTCACACAATTTTGTTCTGCCCAATTTTCAATGGCTTGTTGGTTTGGATTCACAACCGCAACAAGATATGATTTGAAACTATTTCCATATATCCATATCTAAAATAAAACAAAATTAAATTTCTTTCTTAGAATCAAATAAATGGTAAAGTATTGAATATTTTGAAAACACAAACCATGTCGACATTAGGGGCGAAACCGTAAATATTCTCTAGGTTTTCCACCGCAACATATTCTCCTTGCGAAAGTTTAAAAATGTTTTTTCTCCTATCTATCATTTTCAAGCTTCCATCCGCTTGCCATTCACCAATATCCCCTACATAAACATAACACAAATATCTCTGAATTGGAATTAAAATTAAAAAAATATTATTAGATATTTGAATATAAAATCAACTAACCGGTGTGAAACCATCCATCGATCAAAGCTTCTTTCGTTAAATCCTCTCTTTTATGGTATCCTGCAAAAAGGCTTTTTCCCCTTATGCATATTTCGCCACGCGGTACGCTTGATAAAGCATCGTATCCCATTTCTGGTACCGAATCTAGTCTCACGTCAATGTTCGGCACCGGTGGGCCCACCGTACCGAGCATTGCCAGGTCGTTCGGTTGGTTGACAAATGACCCAGCACAAGTTTCTGTCAAACCTAAAATAGAAAGATAAATGTTTTATGTAACTAATAAAATGATACATTATCATTATAACTTAAGTCTTTTCGTTTGCTAATTGGTTGCATGAATTGTTATATTGAACATCATAAAAGATAATAAAAAGTACAATATTGAAGATTTGGAGATGAAGTTTTGAGTACCATAGCCTTGCAACACTTGGCAACACATAATGACACGTAAGAAAGACTCGACATGTGGCGCAAGAGGAGCGGCGCCAGATAATATAACACGTATATTTCCTCCCAATCCTTCTTTCACCTAGATTTATACACAAAAGCAAATGAATGAATTATTTCATTCTTCATGAAAATAATAGAGAAAATAAAAATAAAAAATTGAATGGATATATTATTTGAGTAACCTTGCTAAAAACAAGTTTATCAAAGAAAGGAGATGCCTCTTCATGCTTATATCCCTTTTTCATATTGCGAAATTTACTTAGAAAAAAAAAGATAAGAGAGAAAAGCATTAAAATTACGTATGCTCAAATAAATAGTAATAATTTGATTCATTTGTGAGCTAAAATTAGTATAATCACGCATTGCACACTTACTATGCAAAAGCAAGATTAAACAGAGTTTTCTTTATGAATCCACTGGATGAAATTTTCTCTTGAATGCCTGAAATTTAAGATGAATCAAAAGTAAGGGTTACTAGCAAATCCTTCGTGCGTTGCGGGAAATTTTTATGATATTACTTAAAATTAATTTAAACATAATTTAAATAATAATCATATTTGTGTTAAAATATAATAAAAGTTACTATTATTATAAAAACGTTATCCTAATTTAGTCAAAAATAAATACTACAGTTGTGTCAAAAATTTACAATATAGTATAAACACAACAAAGAAAAGTCAAAAGTACATATTCGACAAAAATTCAAAATATCAACAATGCGGATATGAATACGTATAGCTTCGTATACAAATTTAGTTCAGATATTTAGACAGCTTCGAATGCAGTTTGGATAATGTTGGATACGGATATAAATACTGATTCATTTTGAATATTTAAACGGATACGTATCTGTATTATTTTTCTAACTCTTAAATATTTGTTATGACAAAGTTAATAAATTATTACAACTTTTAAGAAAAAATTAAAAGAATTAGCAACAAAAAATTAATATGGATGTAGATAATATCAGTATCTGAATATGATAAAAAAAATCAAAATATTCATACATGTATCTGTACATATATGTATATCTATATAGAGTGAAAATATCCGAAAACGGATATTATCCGAATAATAAATTATCAGGATACATATATTATTTGTATCCGTATCCGCAAGCCAAAGAGATAATCAAATCCAAAGTATCCCAGAGTGTATCCGTATCCAGCCTGATACAGATAAATTTAATTTGGATACCATTTTTTGCCTATATAAATACGGATCGATTAGATAATATCCATCCCATTTACACCTAACATGTACAAAATATTAACATGGATATGGATAATATCCGTATCCGGAGGATATGATAAAAAAACTAAGATATCCATACATGTATCCATATAAATATTTGTATTGTATATAGCGTGAAATATCTGAAAACGAATACTATCCCGAATAACAGATTATCTGTATCTAGGAGTCAAATCGATAATTTTTTTTACGGATGCAGTTTTTTACACGGATAATTTTTATTCGTATGCAATTTGTTTACGGAACGAGATACATATAGTTTTTATTCAGATGCAATTTTTTTACGGATACAGATATGGATCGGCTTGATAATATTTTGCCCATTTACACTTTTACATGTACATGAGTTGAATCTTGAATTTTTTTTAAGAAAATATTGATTTATGAATTATGACACATTGCTAAAGCTTAAGTTTTATATGATCCAATCAATGGTTGATATCCAATGCCTATATGGCTTAATGCGACGAGAGAATTTTTTTTTAAGAATTATAACCTATTAATATTTGATGATGGTTAGAAAGCTTATTTTGGCCTTTATATTTGAATTGGATAGTAAGTTTGGTTTCTAGATATGATTTGGTGATTTTTTTTTGTGACTGAATGGATGGTGATGATTTATTAGATGATGTGGCTTAATGTGAGAGCAATAATTTTTTTAGAATTAAGAATTATTAATAATATGTCCAAAATAGCAATTTTGCAGACGCAAAATCAAAACTTTCATGTGTATTTATATAAAGTTGTTACCTGAATAGATTCGGTCAAGAACGCGTGGAACGGCACAAAAGAAAGTCGGCTTGAGTACCTTAATATCTTCAAATAATAACTTGACATCCTACATTAAGTTAATAAATTTTGACATTATATAAATGCATAATTTTACCTACATACAAAAATAATATGGTTTAATAAAGTAAAATATTTGTGTTTAATTTTCATACCCCGCGCCAAAATCCAATTGAACTGCTGTTATAAATGAATAACTCCTCCATAACCCGATCAAATATATGCGCTAATGGTAAGTATGACATGTATACGTCGCTTGAATCCATCTGCACAAGAATTAAAACAAATAAAAAGGTAACTTATTATTACACTTAAATTTAGTACAAAATATTAATATTGTACTCCGAAAAATTTATAACCTTTTCATGTATACATTGTAGATGTAAATCAACACCAGCAATAATAGATAAAATGCTCTCATTTGACATCATGACGCCTTTTGGATCCCCTGTGGTTCCACTAGTGTACATTATCGTACAAATATCAGATTTTGTTTTTATCGGTAGTTCATATTGTTGGCCATTTCCCTATAAATAAAATATAATATAAAATTATTTGAATAAAAAATACGAAACTTTTAAATCTGAATAAATGAATATATTTTCTATTTAATTACCAGGAGAAGAAATTCATCCCATGAATAAATTGATAAACCGTATTTTTCTACCTCTTCTTTCTGTTCATGTGTGACATTTCCGAAACTTACAATTGCTATAAAAATTGAAAAAGAGAAAAATTGTTCTACATGAATTTCACGAAAATGTGAATAAACAATTTGTTCATAATGAAAAGATTTATGACTTACTTTTTATAAATGTTGACGTCGTATTTGGGAGAGTGTTCAAGAGCTGATAGTTATGAAAATTATTTAGTAAATATAAATTTAATTATCTAAATGTTTTTAGAATTTCCATGTATATTTCTTACTTCTCCAATTTTTTTCTCTTCTACAATAACAATTTGGATCTCAGCATGCTTGATAATGAACTCCACAGCATAGGACCCTAAATTAGTATAAATAAGAAAATTGATTTTATAGAAAAGAAAAAAGTTAGGAAATTAAATTAAATATTTATTTTGTGAATATTATGCGTGAACTTATAGTGTTTGGAAATTTTCAGAAGAATTTTTCTTGGAAAAATTTCGTTGAAATCTTAATTTAGCTTATAACTAAAAATTATCATATGTGACTTACCGAGTGTATCATACAAAGGAACACAATAAATTCCATGAGCATTGCAAGCCTGAAAAACATCAACATAAACACATTTCATGGAATTTGAAATTCATTGAGAACAAATATATTATGTACATCAATTTCATGACATTGTATTATACCTCCATACTTATGACCCATTCAGGACAATTTGTACCGTAAATGCCGCAACGCCCACCCTAAAAAGAAACCAATACAATATAAGAAAAAAAATAGAATTATTTTTGCAGCTGCATAAAAGTACCAAGTTTGCAAGGGCATATGCACAACAATTGAAGGAACTAAAAATGTAAAAAAAAAAAAAATACTTTCGCAACACCAGAGCTTCTGATGGACGCCCCGACTTTTATAACAATATCATACACCTCTGCATATGTTTGCCACACATACTCTCCTGCCTGAGAAAAGAATTTGCTGAAATTATGATTTCATTCCAAAAAACTCAAATATAAATTAAATCAACAAATAAATATAAACGAATTGAGAAACCAACTTTGCCATCGATATTCTCACGCCGACCCAACATCTGATTTTTGGGATGCTCCTCCACAGATACCCTACATATCATTTAAAACTCACATGCATTCTCTTTTTTAATATCAAAATTTGCATAAAAGAATAAATGTATTATTTTCTTACTAGTATTTAAAAAGAAAATATAAGTTCACAAAAAAGGGGGAAAATAAAAACAAACCGAAAAATATCCCAACAGCTCTCTAAACCAGGTTTGAGTGAAGGAAACCCGTCTTTAGCGAAAACACTCCGATAAGCGGGGCCCACACTGGGCTCGCCATTGATTCCTTCTCTCGCCTTTTCCACCTCCATTAAATGTTTCATCTTGATTTTTCACTAATTAAAGAAGAACTAACTGATAGAACTTTGTTTCTGTCGCAAAACAGTTACGTGTCTCTGTCTTGAGAGAAACACTTGTGTATATATATACTTGTTTGAAGTGGGTTGTATTTTTCCTAATGTGCCCCTAATAGTAATTTATTGGGTCTTATGTGTCTTGCAAGAAAGGACCTTGACAAAAAGGACTTAGTGGACATTAAGGACTAATCCAAGTAGTCAATTTGTTAGGTGACCAAATTATATGAACTTTCAGATGTTATTTGGTGCTAATGTTGAAAAAAATTGGACTTTTTCTTTCCTACTCTGATTTGTTGTTGGAGTTAGCTATCCCACTGGTCTTAACTAATTGCATCTTTAATTGTAAATTATCTTTGCTTGAATCAAAGAAAATTCATACTAACAAATAATATACCACCATAAGATATATAAATTAAAAAATTTGTATAAAATAGCTCAATATTAACATAAGTAAAAGAAAAAAGTATCACAAAGATAAGCTAGATTAAACTATAATTTTTTTTTTGAAATAAACTATAAATTTAGTGCATCAAATAATTGTCCATCAAAAACAAAAGGAAAAAGCACTATCTCCCTTGTTTAATAATCCGTTACAATTCACAAACACATGATTTCTTCCTGATTTAAGATGGACCCAACTGGGTATTTTATCCAAAACCAAAAATTACAATTTATTAAAATTATTTCCCTCAATCAAATTACAATATTCCTTTGTTACTTAATTATCCTTATTCTGGCCACATTTCTGTTGCCACCTTCCACCTCAAAATTGCGGAACACTGCATAATAATTAATTAATTAATCATAACTTAGTTATAAATAAAATCATTAACTAATAAAAATACACAATATATATGCATGACATAATATAATAATATATCTCACGTGGCGCAATCCATATTTGGAGTAATAGTGACATTAACTGCGATCCCACACAATCGCGGGAGCAGAGCGGCCCTAGAAAAATCAACGGTGGGGAATCGACTTGCGACTGACTTGAGACAGTTACAGATAGTCATCCTGTCATTGTGAGTGACGGTTGTCCTGTTAAGCACATTTATTCCTGCGCAACACATTCTGTAAGGCATCACTGCTCGGCCTGACAAGTAGGGCATGCAAGGCGTCACTAGATGTGTTATTTCGTTGCATGGAAGTGGTATCGTGTGGACCAAAGAGGTTGTTGAAATGAGAAGAATGAGGAGGGTTGAGATGGTTTTGAGGGTTCTTGCCATTGTGGTCAGAGAGAGAGAGAGAGATCAGGGTTTAAGTAGGGTTTGATCATGATGAGAGATGAGATTTGTATTTATAGAAGTAGATTTAGAGAGGGGGTTAAAAATACGTGTTTAGAGGTGGTTAAGCAAGGAGAGAAGTGTGATTCTGTGAATAGAGTGAAAAAAATTAATTGTATGGATTGGATCACGTATTAAAGCCTGTAATGAGCATAAATAGTTAATTAGCCCAACCTAATAGGCCCAATATAAAATAAACAGCAACATATTAACTACAATCATTTCATTTTATCTTTTATATTCTAATACAATCACGTTCATGACTTAAACATACCCACAGCTATATAAACATGAAACATGAAGTTCACATTAGCCTTCTAGCTTATATCTTTAGAAACAACAATGTTATAAGCATAGAATTCAACTCCAAAACCAACCTCAAAAAGCTTTCTATCACAATTAGGCTTGGTTATATTTCTTTTTAATCTCTGGCCTGAATTGAAACTCACGAGCCCAACCATGATATAAACTCTTCGCAACTGATTCTAAAATCATATTCTATGTAACAGTATTACTTTAGAAACATCACTTCTTAGTTCTTGCCAATAGCAAAGCATAATTTCTCAGCCTCCCAAAAACCCCAAATCTGAACTTCATCCTCTCATTCAACTCACTATTCATGGAAAACCTTCAAATCCTGACCAATTATCACGTAAGAGCCGGTACTTTCCCATCTTATCAGCTTAACATTCTCACAGCTAAACTGGCTTAGAGCAAAAAGCCTAATTTCAAGACCTATGCTATTAACACTCGCCATTTCCTCTGCATTAATCACAGGAAATATGTTGGTTAAAATGGGTTGTTTTGGTATAAGAATATCGTTTTGCTTTGGATCTAGATCAGACCGAGTGAAATTTTTGTATGTGATAAACTGAAGGTTGTGTCCTTTTTTTGTTGGACTAGCACCTCAATCCATTCTGGTGGATCTGGACCGTTCATTACCATGATTATTTTTTATATTAGACAGAAGATTTCTAGAGAGAGAACTATCGATTGAGTTCATTACCATGATTATTTTTTATATTAGACAGAAGATTTCTAGAGAGAGAACTATCGATTGAATGCTAGCGTTGCCAATTAGTTTGCATGTCTTGCATAGGCAGATTGATATTATATATACTTGGGCTAGAAAAAGAGAGATGTAAGTGTAACAAAGGGAATGTGTTGAGAGTTAAACCTTCCCTAATCCCTTACCTTGAGGAATTAAGAGCCCCTTTCTCTTATATTGGGAAACTAAAAACTAGATGAAAATCAAGAACAATAGAAACATTAGTTGCACTGTCTAGCCAACGGCGTGATGACAAGTGTAGTTAATAGCTAATTATTAACATAGTTTAAAAGCTTAGTATTCACTTTCCCTCGGTTTAAATGGACAACGTTCAAAATCTAAAGGATCATCTTGGCCTTAATTTCCCTTTGGCCAAAGTTTCTTTTCCCTTTTACCCATGTGAGTAAGTTCAAATCCTTAAATTGGAGTCAAATAAGCTAAAGTGCCTCACAATCATATGCAAGATAAATACAATATTTCACCTTGAATTATCTATATGTTACTCCCTCAAGAAGATAAGTTTTAAGACCATTCATAGTTCCAAATACATGAGCACACTTATTTTAAGATAATTGCAATGATAAAGATGAACAACAGATTCATATTCCTGATTATTAAAGCTAATCAAACGTTCTGATTCCAAAATTACTGAAATTTATTTGTACACCCATCTTATGCAACATAAAGAAGAAATTAACAAATTTCTGTGACCTTATTATTTAATCAAAACTACATATTTCAGTAGTCTGAGCAAGATTCACCCCTACCAAAACTCCAAACAAACAATATTGTATTTCAACAAAAGAAACCTTCTTTATTCATCAATTTTGCATGGATACCCTCATTAAATCAGAAATCGGAGCAACGGCCGCCACGCTCCCAATCGCCGTAGCGGGTCGGCTCAGGGCCTTTCGGTCCGCCAATCTCTACAGTCCGTTTAATCACGTGGAGCCCTCCAGTTTCTTCTTCATCCTCATCAGCACGAACTTCCTTTTTCAGCTCGGTCTTGTCCTTCTCTTCCTTCTCAGATGCAGCAGGGCTCGATCCAGATGCTCCCTTGGACTGGGGAGGATCTTGTCGCTTGGCGGCACCGGAGAGAAATCGCATCCGTCGGAAGATTGAAACAGGGAGAGGGGCGGCGGATTCGAGGTTTAGTAAGCGGTGGAGTTGGTTAGCCATGGCCACGGCGATCTTTTTCTCCTTTTTTGAGAGTGTTGTGTCGTGCTCGTGGCCTCGTAGATTTGGAGAGAAATGGAGAAGAGAAGATGACACCGCAATAAGAGTGAGGGCCCACTGTCAGTGTCAGAACTTGAATTCTCAGGTTTAGTAGGAACCAACCGGATATTTGTTTCTATCCCAGGATTTGACATCCTGGATTTATTAAGAAACGTCTCTCGCTCTTTTGGGCCTCATTCTGATAAGATCCACTTGGGTCATAAATAGATACTGAGATGAATAAATAATTAAGAAAAATATATAAAGGTTATCAATGAATTAGCTCAAAACTTCTTTAGATATGCCCAAAAATAGCATAATAAATAAGAAAAGAAAAATATATCAATTGCTTCTGCATAATATTTTTATATTATTAAATTTAAATACTTATATATTCGAAATATATATCATTAAAGTATGTATATTATATATACATTTATTTATATTAAAAAGTATGTATATAATATACTGAAGCTATGAAATTAAATTAAATTATGTCTTGATATTTTTGAGGGCTTTTCCAAGGGGAATGGCGGGAAACGGAGAGAGTAAATCGCGGCTCGAATAAACCAAATGTAATTGTAATTGACACTCAACTCAACTCAACTCTAACTCAATTAAGAAAGAATAAGCTTTCTTTACTCAATTAAAGACGAGCACTCGAATCAAACAGACAGATCGCGACCTAGGGTTTCGTTTCCCCTTTCCGACTCTCTCTCTCTCTCTCCCCCTAATCCTAGCTAGGGTTTCGTGTTTTGTAAGAAGGCAAAATCAATGGCGGATGCGTTTGAGGATGACACGGAGCAGACCTACACGCTCGATGAGTATATTGACGAGATTGAAGCCGAGGAGCTGGTAAATCTCTCTCTCTCTCTCTACCCTTCTCTATCCAATCTTCGTTTTCAAATATTTCTCATTTTATAGCTTTGCATTTATACCCTACAGAATCTTTCCCTCCATCCCATATCAAATTTTGCTCAATTTTCTTGACTTATGCCCTCTCAAATCTACTTATTTCACACAAATCCACTGAAAGCACGATTCTTTCTGACAAACAGGAGGTGGATCTGATACTTGGAGGAGACGAAGGGAAGGAATGCACTTACACGAACGGCTACATGAAAAGACAAGCCGTTTTCTCGTGCTTAACCTGCGCCCCTCAAGGAAACGCTGGCGTTTGTACAGCTTGCAGCATCACTTGCCATGACGGCCATGAGGTAAAGGCAAAATTTCTTTTTTTAGGGCAGTAGATAAAGTATCTACTGCGTTTTTCATTCAATAAGAAAAAAAATTACAAGGAAAAGAGAAAAGAGTAGGGCTACAAATGCTGTGGAGAATATCCATATCCATATAATTAAATAATAATCTTATCTATTATTATATTATTTTGTTATCTTTTTTATCAGAAACTGTTTATTCTCTTACCATTTAGTTCGCACCAAATTTGGCTATTTGAGTTTGCTTGTTTTATGAATTTGGAAGATTAATGGTTTGCATTATATGTTTCATTAATTTGATTATTTTTTTAAATGGAATTATTTAAATTATTATTTTTTGCGAGTATGGTTTTCCCCACATCCATGATTTTATCTGTGGGTATGAAGTGATACCCATTTATAAAGGGCGGATATGGAAATGTTAAAAGGAAATAAAAAGAACAAAAAGAGACCCTTCTAAGACTTCAAGTTTGAAAATCGCTTTCTTTTTCTCCTTTTTTTCTCTCCGTACAGGACAGAAAAATTACTTATTTACCCTTCTAAGACTTCAAATTATCATATTTATTTACCTCTCTTACAACGCATACATTGCATTTAATTTTAACCGTCTGAAATGCAGATTATATTATATTTACCATTCTACAAATGTAAATATCAAATTTCAGAATATATTTACCCCTCTAAAAATGTAACCATGATAAATTTTAGATTTTCAAAGGATAAATTTGATATTTGCATTTTCAGAAGGGTAAATAACTAAATATGAACATTTTCAAACTTTTACAATCTTAAATATACATTACCCCAATGTTTAACACGAATTAGGTAATTGAGCTTTGGACAAAGAGGAGGTTCCGTTGCGACTGTGGCAACAGCTCAAAATTCAACAACTTGGCCTGCAAGTTATGTCCAGAAAAGGAAACCGAAAACTCTGAAAACTCATACAACCAAAACTTCAAGGGCTTATACTGTACCTGCGCCAGGCCTTATCCTGATCCAGCGGTGCAAGAACAGCTCAACATGATTCAGTGCTGTATTTGTGAGGATTGGTTTCATGAAGACCATCTTGGCCTTAGTTCTGTCGATGAGGTAAAATTACTGTTTTAACCTTGGAAAAGTTGGAAATTTACTTTTCGTTTAGGTCCTTGTTTTTTTTAATTATTTTTTACTTTCTAGATACCAAAGGATGAAGAGGGGGAGCCGATGTATGAAGATTTCATATGTAAAAAATGCGCGATAATATTTTCTTTTTTGAAACTCTATCCTTCTTCAATTTGGGTTGTTTCAAACCCTAAAATTGAAGCAAGTGAAAATAATCCAAACCCTAAAATTGAAACAAGCGAAAATAATCCAAATCCTTGTGAAAGTGGATCGGGTCCTTCAAATAAATCTAATAAGGGTAAAGAACCAATGAATGAAGAAATTCAAATTTCAAAAATTTGCAAGGTTGAAAAAGATATAAACTCAATTGAAATTCAAACTGGAGAGGAAACTGGACCGTTGTTTCTTTGTAAGAAATGGAGAGAAATGCTTTGCAAATGTGAAAATTGTATGGAATTTTATACCAAGAATAAGATCGAGTATTTGACTGAAAAAGAGGACACAATTGAGGAATATGAAATAATGGCCAACCAAAAAAGGCAACAAAACTTGCAAAATCAAGAAGGGGCAGAAATGAATTTCATTAATAAATTGGACCATGTTCAGAAAATCGAGATTTTGAACGGGATTTCTGATATGAAGGATGAGTTTCGCTCTTTTATGGTATTCATATTTTTCTGTCTTTTTTAATTCTTTCTTTTCATTAATATTATTATGAGATATTTGATAATTAATTAATTAATTTATTTATTTAGGAATCATATGATCCGTCAAAACCGATTACTTCTGATGATGTGCGTGGCATTTTTGAGAATCTTAAGAAGAAGAAACAGAGATTAATTTAAACTTTTTATTATGAATTAAATCTCTAAATTTGAAATTAAGTGCTGGAGATTTCTGTATTGTCATAATTATGCTTTATCATGACAATTTGCATGTGCCACTTTTGCAAATGTTCGGGTTTAGTAAGTTTCAGACTTTATTGTAGGGTGTTTTATGTATGTATGTGTTGTTTAATATGGTTTTTTTAGGCAAAGCTTGAGGTTTAATTTGGGTTTGTTATGTATTGACTATCTTGTAGTATTTCTCGTTTTACTTTGAATGTTATGTCAAATGCTTAAGTATATTTTATTATGTTTATTCTCTTTTTTATGACCCAATAATATTTGTTTTGCTTTATCGTCATGATTTTGAACTTGGAGTTGGAAATTTTAGTTCATGGTACATGCATGATTAAACTATTTAAATAAATGTGAGGATTGATCCAGCACATAATTTGATTGATGTCTTAGTTCTATGAAATAATGTATCAACAGATAAAACAAATTAATGGATCTTGTTCACGTCATCAAATAATGTAAAATCAACAAATAAAACAAATTAATCTATCTTGTTTACATCGCACTGCTTAGCTATCTTGGACACTAATGACTCAATTTAACAAGTACAATGTTTTGTTCATTAATTAATTTACATACGAAAATGAATGCTTTATGAAATTAATTTAGTATTTGCTAAGGTTTGTTTCATAGTTAATAACTTAGTCATAATGGCTATATCTGGACACAAAACGTTAATAATAATTTATATTTAATTTATGAATTGATTTGAACCACTAGTTTATGTTTTTATATCTTGGTAATGCTCTAGAAAATAATGACATGTGACTAATTTGGCTCCATCAGTTGTCAGGGTCTGATCTTTTTTCTCATATAAAATTATATATATCCAAAAAAACCTTCAAAATACTCCATCTTATTCGTTTTTAAAACTAATTTCTAAAGACAGAGATCATTGTCTGAATCAAAATGAATATACTTACTTAATCAAGTAAGCAAGAAGATTGATTAATTTGCTAAAATTTTTGTTGAGACTATAAAGAAAAAAATATTGCTTTTTTTCAAAAAAAAAAAAAGAAAAAAAAAAGAAAAAAGATCTACTCTTGAAAGAGCATAACCACTATTAAATTACACTTAGATAATAATATACAATCATATGATCAAGAAACGGCCATGTAAGCACTCAAAACTCATCCATGGAATATTTTACAGAAAAAAAATACATTTAATATGAAATTTCTTAGATCAGAAAACTATTCTATGCTTTACTTATTGCAGTTGGTATGCGAAGTCTTATATGTTGCTTTCAGAAAATGAAGACTGATTAATTAATTACTCATGTCTATGAGCTGGATTGAGAAGTGCTTGTATGAAGGATTAATTTCATGTGAATCCTGTAAAATCTCAAAATATCATAAATACCCCTTTCAGAGAAAAATACTTTTCCGGTAGGCAATCAATAGCCTACTGTTAAAAAAAAGAGAAAAATACTTCATTAAGCTGGATCTATTTGATATAATACAATAAAAATCCACATATAATTATATTATTTTTTAGTTATCAGTCAGGCATTTAGCTCTATCTAAATATAATGTATCATTTGATTCAGCTTAATATGCCATAATACATTTTTTATTTAAGTATTGATATAAACATTGATATAAACAAACGCACATTTCATCTATGTAAAATAAGCCTTACAATATATGACGATTCATAAATTAAAGTTTTACATTGGATTTGACTTAGCAAACGCTCTTTATAAAATTAAGAATGTGTTAAGTATCCTTAAAAACATAAAAGTATTATGCATTTTTTTTTTCATCTGCTTTAAAATACCTTCAATTATTATGAAGCTATGGTAATTTCCAAAATTTACAAGAATATATTATAGTTAGACATGTATCGTCTTATATATATTATTTTGATGTTTTGCAAGGTAAAAGATGAAATTATGTTATGCATATGCACCCCCAACCGTTAAATTGTCGCAATTAATTGCACAGTTATTTAACTTCTTCTTTATCAGCTCGATCTTCTATACCACTTGCTATGTAGGCCACCAATATGATTATCACATTGCAAATGTTCTACGTTTTTCTTCTAATTTTTTTTCAAGTAGAACACTTTACAAATGTTATTCATTTGCAGATGCAACATCAACATTATTCGTAGTTCCTACTTGTTATTATAGTTTTTTCATGTAGAATATAGTCATGTTGAAAACATAAGATCCTTTTGGAAATCATTAATTTCACTCAATACTGTAGTTGGACCAAAACAGAGCATAAACCAAACTGGTGTGTTCAGTTCAGAGCTCACATCTTGAATGCCTGGTCTCAAATGGCCAGGCCATTAATGGCCCTAGCAATTGATAAGAACAGCAATAAATATCTTGTCATGCTATAGAACTCCAACTTTGACCTACTATTAGTTTGATTCTCACTACTCATTAGCCACATATAAAAAAGATTAAAGTTATGTATATTTGGAACCTAATATAGTAAGACAATCATAAAAATATGAGGTTCACATTGATTTTCGAAAGATCATTTGTAGCAAGCTACTTAAAATCATCAATTTTTTACTGATGACATTTTTTATAAATTTTGTTTATGGCACTTTCATATTAGCGAAGTCATACAGTAAACTTGTCATATTTTGATTTCAGTACGACAAGGATAATTATGCATGTTAATAGTTTTTTTTAATTTAAATGCATGCTTATTTTTATTAGAAAAAATATGCTAATATTTTATTATTAGTTCATCAGGTTTTGTGAAATACTCTGGTTATCAATTATATATTATGGCATCAAACATCCTGTTAATACAATTCAGCCGACAAGTAGATATAATATTGTTTGTTCCAGAATGAGTTTTTTTTTTTTTTTTTTTTTTTGAGATACAAATAGAGTTACTCTCATTCCACTATATTTAACATGTCACATCATTAAGTCATTGGTGGTTATCTATTTGAAAAATAATTAATCGACTAGCACTTCCGCCAGAAGGTTTGGCGGAACTGAAGTGATTCTGCTAAAGGCTCTGGCGGAACTTGCCTGGCACCCTTAAACACGATTAATTAAGAAAAAAAGTCAATTTCGCCAGAAGGTTTGGCGGAACTAGGTAAAATTCATTTTTTCCAGGTTAAACTCTCAACTTAGAAGGTCAATTAGATCAAAAAAATTATGAAATTATATATTTTTTTTGCCTCTAAAGGCAGGAAAATTTAGCAAAAATTTTTTTACTGTTCACCATAGTTCCGCCAGAGCTTTTTTTTTTTTTGCTAAATTTTCCTGTCTTTAGAGGGAAAAAAATATAAAATAGACGGTTCCGCTAGAGGATCTGGCGGAATTATTGAATTCATAATTTTTTGGAGCTAATTGGCCTTCTAAATTAAAAGTTTAACCTAAAAAAATAAATTTTACCTAGTTCCGCTAGACTCTCTGGCGAAACTAATATTTTTTCCTTAATTAATCGTGTTTAAGGGTGCCAGGCCAGTTCCGCGAGATTCTCTGGCGGAACCATTCCGCCAGAGGGTCTGGCGGAAGTACTAGTGGGTTAATTATTTTCAAAACAGTGCTAGCTGATGAATTATTTTCCAAAAAAAACTATTTAAAAAAAAAAAAATCGGTTAAAAGTTTCCTAACATTTTATTTGAGTCATATAAAAGTTCCCCAACATTTTAACATTTCTTTCTTCATTAAATAGATTCATATTTTGAATTTATCAAACTCTTCCTCCTACCCTCCAACCAATATTTCCCTATTTAATTAACAAGAGACCCACTGAACACAATTCACAAACCTCAATCAAAGCTCCTTTTCAGCGAGAAAAGAAAAAGAGTGAAAAATAATGGGCAACTGCATTGAATCACTCGCACCAAAAAAACAAACTAAGAAAGAGGATCAAGTTTTTATAAATCCAGAGCAGACTAGTTTCAGATCAGTTAAGTTAGTGGTTTCCAAAAGGGAGCTGGAAATTCTGTGCATTGAGCTGAGAAAAGGAGAGAAGAGATTTGAAGATATATTGGTGCAGATTGAGGAGGAGAGAGAGAAAGTTGACAAAGCAAAAATGGGTTGGAAGCCTAAATTGGAGATAATAGAAGAAAGCATTCATGAGGTTACAGAATATTAATTCATGGCTCCTTAAAGAAAATATTAATTTTTGGTTTATATCTCATATTGTATATTATGTATATGCATGTTAAGTGTTTCTCAAATTTTTTTTATGCATTTAGGGTTTGTCATGGAGGATTAGTCGTTTGCTGAGGTTTTCTCATTTTGGTTATATGCCAATTCTTTGGTTTTGTGTAGCACAAAAATGGATTTGAGATGAATGATGTTGTGTATTTATCATGGTTTGCACTTTCTCTTTTCGTTTTTTGGAAGTAAAAAAAATGGAATTTAGATAATGGTTTGAATCCATAACCAGTACCAAAATTCTTTTCTTGGAGTTTTTGTTAGAAAATAAAACAAACTGGTATAAAGACTGATTTTATATTTTATTACTTCCACCAGGCATAGCCAGCTAAAAACCTAAGGAAAAGCAAAATACGAAATTTATAAAATAATTAAAAAAAAAATCCAATGATATGGGCTTGGCCGCAGTGAGTCTTCTAGGTTTGGCCTGTTACCTGTTAAAAGATAATAAGCAAAATGCAACTTACTGATAAACAAAAATTCAGTTATCAAACATAAATCATGTATGAGGTTTAGAAAATGGGAAATTAAAGTACGCCACCTTGTTTTTCCTAATTTCTCTCTCAAACTGATGATAATAAATGAAATATGATGTAATAAAAACGAATTTTGTTATAACTTTTTGCAGAGAATTTTATTATAACTTTTTGCAGAGAATTTTGTTATACTTACCAACATAATTTGATTTGATATAACTATTCTAATTGGTCAACAACCTTAGAAGCAATTTGACAACATTTATATACTAATGCATTTATTCTCACGCACCAACAACCAGATGTAATTTTTGTTAATAATTATTACAAACTTAAAACGTTGACAACCCTGAAAAATAAAATATGCAATGCAACAATCATCATTTGATTTTATTTGGACCACCTTCTTCTGCTTATATTATTTCAGATCGAAGCCTATTTTGTGGATCTATCGAAGCCTATTTTGTGGATCTATTTTATTTGATTAAATAAAAAAAAGGATGAATGTTTGGTTAGACAGCATCATGAGTCATATTGGGCCTGGGCCGCACGGGCCCGTTATCCTTCCACCGTTGAGAGCGGGAGGTGATCGCTGCTCTGTGAAGCCAGCCTCACGCATTCCCCTCCACTCTAAGAGCCACGTGGCCCAGACCTTAGTCCGGCCCACGAGGCCCAACTGCCCAACTTGGAACGGGGGGGCCGACTAAAGCGATCAAAGCCCGACGCATGAAAGCGAGCCTAACCATTCGATCACCCTGCCACCGCTCGGTTTACAAGCTCACGCTATAGAGCTCGGCGGTAAAGCCTCTGCGGAATGCGTATTTAAATGGGTTGGGAGCGCTGATGAATTCGTTGTGGGACTAAATAAGTGGCATTTAGAAACCGGAAACTATCTCTCTAGCTTAGTGCTCTATACAGTATACTGGACGTACTTTACCTTGGAATGGAGACTATATTGTTGGTAATTGCTCGTTGTATTTCTTTTCTTTCTGTCGTTTCTCAAAAAAAAAAAAAAAATTTTAAATATATAACCACAACCAGTTCTTCTGAAAATATGTTGATATATTGGCATTTGAAACTTTATATTTATATTATAGATATTATATATTGACACTAACATGTGATATACTTAGAATGAAAGTGATTGTTTATTATCTTTAATTATATAACTAGATGTATTAATTTTATTTTATTGATTTTATATTTTTAGTATATATGTTTTTATGTTAAGAAAATCGTTTCAAATAACTCTTCTGGTTCCTGCATTTTTTTTTACAAAAAAAAAAAAAAAAAAAATTACGATAAATTTGCAAAACGGCCCAGCATTATATCTAAATTGCAAAAAAGCCCCTCTATTCTTAGAAAATTCAGAAAATAGCTCCTACTCTGTGGTCAGTTAGAAACTATGAACAGAGGACATTTTTTGTAATTTAAAAAAATAAAGGGGCTTCTTGGCTATTTAGACATATGTGGGGGGTATTTTTAAACTTAAATTTGTTTTAATTTAATTAAATACTAACCATGTCGGGTTTATACATGGACTCACAAGCACCATATAGAGACTCATTAGCTGGACACATGTATTGATTTCCGATACGGCATTTGATATAAATTGAATTTTTGAAGTATCCGAATTACCTGACATAGCTTATAAACCATCAAAATACCTTCTTGTTCACCTCATTAAATTTCAAAATTGTCACAAAATATTTAATGGTAGGCCCTATTAATGTACTCAGTACTCTAATATCTATTTCGAAACCAGCCAAATTATATTTAATTAAATGCACACAAAATGCCTCTTTCATTAATTAAGCCATCCATTGACCAGCATTCAACTAAAAATCCGGAAATTCCTCCAATCCTATCCTTTTCCTGTTTATATTTTAACTCTTCTTTATAGGCAAGGATTTGTTAAGAGATTCTCCTAACACACTTTGTCTAGTTCGCTAGCTCCACACACACATGCCTTTGTACATATATTCATTTTATAAACTAAACAACTATATAAATATATCTTACCAAATAATTGAAATATAGTTAGTATGATCACATTCTTTCCAATCTGTGTCATTGTACATTTTTCGTTATAATGCAACAAAAAATTTAGTATATGTAATGTATCACAAGGAGCGATGAAAGCTATAAAAATTGCTTTCAAAACATGGAAATGAAAATATAAACTAAAACTAACTTGACGATCATTATGATATGAAAAATAATGGCCATGTCATATATTGCATTAATATACAAAATCATATTAATACATGAAAATCCATCAAGAAACAAAAGCACACGACACTATCTCTAAATAAACAAAAAAGAACCTAAAAAGTAATCTAACACTAATTGGGAAGGAGGGGGGGATTTGCATCCAAGTATGTCTCTCCTCTCAACCCATTTCTACCATCTACTATATATGAGCTCTTAATACACCTCATATATATTATACTTTTTTCATATATATTTTTATGCAACTGGTACCAAATCTTCTGGAATACTTTCAAGTACCGGTCGCCACACTCCATTTCTCGTACCGACCAAATTATCATTCTTCAGTCCATCAGAATCCATTTTCTTCAATTCACTCATGATTTGGCCAAGCGTTTTATCTCTTTTAAGAGACAAAGAAAGCAGTTTTGCCGCATCTTTCTTTGTTAATACCACCTTTACTCTGATCGTTCTGGTCGTCAGATCTTGATTAACTTTTCTTTCTTGATTTGTTGAGAGAGAAAGAATAATATCTTCATTGGTAGAACTGAGTTTAGAGTGTTTGGAAGGTTTGAATTTGTAGAGACGGTTTAGGATGGCTGTGTAACAATAGAGTTTTTGCTTGGTGAGGTTAGACGGTGTTGGTACATTGCTAGCTCCATGAGCTAAACAAGGAAGAAAGTTACCCATCTTGAGAGAGACAGACAGAGAGAAAGAGATGAGATAAGAGAAAATGGCTAGCTAGTGCTAGTATTGGACAAGTGGGGCTTATATAAGGAAAGAAAGATTCAAAAAGGAAGTAGTAAGTAGTGGGATTAGGTTTGCACTTCGCACTGCCCCATACATGTAAAGTTGGAAGAGAGAAATAAATTTAATAATAAAATAACTAATTAGCAGAGTATTAGCTAGATGACATTAAATTAAATGAGATAAGCAGTAAATTAGGGAGAAAGAGAAGGAAGCACATGGGCGGGTCAAATCGTCGAAGGCATGAGCTTGACACTTTATCAATCCATGCATCGACTCCAAAAGTTGCGTGACTAAAACTAATTGCTCTTTTCTTTTTTATGCCACGAATTATTTCACAAATCACTTTTTTGAGTGAAAAGAAAGTTATTTTCAACTTTAGTTTCATGCAACCGATTTTAAGGTCCTACATTGAGAGTGAACTGCTGCTTTCTCACATTTCAATTTTCAACCCGTTTTTGAGAAAATGATAAAAGATTTTATATGTATTGTATTTTTGTTTGCTAATTCATTCAAACTTAGTTACCAGAAGTAAAAGACAGTAAAATATACTATTTTTCTTATTATACTATTTTGATGTATGGTTTATAATATGTGTCAGCGGAGAACTGGAAGAAAGAAAAGAATATTAATGTAGCTAGAAATGGTATTGTTTTTGGACCTAAAGTTTGTTGTGCTTATTTGGATCTAGTAGCTGACATGTATATTCCAGTCTTTTATTATTTCATTTAAAATGCTTAATTTTCTCATGTTTATTGTCTTTTTATTCCTCTTGTTCATATTTTTTATCTTGTTTCAAACCAGAATTTGAATTAGTATACTAGTATTTTTTTTGTAATTTTAATATCCTATAAAATTTCCTCAGAAATCAAATGTTAATAACAGAGATGTCTACATAAAAAGGAAGAAATTCAGATAATTCATAACAAATATCAACCGAACAAATTTTACTAATTTCGCAATAATTTCTCCCAAAATAAGGCATGAATGTGGTGATACAGACAACCAATACAAAATCCGAAAACCAAAAAAATGAAACAAAACTAAAACAATTCTTAAGTGTGAAATTAATTTCCTACTGTGTGGTTCTTAAAGGACTTGCCTTGAAATCTAATTAATTCTCTTAACAAATTAAGCAATTTAAATCAACTGTTGTGAGATTCTGATAGAAACCACTTTTCCATCAACCTTATTATCTCTCATCACCTGATATCTCACATACAACCCTGAAAAAACATTATTCAAATCAAAACATCAATATTTGCATAAACACCCTTATAATTATTGAATTCACAAAATCTGATAATTAACTTACCATCATTCGGCTGTAGATTAGTATTAACAGCCACTGCATGATTCCCGATTTTAGCTCTCGGCTGCAAATCAGTCGACGCGCCAACCCAAGTTTTCGCATCCAAAATCTCTACAAAAACAAAAAAATACAAATTACTCAACATATATCACCTATAAAATTATTATTATTATTATTATTATTATTATTATTATTATTATTATTATTATTATTCATATATTGTAAAATAGAAAATTATTATGATTGTTTACGTGAGGTTGAAGGAGAGGAGAGATATTTCAGATCAAAAATTGCTCCAACGGCTGCACTCGCAGGGCTGGTGATGCGATGCTGACCTAAGTCCTCATATTCCCACGTCCCATTTTGATAGTTCTCCTCAAGAAATAATTCTGCGTGCCGTGCGTCTAACACTTGCATTGTCCCTATAAAACAAAAAAAGAACTCTGTTAATATAAACTAGTTCATACTTTGTTAATTAAAACATTTCTTGCAACATTTTTGTAAGGTTTGTTACCTTCGCATGTGTTGAGGTTGCACACAGGGCACCGAACCAGCTGCAAATCTGTACAGAAAACACATCAAATTAGCAAAAAAAAATTATTCGTTTTGAATTTTTGTAAATAAACCTGCAATCCAGATTCCAGTCTTAGCATTGTTCAAAGAGCAGGAGCCAGTGAGCTCAATGGATCTTTGAACATCAGTGCCTGGCCGGTTGAAACGCTTGGACGGAGCAAGAGTCTCTGTCAGAAGCACAAATGGTGAATCCAGGAAGAAGGATCCGATTCTCATCCAATCTATTTGAGATAAAACAATCGAGTCTTAGTTTTTCATCATGATTTTCTCAATTCTTGTATCTTAAATGAGTTGATTTAAATACTCACCAATGTGCTTGTCTTGTTGGCGGTAGCAATACGCATGGGAACCATCTGTACAAAAAGGAATAAACTAACACTTGTCAGTCTACTATATATGGATGATTCACATTCACTTCAAGTTATATATATATATATATATAAGGCAATTAAGAGAGGACGATTGACTCTGTTTTTATAAGTAAGGGATCAAGCTCTAGTTTGAGTTTACCAAAAGCGGCGCTGTAGATGAGTTTCCAAGGGAAGGAGACGTGGCGAGGAGGGGGGACGTCCATGTCACGAAGGCAAGCATACTTCCAGATGCACTCCTCAGAGATCAGGCGGTCAAACCACTTGTTCACCAGGCTCAGCGCTGTTAGATCCTGGCCGTCTAAATGCTTTGCCACCTCCGTCCATAGATCCACGTCGTACCTGCAATTATGTATGTGGAAATAAGATCATTTCTTGATTCGACGTTAATTAATTGATTACTTCAAATAGATGTAACTGATCTGTTAATCTCAATTCTGGTAAAATTTTAACAGTTCAGTAAGTTTTCTTTCTGATCGGCCAATTTGATATATATATTTTTGTCAAATCTGATTTAATTGCGGATGCATACGGAGAAATTAAGCTGAGGAACTGGAGAAATTGAAAATCAGTTCAGAACGAGCTATCTATCACCTTAGATCCTGATGAATCTCACGTAATTGATCTCATCTAGCATCTCAGATGCGATCATTCTTTTCATCAAACTCAAAAAAACATGAAAAACGAGTTGAAAGGGGAGGAAGGAGTAAGAAACATCAAATCTGAGCTGACATATATTGGAGAAACGAATCCAATTCAAAGCACATGTCAACAAAAAAAAACGAAATCAGGACGAAATTCAGATCGATCTAGCTGGATCTAACTCAAAACAGCATTAAATTCAAGATTAAAACAAAAAAAAAACGAAAAAAATCAAATTACCAGCTGAAATCAGAGTGAGGATTGAGAAATGAGACATGAGGCGAGCTGCAAGGAGCAATCACTCTGTCCTTCTTCACAGCCCTGATCTGATCTCCATCGCCAGCCCCTTCTTCTCTTCCCCTCTTTCTAGATATCTCCTCCTCGTTCTCCTTCAATGACTCAGTACTGACTCTCTTTCTCCTTCTAACATAGGTAATAGTTTCCCTCTCATTCTCATCCACTAAATCCTTGTTCAACCTCTTACTCCTTCTAACGTATGTAATCATCTCTCCTTTCTCCTCCTCTCTTTCTCTCTTCTTTGAATCTGATTCTGAATTGAGCTTAAACCACTGGTAGTAGCGGGATGTTATGAGTCCCATCTGAAAGACGTTTTTATAGAAGAGGGAAAGCTCAGGTTCAAATTTTTAAATAGAGATCTCAGAGTGACGAACCGATTCCACCTAGACCTGTTTTACGAAGCACTGCGTATGGGTCCCGTATTTCGGTGCGGTGGACCTAGCTCATTTGAATATTAGTTTGATCTAACGGAACGAGCAGAGCAGAGGTTGTTAGGGGTTGAATGATTTTTGTCTGATAGTTAAGTTGACTGAATGCAACGTTGACTAAGCCTAACGGAGTTCACAATACCGGTCCATACTGAACCCGGCCAATGATAACACGCCACATATAGACCTTATGGTTGATGATACTCCCATAAGTTAGGAAGATAATAATAGCTTTGATAAACAATCATTCATAAAACTAATAAATAATAATTTGTCCTTTGCAATGATAAAAATGGTCTCATAGCTTTCCTTATTCAAAATGAACAAACTTACAATTTTTTGGAAAAAAAAAAAACAAATGAGAAACTCTTTCTCAATTGTTCATAAAAAAAATAATCCCAAAAAAAATTGAATAATAACAAATAAAACATGCACACACTCATTGGTCAAAATGAATAAAATTAACATTAAAATATTTCTTTATACATTTAAATCTCTGTATCAAAAAGCCTAATGAACAATTCAGAGGCAATTTTGCGAGCAAAAGGAATGTAACTCAGTCCATACCTGTAAATAAAAAAAAGAGAAAAAATTAGTTAGTTTTAAAAGTATTAAAGGTTGTTAAATATAAACTAAACACGCAGAAGAATGGATTATGACTATTAATATGTATATTTTACCAAATGAGAGCACAAATCTCGAATACAATTGCAATTAGTGTGAGCAACTTGCTATGAATCTGCAAGATACAAATTATTTATTTATTTTGTTAGCAAATATATATACAAAATACATTTTTTTTTGAAAAAATAATTAGTAAAAATTACCAAAAGGGCACAAATTAGAGCAATAAAAACAGATCCGATGTAAATTCCTGTTGCATAAACACGAACTTTATCAAACATCATATTGATTTGCTGAGCCGGCCCAACCAGGAAAGTTGTACTGTAACACATAATTTAAATATTACACGAAATTACACATTTGAAATATTTGATGTAAAAAATCAAATTCCAGAATTATGAGTTATGTTAATTAACAAACCTTCCAACGGCTGCAATATTTCCGAAAGTGAATAACAGCGCAAATTTGATTGGACGTGCGAAAACCATGAGTGCCTAAAAAGATAAAAGGAAATTAGTTAGTATCACATTATTAATTTGCTAACTACAACTCAAATTTCAGTATAAATAGTGCTAATGAATCAAATTAAAAGAAAAGGGGATGATAATTAGCACATACCAAGAGCATAAATGCCAATCCAACAACCATGCATCCAGCAAATCCATATATCCTCTACAAAATGCATCAAAAACCTCAAAATCGTTTCAATTGAAAGAAAAATTAGGGGAAAATTTGCGATGATTTTGTTTTTTTATGGGAGTTGACCTGAAGAGGAGATAAATTGCAGAGGCCTTGAATGTCATCCAATAAATCCTCCTGCTGCTCTTCCTCGTCTCCTTCTTCTTCTGCTGAGAAGAGATTTTGCTGCAATCTTCTAAATGCGTCCATCGTTTTGGGAAATTGAATTTCGGATTTGATGTGGATTGAAGTGGGTTTTAGTTTTGGATCATATCGTTCAGCTTCAGCGGTCTGACTGAATAGAACAGAAGGGAAAGGGAAAGGGCAAGGGAGGGTTAATGGAGAGCTGTTTTTCCCAAAATGGTCCTTGAGAAATTTGAGGGTGAGTATATATCAAAAGAGGCCCTGAGAATTTAGGATTCTTTTATCTAACTCTTATTTTATCTTTTTGTTGTGCTATTATCTTTTATTTGTGGAAAATGAATCTTATTTTTATCCCATTGCAAATGCGCTTAATATTCTCAAATTATTCTTATTTCCAATAACTCATAGTGAGTAGAAATAACATGCAAGACAAAAAAAATATATAAATATAAGAATGAGGACAAGGTTCTCCTTTCATTTTCTTTGACCGTATATTGTTTCTTCCGCTTTTCAATATACTTTTTTATTTCCTATATATTATTTTCATTATTTTAAGTATATTATTTTATTGCCTGTAAAAAAATTATATAATGTTTGTTTAATTTTATATGTATATTTATCACCTATATATATTGTTATGCTGCACTGACAGGAAAACTCATCGTGCAGTATCAGGTTCCGGGGAATCCGAAAGTGCGACAGAATTGAGCACGCCCAGGATGCGTTTCTTTCGCTTTTCAATGTATTTTCTTATTTTCTATATAATATTTTCATTATTTTACGTATATATTATTTTACTGCTTCTAAAAAAATATATTTTATATAATATTTATTTAATTTTAAATATTATTTATCGCCTATATATATTATCGTGCTGAACGATGGGAAAGTTCGTCATGCAGTATCAGATCATGTTTATCTAAATTGTTGATAGTTACAAAAATGACAAGAATCATATCCATGAGCTTCAATAGTTCATTAGTGTGGATGTTCTTTTTATGATTTTGAAGAGTTATTTTAGTTTATATCACTATTATCTTATCTAATGATCTGTTATGTTGACAAAAAAAATGACAGACAAATACAAATGTAACAAGCTCAAAGGGTATTATTGCAAAATTGTTCTTGAATATCTGGTTGGTCACTCGCACATTAAATTCGTATTTAATTTGACCGATTTATTTAAAATAAAACACAAGAACTTATCTTTAATCAGTTTAAAAGTTTAATTATGTAAATCAAGGAATGCTATTAACAAAAGCACTAACAAAGAAATAAACAAACATCTATGTTGTATGACTGACCAAACAATAGCAAAGCTAACTAAATGTCGGTTAAAATATCTTCAAAATTAGAACGTATATTAAACTTGTACGGATGGATAATTAGCTTCCTATAGCACGTCATTATTATTATTAATTAATCACGTGCACAGAGTATAACTTTCTAGAATGACACGGTCCAGATTATTAAATGCCCCGTTAAACACAATCTCACATCTCGGTTCATTCGTACAGTTAAACACCATGTCCATACAAATTCTTCCTTTAAGCACGATTTTCGTGGAAATATGCAATTACAGTAACACCCTCATGAGTATAAATCACTACCCCCGATTCGCTTAGCTTCGAAGGGTATTTTCGTCATACAGAAACCCAGTCATACACTTCACCGCAAAGGCGCGAGTAATGAACATTTTGCGTACACCAAGACTACATTAAACTCTTAATCTGAAGGTAAATTTTGCATCGAGTTTGGAATTAAGAAAGAGTCATGCGGTGTTTTATTTAGAGGTGAACCGGGTGTATTTGATGAATCAGAACATTTTTACGCCCCATTTCGAGTCGTTAGTTTTTTCCTCTTTTCATAATTTTACAGTTTGATTTTCCCCTTTGCTATCGTAATTGGTTCTTTTCTCTCCGATCCTCCGTACGTACATTTTTTTCATCTAATTTAGATTTTAAATTCTCTCTTTTTCTCGTCAAAATCGAAAGAGCTCAAATTCAGTTTCAATTCTTAAATTTCCAGAAGAAGAGCATTCAAATTCCTCGGAGATTTTCAAGTTTTGGTGGAAGTTGGCAAGCGAATCGATATAGTTGCTAAATTCGATCAGAATTTTGCGAAATTCGGCCCAATTCTTGCGAGATTGATCAATTGAGCTTAATCGGTGGTCTGAAATGGCGCGAGAGAGGTCCAACTGGCATGGCTCGTCAGATTCCGATGAGGATCGAATGAATGCTAAGATTAGGGCATCTGACAAGGAGAAAAGCGGTCGTGTGGTCGATTTGAAAGGAATTTCAAATGCGAGGCTCAGAAATTCTGGCTCAGGTGACCGGTACAAGGAGAGCAGCAAAAACCGGTACAGAGATGAGAAGGAGCGAGAGAGAAGCGCAAGAAAGGAGTCTCAATTCGATGGATTGAAAGAGGCAAAGAGGGATAAAGAGATTTCTGGTAAGTTAATTTAGGAATTCATTATGTAATATTATTATTTATTGGGGGCATGCATGATATTCTTTGTTTAGGGTTTGAATAATATATACTAAATTGGAATTTTTGTAAGGAATTTGGGTTATAAATAAGGATGATTCATAATTGGGGTCCTTAGCATGTGAATTTGTTTTGGTTTATTTTCAAGATGTTATTATTTATTTTTCATTTCAATATCATTTACAGATAAACAAATAGACTCAAAAAGGAAAGAGCACTTGAATGAAGAAAAGAGAAACCGGTACCAAAAGGAGGCTTATACTAAATCTGAAAAGCATAGAGATGAAAAATACCGGCACAGAGAGGAGAGAGAGAAATATTCTTCAATTAATAAGCAATCTTACAAGGATGAGAGAGAAAGTAAGCATCATTTCAAGGATGAGAGAGAAAATACCAAGTATAGAGATGAGGAAAATAATAATAGAGGGAGGAAAAGGGTTTTTGATGAAAAAGAGGGTTTGAGTGATTTCAAGGGTAAAAACGTAAAAGAGACCATGAAAAGGGCAAATGAAGATAATTTTGGAGATTTGAAGGGTAGAAATGAAAGAGAGGTTAAATATAGAGATGAGGATTTTGATAGAGAGAAGAAATGGTCGACTGATGAAAAACCGATTTTGAATGATTCTAAGGGTAAGGGTGCAAAAGAGACTCTTAAAGAGACAAATTATCAAAACAGGTAAATTTTACTCTTTTTTTTGTTTTTCATTATTTTGAATTAGTTATCTTGTTCTGCTTGCAACTATCATTCACAACAGTGGTAAACATATTTGGTATGATGTATTTACTATTTATTTTAAGCTGAATATTTGATATATTAACAAATTTTTTGCAATATTATTTTGATGCACAGGAATAACAATTCCAGACAAGGGGAAGAAGAGCACTCTCAAATGAAGGGTAACAATAATAACTCCAACTGGAATAATTCTAAGAATTGGAATAACAATTCCAGAAACGAGGAAGAAGAGCACACACAAACGAACCGCAACAACTGGAATAACAATTCTAAGAATTGGAATAAGAATTCCAGGCAAGAGGAAGATGAACACGCACAAACGAACCGCAGCAACTGGAATAGTAATTCCAAGAATTGGAATAACAATTCCAGACATGAGGAAGAAGAGCACGCACAACTGAACCGCAACAACTGGAATAATAATTCCAAGAATCGGAATTACAATTCCCAAGCTTTCGGTTCATTTGAAAGAGACCGAAACCCTAATTTCCAAAATCGAAACTTCCACCAAAAATCGAACTTTATTCGACTTAAAAGGGCAGGCAGTACCAGTACATTTTTCGGTAATAGAGACCATAAAAATAATTACAATAATGACAATAATAATAATAACTATAGTAATAATTGTAATGATAGTAACAATATTATTTTTGAAAATAATTTATTTAACGGTGCTTCAAATATCCCTTATTGGCCTTGGCCCCAACGGGCCCCACTGCCAGCTGGCTTCCATCCGTTGGCTAATCAATTTCCCTTTAACATGAGGCCTCAAACCCTAGATTTGGCCCAATTGGCCAGTTTGACCCAAAATCCGCTCGCTCAAACCCTAGATTTGGCTCAATTGACCAGTTTGAGTCAAGCTCAGCTCACACAAACCCTAGATTTGACCCAATTGGCCGGTTTGACTCACGGTCAACTCCCAATTCATCCAACCCTAGATTTGACCCAATTGACCCGTTTGACTCAAGATCCGCTCCCTCAAACCGTAAATTCAACCCAAACGGCCCCAAATATCGTACATTCTCAAACCCTAGAATCAAACCAATCTAACCAAAATCATGAAGAACCAAGCAACCAATTCGCCTCAAATCCAAACCCTAACCCTAACCCTAACCAATTAGCCTTGCAAGATAATCATGACCAAAAGGATTTTCCCAATCCGGAAAATCTGTCAGAATTTGATCAATCTGACAAGTTGGTCCCATCTGTCAATACTCTGAAGGATCAAAATGAACGTGAGAAAATTAGTGAGGAAAAGATTGCTAAGAAGGCGAAAAAGGAGAGTGATAAATCTCCCTTTTGTTATGATTATTATCTCTCTAAAATTGGTGGTGTTTCGGAAAATTTAGCAGAAAAGGGTTTGTATGCAAAATGCATGAAATTGCTTCAAAAGGATGGTACTGGTACCGGTACGACTAATGGAAATTTACTGGTATCTTTTTCTTAACTTTTTACAAAATTGAATTTGTTTTATTTTATTTGATACTAATAAAATTAAAATAATAAAACAGAATATTGAAAAAGATAATGAACCAATCAAGAAAAGTTCAAATTCAAATTCAAATCGCATTTTGAAATATCATTTCCCCACCTGGAACAACGAGTCCCTTTTTCAGGTAATTATTTTCTAAATTCTTCTAACAAAAATATTTCTATTTTTTTCATTTGTATATTTATGTATTATCTTAAAATTCGCAGAAATCTCTATCTCACTACAAAACAAATGCCTTCAACTCTCTCAATCCCAACGGAACCAAAGAAGAAGTTCTAGAAGCCTCTATCTCTAACAAGATGGAAACAGATGAAGAAATATCTCGCATCGAGATCCGTGCAGAGAGTTCAACGGTGACCATTGATGAGGATCAAAATGTTACTACAAGCATTTCTTGCAAAAATGCAATGGAAGTGGATTTGGTTCCTTCTATTGGAGGAGGAGAAAAAGAGGGGGTGAAAAATGTTGAGGGTGAATTTGCGGATATGTCCGGGAAAAATGTTGTATTTGCTTCGGGGGCTCAGAGTTGTGAGGGAGTGTTGTTGCCTGATAATTGTAAGGTTGGCTTAAGCCAGATACCTTGCTAAACTTAATTAATTAACCTAACATTTGAAACAGTTTATTTATTGCTAGTAAAGAAACTAATATTATTAGCATTTCTGCTTTGTATTTGGTTTTATGTTGGTGATTTATCTTTTTCTCTTTTATTTTTCCTTTTTCCTCTTTTATTGATCTGTCATGATTTCTGTATTATCCATGGTTTTTTGCACAACCACTTAAAAATCGCTTGTTGGATCTTATTTATGTAAATGTAACTAACTCTCTTTGGCCCATTACATTGACTTTTCAAAAACTCTGTTTTAGGCCTGGCCGTTTTGGTCCACTTACATTGAATTTTTCCATGCATTTTTCGGCTGGACCTCTGAATTACATTGAATTTTTCCATGCATTTTTCGGCCTGGCTATTTGGCCCAAGTACGATGACTTTGCAACTCATCTGTTTTTAGCCCGGCCTGTTTGTCCCAAGTCCATTCACTTTTTAAAACATTTGTTTCGAATAAAAATCTTGATATTTTTCTTTTTCTTTTTAAAACATTTTGTTAACTTTATATATGCTTAATTTACTTTATATTTCATTTTAATTTTTAATATTCTAAAGATGAGTTGCAAAGTTAACTATGAAACAGTTGCAAATTTCATTTCATAGTCAAGTCATTTTAATTTTTCAGCATTCGTAGTTGAGTCATTTACAATATCACAGTTTCATACTTGGTTAATTTGTAACTTAGGCACACAAATACTAAAAAGAAAGAAGAATAATAAAGAAACAATCCATAATTCCATTCAACCAAAAATAAGCAATGTAAAGAATAAAAGTAATTTTTCATTAATTTTTCCTTTTTTTTTCAATTCAATACAATGAAGATACAATCAATCAATCAATCAATTTAATTGTCATCCTTTTATGGCAATATCAGCCCTCTTTCAAACAGAGAGAAAAAGGAAAATGAAAAAGGAACGATGGAATATGAAAATAGAAACAAAGGAAAAACAGAAAATGAAAATAAGAAGAGAGAAAAAGAAAAAGAAAGAATAAAAGGGGATGCCAAAGTGGGGTTCATAAATAGCCCCTGCAATTTGGCGCCCCGCAGCGACACGGCATCCTGTTGTCCTCTGCTTCGTCAGGATTGAACAGATAGTTGAATCTGCACAACCCAATCACAAAGAAGAGTTAGTTCATATTGAGGGAATAAAATGGAATATTGAGGGAATAAAATGGAATATTACGTTAGCTCATGACCGGCAGGGACGGTGGATTTGGCGATGAGCACGATGTGGTGCTCTTCCTCCCCCATGGTCATTATCCTGGCGTAGCAGTTCGGCTGGCACTGTAAATAAATAAATAAATAATAATTTAAAATTAATTAAGTTGTAATTTCTATATACTATATATTGTGCGTTTTGGGCATATGTTGATATGCAGAATAATATAAAATTGGAGAAAGGATGGAATGCTTACTGAGTGATTGAAGAGGCGCGCTATGTTCCCTCTGTTGGTGGCATCGATTACTACCTCTTCACTTATTTTGAACAGCTGTCCATCAAAAATAAAAATGAAATAATTACAACTTAGTCTATAAACTAAGATAGCAATAATAACAGTAAAATATAATAATAGGAAAATTTGCAAATAAACCCTTGCATTATGCCTTTCTGCAAAAGCTCCTATATTATTATTATTATTATTATTATTATTATTATTATTATCAGAAATCGCAAAAAAGAAAGCCCAAATAGTCCATAGTGTTAAGTCTTTGACGATGATATATGGGCTCTTTGCAGATTTGGCACAATATAAGGAGTTGTTTGCATATGTCCAACAATAATAATAAGAATAATAATTAAATAATAAATAAATATATTAATAAAAAAAGAAAGGAAAGGTGCTTACGTAGCAATCTTTGCCTTGGGAATTGTAGCGCTTCTCCCTCAGCTCGCACACGCTCCGCCGCACTTGCTCACCGCGATATTCAATGACCTGTCATTTTACACAAATATAACAAACTCAAATTATTAATATCATAAACTAATACAAATTAATCTTACAAAAAAAAATATAT
Source organism: Juncus inflexus (assembly GCA_024447665.1). Lineage (NCBI taxonomy): Eukaryota > Viridiplantae > Streptophyta > Magnoliopsida > Poales > Juncaceae > Juncus > Juncus inflexus. The sequence goes on along the minus strand of JAJHPC010000002.1, from coordinate 51,687 downwards.
ATAGATAATAATAAATACAAATTATTTACGCGATAATTATTACGTAAACATATATATATATTATAAAGAGAAAATAGAAAATAAATTTATTTACGCAATAATTATTGAATAATATAAACTAAGCAAAGAAAAAAGGAATATATAGAGTGAGAAAATAGAAAAATCAAATTATTTATGCAATATTATAAAATAATAAAAACTAAGCTAAAAAATAATACAAATATATAAGAACGAAATATAATAATAGAAAATACAAAATATAAATTATTTACGCCATAATTATTAAATAACAGAGACTCCGCTTAAAAGGGGAATATATATAGAGAAAATACAAAAATCAAACTATTTATACAATATTAAAAAATAATCAAACCAAAATTAACCTAAACAAGGAATATATACAAAAATAAAAATAAAATCAAATTATTTATGCAATATAATAAAACAACAAAAACTAAGCTAAAAAGAGGAATATATACAGAAACTAGAAAAATCAAATTATTCATCCAATATTACAAAATAACAGAAACTAAGCTTAGAAAATAACATAAATATAAAAAATAGAATAACATACCATTTCTCCTTCTTGAATGGTACGGCGAGCGAAGAGTCCCCATCCGTGTATGCCCGATTTACCGAAGCATACTCGGTTTTTTTCACTTTTCTGAAATATACAATATTCACAAAATTTATATATCAGAACAGTATTATATATAAATGAAATATTTAGAAAAGATAAAAAAGGAATATTGAGGGAATTAATGAAGTATAATTTATACCTTTAAGTGTTGGAGACGCTCGCTGAATGTGGAGAAAATGGTAGCTTCCCCTCCATGCTGTCAAATCCACAAAAATATTAAAAGAAAAGGTTAATATATTTACAGAAAAATTAAATGGCATAATTTAATTAAATTGTCTAATATTTGCAATTCACAGAAAAATTTCTTAAATGATAAATTGACACTGTGGCATAGAAAAAAGGTTATTTCAATAAGCATGCATAAATAATTCTATTGTTTTGATTATATAACGGAAAACTTGTTTTTTCTACTTATAACAGCAAAAAAGATGGTTTTTTTTTTTTTTTTTACTTTTTAACTCCTAAAACGATACTTGTTCTCATTTATAACACCAAAAAAAGTCCTAACAAAACCTAAAACATCTTTTAATTATAATATAACAGCAAAAACATTCTTCACTTTTTATTAACAAAACACCAGAACTAAATTCTTCCTTTACTTGTAACACCAATTATGTTTAACTTGTAACAAAAAATAATAAATATTTACAATAATAAAAATAAAAGAAATCAAAGAAAGACCTGATTGAGGCAGTCAATCTGTTCGAGGGGATGCTGGCGTGGGCCCATCGTGCGGTGAGCTATTGCCGTCTCGCTGCTTCTCTATAAATCATTCAAAGAAAACACAAACAAAATTCAAGATTATAAATTATTCTAAAAATAGATTAAAATAATCAGACTGAAAATTGAAATTAATATAAGTATGCAATGAATGAAAATAATACAAAGTGTGAGGCTAAGCTTACTCGGATTTCATTACCATACCGATCGGATCGGTATGGTCGGTGTACCGATACCGGTACGGTACCATTGGTGCCCAATTTCGATTAATCGGCACATCACGTCACAGGAGAAATAGGGCTTATACTAGAACCAGAGCACAACTAGGGTTTGGGTTTCTTTCTCCTTCCTTCAGATCTCACTCTCTCTTATTTTATATTTTTTCTCTTTTTTCTCTTTTTTTTTTTCTCACGAGAAGATATGAGGCTTGGTTTGGTGTGAATTGAGAGGGTGATTTGGAGTCCTCTTTATAGGCTAAGAAAGTTCAGAACTTTAACTGAAACCCTAATACGAACCGCTCAGATTAACCCAAAAACCTAAAATGGACGCCTAGGATTTAATCCACTTAGAAAACCTAAACTGTGCGGCGCTGAAAAGTAACTGAAAAATCAAACCCTAATTTGGACGGTGAGGATCAGCCGATCAGACAGACTTGGCTCAAAAACCGCCACCAAAAACAGTGGGCGGGTTTAGAACTTGCTAGAAACCCTAAATCCGGCAGGTGAAAAACAATGGGCAGGTTAAAAGAAAACATTGGGCAGTTTGAGAAATTTACCAAAACCCTAAAATTTATGGATTAAAAATTTAAAACCACTAAGCGGAATTAGGCAAAACAATGGATGAATTAAATGCTTCTAGAAGGGATTAAAACCGGGTTCATGAACTGCAATTCCAAAATACCCTTGCATAGTTATTGCATTCATTGTACATGGTACCACTTAATGAATTTGATTTAAGATTCAAGAATCTTATTTAATTAAGCAAAATGGGTGAAAAGAACAGAGTACCGTGGACTTAGTCTTGACGTAGAGTCGGCACCTGGCAGCTGAATCCTCTGTAGGTTGGTGCAGGGGTAAATCGGTCTTTTCACTGTCGCTGTCCTTTTCCTTTCTGATGAGTCTCGCACCGGCCGGCTTCTCTTTATTGCTTTCCGAAGCGAAACTTGACACAACACCATCTGGTGTGCGCACAAAAATTCCGCTATTCAAATCCGTCTCTCTGCATTCAAAATTAATTCAGTAATTAAAATCATTAAAACTAATATGCCAGGTTTATGATCCATTTCTTACAAGGCCCAAATTTAACCCTAAAGAAAATATAGTACGGAAAATACACCCTAATTTTTGACACATTATATAAAAGAAAAGAAATAAAATGAAGATTAAAGCATTACCCATGATTTGCACAGTAAGCATACAAACGTGACGACTTCCCTGAGTCAAGTATCTAAAATGTACGAAACATAAAATGAATAAATTTAATATATAACTGTGCATGCGATACACAAAAAAATAAATAAATAAATATACCTCCATGTGGTATCCAGCTCGTGAGGCGCAAGTAGCGTGGAAAAAGGTGTCACACTTGATGCAGTGGGTGCACGCACCATGCACTTGCTTGCATATCACACAAACCTGAATTAACCAACCAAAGAAAGAATGGACAATTAATTCCACTTAATATCATTTGAATTAAGAAGAAAGGGTGCCTACCTTTCTGAAGGATTCAAGAGGTATGTTTAGGACGCCGGTAGCTGGCTCCATGGTTTTTTCATCTGGAAATTGAACTTTGGGCTGGAACCATGCGCACGTCACGTGCACCCACAATCCGCTCACATTGGCCGGCTTTAGCGCCCCACCTATTTCACATTATAAATAAATCATTAAATAAATACACAAACCAATACGTTATTAAGAATCTGAATGTACCTTTGACAGGGCACAGACAGCAGTCTTTTCTCACTTTAGGGCTTTCGCAAGCCCTGCAGACCCAAGTCTTGAAATTCTTCACATGACCCGCACCGTAGCACTCTTGGTGCACCGCCACTTGACATCTGAAATATTACATTCTAAATTATTATTTTTATTTTCAATTTCAAAGTTACTATTTTCTATTGTAGGAATCAAATAATTTAGTTAAGTACCTATTGCAAATAATGATTTTATTATGATCCCAGTCTTCGATCCACCGGCAAATCGCGCACCTCTCGGTTAGCCATTTCAGCTGTACTGGCTCATACGTCTCTGCTCAAATTTCAACAAAACAAATCATGCAAGCTCACATATATTATTTCACTTTTACCTGATTAATTAATATGAAATAATAAATATTTATACCTTCAAGAAGTTCTAGAAGCTTGTCTTTTCTAGTCACACCAACTTGTGTGCAGGAGACGGGTTTCGGTATATCTCCCAACTATTCATGCACAAAAAAGAAAAAATGTTTTAAAAAAATAGCAAAAATATAATATTATTAATATTTTTAATATTGTAGGGTTTAAATACCAAGTTGACTAGAAGCTCCATGGTGTCCTTCAATCTGACGCAGAGCTTCCAGTTCTTCTTTCTGGAGCCGGTGTGCCTCTCAAACTGAGCTGGCGATATTTTCTTGCCTTTGCAAGACTTGCAACTACATGATATCCTGTCATAAATATATAAAAAATAATTATTCAAAAATTAAATTAAACCTCAAGTCATTTAATTAAAAAATAAACTTAACAATGAGAGTAAAAACACTTACATGTGCTCTTTGGGTAAATATAGACCCTCGAAATCCTGACAGAAGACTGGGATTTTGTCCGATAATTTATCTTGTTTATTACCAGATCTGTAAAAGAATAAAATTGTGAGTATTAGTATTTATATATATAAACATCAGATAAATTAAAACAATTGGATATTTGAAAAAATAAAATGAAATAATTTTGAGAAAATTGAGAAAAATATTAACCCAGATGCTTCAGTTGAAATTTTCATAACAGTATCTATTTTCTTTTTGCCTTTGGCTTTACAGTCAGGACAAAAATAATTGATACTCTCCAATTCCTATTTAAATGAAAAAAAATGACAGTAAATTTATTTTTAACCAACAATTTAAATTTTTAATAAATGTAAAATGAAAAAGATTAAGAAGTACCTCTACAGTGTAATTTTTCACACAGTCTGAGTGGCACCATATATCGCACTCCTCGCATTGCACCTTATATAGTATCCAAAAATCAATTATAGAAAATGTAAAATAAGTTCATAAATTAGTATACCAAATGTATTAAACAAATATTTTGATTCTTACATAATTTTCAGTGTCAGTGGGAAGCCAAATTTTCTTGCAGACTCCACAGTATTGCTTGACCTCAAAAAGCTACAAATTATACAAAACAAAATCGAAATTATTAAGTCCGCTGATATTTTCTGAAGGCTTAACAAATTTTCAATTTATAGAGGGGTGTAAATGCAAAATGCAACAAACCTTTTCACATTTTTTGCATAACTGCTTGTCTGATTGCTCTCCTTTTTTACTCTTCTTGCTTTTGGGAACCAGATTTTTATCACAGCCTGTACACTGCTCAATTCATAATTAAAATAAAAAAGATTAATGTTAATATTAGGTTCTGTTAATAACAGCGAATAATATTCTCACGAGATTTTCTTTGCAGAGAGCAGAAGAGGAAGGCTGATCACTGCAAGTGGGCCCATCTGTAAAGTTCGATTCGGACCTACAGAAACCGATTTTCTGAACCTCAAATGCTTCTTCCACTGCTTCTGCAAAGCTTCTCTTCATCTTGCCCGCCTTTTCACTAAACCTAAATAATTCAAAAATCAACTTGAGGATTTCTGTAGAAATTAAGTAAGATGACTTGTATATTTTTATACGTGGATAATTCAAAAAACAAATTAACTACCTTACTACATTTTCTAGAAAGGGAAAGATCGAGCCTTCCTTCACCCATCCATAATCCTATGAGAAAAGAAAAAACATGAAAAATATTGGAATTTGTTAAGTTTGTATTAAAATTAATTAACAGTTTGGCTGAACAAGGAAGGAAATAATTATAGTTAGATTGATTCCAGTAATTAAAAAATGATGTCACTCATAATTAACTATACTCAAAATGTGGGGCCCACATTCAGTGACACCAGTTGTATAGAACCAATCTACATATAATTAATTACTCCTTGCATGAAAACAAAAAAGAAATCATGCACTATCACATGCAACCAAAAATAAAAAATAAATAGATTACCCGATTTTTGCCATTTGCTGAATATCCAAAATACATGATGCAAATGGCGCCAGGTAAGCAAGAATTGAGAACGGCATCTGGTGCGCTTTCTCTCGGGTCGATAACAATGGCCGGCCAGGCTGGCGACTTTTTACTCGCTTTCGCCCAAATAATGTCTCCCACTGTGAAATCCTCTGGATAGTATACATCAGTTCTCCTTTCATGCTTCAGCTCTGGCTCAGGCTTAGTGACCATGAATGGTTCTTGTTTCACAATGAGAGAAGAATTTGAGGAAGGAGCGATAACAGCTGGCGAAGAGGCGGTATCAGGCTTCTTGTTCCTCCTTGTGTATGTCAGAGGTATTGTCAGTTTGAATTTCACGGTCTTAGGAGCTGATGTGGCGCCATTTTCACCAGCTGTGAGTTGTTTGCTCGACAAATCCTCGTCAGATGAGGTTTTGGGAGCCGACTTCTCCTTCTTCACAATTGAGTTCTTAAAACGAGTAGGAGCGATTCTGATTCTGCCCCTAGAGCTTCTGGTCGCTGGTTCTGCCTCTATGGCGGCCACTGATTGATCCACCTCCGCTTTCAGCCTCTTGTGCGGAGGTTCACTGCCGCCGGCCATGTCAGCACCGGAGGAGGAGGAGGAGGAGGAGGAGAGGGAGGGAGACGAGGGTTCCTCCGCCTTACAGCGCTTCAAGCTCGTCATCTGTAATCGCAAATCCAGCTTTAACATCATACCGCATGTAAAATACCCTAATTACTTCAACAAGCAGCCACGAATTCAAGCGGGAAACCCTAGCTGAATCACGTCGTGGTATCGTCGTGAGAGAACAGTAAGTTTAAAGTTAGTTCAATGGATGAATTGAGATTCGAAACGGTTAATGGAGATCTGAGATTCGAGATTTGAAAGATGAATTCATGATTTGGAATTGGAATTGGAATTGGCTCCAAACTTTTCGGTTCGGTAGATTTCGCTCCAAAAAGTTTTTTGAGGAGGAAAAGAAATACGAAAGGGTGCTGCGTTACTCTCTCTCTCTCTCCTCTCCTACGATTTGGGGGAGTCGAGTCGAGTCTCAGATCTTCTCCTTTTATTAAGAAAACTATAGATCTCCGTTTCTCGTATTTGTGTAAGAGAAAGTATTGGGTCCAGTGTTTTCTTGGAAGTACTGGAGATAGAAGATAAATCGATCGTACTGGCGGTTATTTGGTTCGGTTTGGGTCTACGTGGACAATTTTTGGATCCGGGTTTATGGGTTGTGAACCCGAGATAGATAGATTATTTGGGCCTTGGACCTTTATTTTTATAACTTAAGGCTTTACTAAAAAGGCCTTTGTATAAACGGGCTTTCTTATTGGCCTATACCTTTTATAAATAAGTAAAAAATGTCTTATAAGAAAGGTGTGAAATAATTTTTTTTAACAATAATAATGGATTTATTATAAGAAAACAATGCAGGTAAATCTTTTCAGATAGATCTTTTGAAGTATTTTTTTTTGTTAACAAAAAATATCAATTTCTAAATTTTGAGCTCATCACAAAAAAGAAGAAAAAAAAAATATGTCCTTTCAACCAGCATGCATGGTTACCTTTTATTTAGAAAAATTATATCGGAAAGATTTCTCGTTAAATGACGATAGATGGACTAAATAGAAAACTATAATAGCAAAAGATGTCAGGGACAGCCGGACTGGTGTGTTGGAAACAAAGATGGAATTTTTTTGAAGTTACGAATACCAAAAGAATCTTAGGAACAAATTGCAGATCTAAATGTTACGATCGCTGATCAAGAGAAAAACAAATGAATTAACTCTGAACAAGATAGATATCATCGTAAATATGGTAAAAAGGAGATAATTAAAAACCCACGGAGAGATTCTTTTCTTCTGTGAAGCGATGACCATCGTTCTTACAGTCCATATTTGGTAAAGCAAATTGTTGAACCTAGGCACACTGTGAAGTAGGAGATAGGACTTCTCTTCTATGGAAAGCAACGGTTTGCGCTTAGATGGACTTTGAAGTAGGGTGTTTGATTATCCAAATTTGGTGATTTGGAGGAGAGTGAGAGATTTTATTGTGTGTCCTCGAAGGCCATTGCGGCGTGCTTTATATAGGAAAAATTAGGGTTTGAGATAAAAGGAAAGGAGCGGAGTGAGCGAGGAAGTAGGAAACAACCGTTTCTAAAACAATGCAAAGGAAGAAAGACTTGGAGCACTAGTTGTCTCGAGTAGACTGTGAAACACGCGTCAATAATGTTTTGGCTTTTGCCCTTCAACCGTGTCATGTTACACATGAGACAAATAAATGGAGTGAAGAAACCAAAGATATAAAAAATAGCAATACAAATATAGACACGGTGTGCCAAGTGTACAAAATTGGATTGGAAAAACACGTCAATGAAGTCACGACTCTTCACTTAAGTTGTGCCACGAACGCATGTTTGAAAGGAATATGTGACATCAGTCACACAAGACACTAACTATTCGGAGCGGAGAAATCAACAAAAATAGCAAAATAGTCATTTGAAACATTGTAAAGGAAGACATGGTGTGCCAACTGTACAAAATTTGATTGGAAAACATGTGTCAACAAACTCTCGGTTTTACCTTTTTCGGTATGCAACAATAGCATGCTATAAAAGAACATGCCGCGACACCACTTACACACGAGAGAAATGAAGGGACGAGGAAATTGAAGAAGGAATTAACAGTTACACATGAAACCGGTGAATGAGAACGAAGTAATCGATCGAATAGGAAAGGACCCGAAATGCCAATTGTACAAAGTGGTGAATATATTTGCTTAGTGAATCCAGTCACGGCCTTTGCCCTTCCGTTGTGGAACAAGCGCATGAAGAAAAAAAAGCAGATCATCATTTTGCTTGCACATGAGAAAAAAAGGAAGGAAGGTAGTCAGATTAAATGTAAAGTAGGAAAAAATGATTCCATGTCGCCCGCGGTAATGTTGTTTCTATTTCAGGATAAGTCATATATGTTGGATTATTAATCTAATATTAGGCATATATGTCAAACACAATTATATATTGCATTATTGATGAATATATGTTTAAAATAAAGAAATCGTTATGGTTAATAATATCAAGCATCAATGTGTCAATTATAGTTGTCAATGTGTCAATTATAGTTTGTTTGTTGTTACGTTAAATTATTAAGTGATGATTTATATATCTATGGTGGCTAAAATAGAAATAATCAAATTAAACATCAAATGATGTACTTTACTATATAAACAATTCGGTTCACGTGATATCAAAATAAGATTGAGAGAAGAGAGAAACCAACATAGAGCAAGAACAAACGATTCTCTTTGCGAGTGCGAGATTCTAGATATTCTAAAAGATCTTATTTGCAATTGCAATACGACATCATATTCAATTTTGTAATATTGACTCATAAACACTTATGATTTAAGAATCGTTCATTCAATTGATCTAAACATCGACGGACCACAGCCCCATCAGAACATGTTCATACAAATTTGAAGAAAAGCCGTACAATGTAATGACTAAATTGTCGTAACACATACAATGAATGACTTTTAATAATATTGACCGCATGACCACATTCATATTCAATAAATCGAACAATAAATACAATAATTCTTAATTTAAATGGGATTGAATGTGAACTAATCTTGTTCAAACAAACATAAATCTGGAGATAAGTATGTGACTTCAATATCGGAGACCAAACAACGGAACAATCTTTAAAAATTAAAACAAGGTTAAAATTTCAAGGGCTATTCTGAAAGTTTTTCTCTTGTCTTTATAATTAATAAAATCACCCGGGTTCCTTTCGGAATAAAAAATATGTTCTCTCTCCACTTGGCTTAATATCGACAGTAGAATAAAAAATCACTTTTTATCTGAATAAGGGTCCAATATGCAAATTTCGCTCAGAACATCTATTAGTCGACAACAAAACGAAGATTCTACAAAAAGAAATCTGGCAATTGAATAAAAACTCAGAGAGATCCAAGCGTTCAAAATTGGAGTCAGAGAAAAAACATAGGCCGTTTCTGACCAACCCGTTGTAATTTAAGGATTTCTTCAACTACGGGCGCTATTCTTGGCTCATTCTTTTTTCTCTCTTCTCAAGACATGCAAAATAACAATAACCTATCTTTTCCTACCCCTCGCGTGTGATGAGATTTGAAGAAAATGTTGATAATTATGTTCTCTCTCCACTTGGCTTAATATCGGCAGTAGAACAAAAAATGATTTTTTATCTGAATAAGGGTCCAATATGAAAATTTTGCTAAGAACATCTACTAGTCGACAACAAGACAAAGATTCTACAAAAAGATATCTGGCAATTGAACAAAAACTCCAAGAGATCCAACCGTTCAAAGTTGGAGTCAGAGAAAAAAACATAGGCTGTCTATGACCAACCCGTTGTAATTTAAGGATTTCTTCAACTACGGACGCTATTCTTGGCTCATTCTTTTTTCTCTCTCCTCAAGACATGCAAAATAACAATAACATATCTTTTCCTACCCCTCGCGTGTCATGAGATTTGAAGAAAAAGTTGATAAATATGTTCTCTCTCCACGTGGCATAATATCGACAGTAGAATAAATAATCACTTTTTATCTGAATAAGGGTCCAATATGCAAATTTCGCTCAGAACATCTATTAGTCGACAACAAAACGAAGATTCTTCAAAAAGAAATTTGGCAATTGAATAAAAACTCAGAGAGATCCAAGCGTTCAAAGTTGGAGTCAGAGAAAAAAACATAGGCTGTCTCTGACCAACCCGTTGTAATTTAAGGATTTATTCAACTAGGGGCGCTATTCTTGGCATATTCTTTTCTCTCTCTCCTCAAGACATGCAAAATAACAATACCCTATCTTTTCCTACCCCTCACGTGTGATGAGATTTGAAGAAAAAGTTGATAATTATGTTCTCTCTCCAGTTGGCTTAATATCGGCAATAGAACAAAAAATCACTTTTTATCTGAATAAGGGTCCAATATGCGAATTTCGCTAAGAACATCTGTTAGTCGACGACAAGACGTAGATTCTAGAAAAAGAAATCTGGCAATTGAATAAAAACTCAGAGAGATCCAAGCGTTCAAAGTTGGAGTAAGAGAAAAAAACATAGGCTGTCTCTGACCAACCCGTTGTAATTTAAGGATTTCTTCAACTACGGACGCTATTCTTGGCTCATTCTTTTTTCTCTCTCCTCAAGACATACAAAACAATAACCTATCTTTTCCTACCCCTCGCGTATGATGAGATTTGAAGAAAACGTTGATAATTACGTTCTCCCACCACTTGGCTTAATATCAACAGTAGAACAAAAAATCATTTTTTATCTGAATAGGGGTCCAATATGCAAATTTCGCTAAGAACATCTTTCAGTCTACAACAAGACGAAGAATCTACAAAAAGAAATCTGAAAATTGAATAAAAGCTCAGAGAGATCCAAGCGTTCAAAGTTGGAGTCAGAGAAAAAAACATAGGCCGTTTCTGACCAACCCGTTGTAATTTAAGGATTTCTTCAACTACGGGCACTATTCTTGGCTCATTCTTTTTTCTCTCTCCTCAAGACATGCAAAATAACAATAACCTATCTTTTCCGACCCCTCACGTGTGATGATATTAGAAGAAAAAGTTGATAATTAGGTTCTCTCCACTTGGCTTAATATCGGCAGTAGAATAAAAAATCACTTTTTATCTGAATAAGGGTCCAACATGCAAATTTCGCTAAGAACATATATTAGTCTAACACAAGGCGAAGATTCTACAAAGAGAAATCTGGCAATTGAATAAAAACTCAGAGAGAGATCCAAGCGTTCAAAGTAGGAGTCAGAGAAAAAAACATAGGCCGTTTCTGACCAACCCGTTGTAATTTAAGGATTTCTTCAACTACGGGCACTATTCTTGGCTCATTCTTTTTTATCTCCCCTCAAGACATCCAAAATAACAATAACCTATATTTTCCTACCCCTCGCGTGTGATGAGATTTGAAGAAAAAGTTCATAATTATGTTCTCTCTCCACTTGACTTAATATCGACAGTAGAACAAAAAATCACTTTTTATCTGAATAAGGGTCCAGTATGCAAATTTCGCTAAGAACATCTATTAGTCTACAACAAGACGAAGATTCTACAAAAAGAAATTTGGAAATTGAATAAAAACTCAGAGAGATACAAGCGTTCAAAGTTGGAGTCAGAGAAAAAAATATAGGCTGTCTCTGACCAACCCGTTGTAATTTAATGATTTCTTCAACTAGGGGCGCTATTCTTGGCTCATTCTTTTTTCTCTCTCCTCAAGACATGCAAAATAACAATACCCTATCTTTTCCTACCCCTCACGTGTGATGAGATTTGAAGAAAAAATTGATAATTATGTTCTCTCTCCAGTTGGCTTAATATCGGCAGTAGAACAAAAAATCACTTTTTATCTGAATAAGGGTCCAATATGCGAATTTCGCTAAGAACATCTATTAGTCGACAACAAAACGCAGATTCTACAAAAAGAAATCTGGCAATTGAATAAAAACTCAGAGAGATCCAAGCGTTCAAAGTTGGAGTCAGAGAAAAAAACATAAGCTGTCTCTGACCAACCCATTGTAATTTAAGGATTTCTTCAACTACGGGCGCTATTCTTGGCTCATTCTTTTTTCTCTCTTCTCAAGACTTGCAAAATAACAATAACCTAGCTTTTCCTACCCCTCAGGCGTGATGAGATTTGAAGAAAAAGTTGATAATTAGGTTTCCTCTCCACTTGGCTTAATATCGGAAGTTGAATAAAAAATCACTTTTTATCTGAATAAGGGTCCAATATGCAAATCTGGCTAAGAACATCTATTAGTCTACAATAAGGCGAAGATTCTACAAAAAGAAATTTGGAAATTGAATAAAAACTCAGAGAGATCCAAGCGTTCAAAGTTGGAGTCGGAGAAAAAAACATAGGCTGTCTCTGACCAACCCGTTGTAATTTAAGGATTTCTTCAACTACGGGCGCAATTCTTGGCTCATTTTTTTTCTCTCTCCTCAAGACATGCAAAATCACAATAACCTATCTTTTCCTACCCCTCGCGTGTGATGAGATTTGAAGAAAAAGTCGATAATTACGTTCTCCCACCACTTGGCTTAATATCGGCAGTAGAACAAAAAATCATTTTTCATCTGAATAAGGGTCCAATATGCAAATTTCGCTAAGAACATCTATTAGTCGACAACAACACAAAGATTCTACAAAAGGAATTCTAGCAATTGAATAAAAACTCAGAGAGATCGAAGCGTTCAAAGTTGGAATCAGAGAAAAAAACATAGGTTGTCTCTGACCAACCCGTCGTAATTTAAGGATTTCTTCTACTACGGGCGCTATTCTTGGGTCATTCTTTTTTCTCTCTCCTCAAGACATGCAAAATAACAATAACCTATCTTTTCCTACCCCTCACATGTGATGAGATTTGAAGAAAAAGTAGACAATTAGATTTTCTCCCCACTTGGCTTAATATCGGCAGTAGAATAAAAAATCACTTTTTATCTGAACAAGGGTCCAATATGCAAATTTCGCTAAGAACATCTATTAGTCTGCAACAAGATGAAGATTCTGCAAAAAGGAGTCTGGTAATTGAATAAAAACTCAGAGAGATCCAAGCGTTCAAAGTTGGAGTCAGAGAAAAAAACATAGGCTGTCTCTGACCAACCCGTTGTCATTTAAGGATTTCTTCAACTACGGACGCTATTCTTGGCTCATTCTTTTTTCTCTCTCCACAAGACATGCAAAACAACAATAACCTATCTTTTCCTACCCCTCACGTGTGATGAGATTTGAAGAAAAAGTTGATAATTATGTTCTCTCTCCACTTGGCTAAATATCGGCAGTAGAATAAAAAATCACTTTTTATCTGAATAACGATGCAATATGCAAATTTCGCTAAGAACATCTATTAGTCTACAACAAGACGAAGATTCTACATAAAGAAATTTGGAAATTGAATAAAAACTCAGAGAGATCCAAGCGTTCAAAGTTGGAGTCAGAGAAAAAAATATAGGCTGTCTCTGACCAACCCGTTGTAATCTAATGATTTCTTCAACTAGGGGCGCTATTCTTGGCTCATTCTTTTTTCTCTCTCCTCAAGACATGCAAAATAACAATACCCTATCTTTTCCTACCCCTCACGTGTGATGAGATTTGAAGAAAAAGTTGATAATTATGTTCTCTCTCCAGTTGGCTTAATATCGGCAGTAGAACAAAAAATCACTTTTTATCTGAATAAGGGTCGAATATGCGAATTTCGCTAAGAACATCTATTAGTCGACAACAAAACGCAGATTCTACAAAAAGAAATCTGGCAATTGAATAAAAACTCAGAGAGATCCAAGCGTTCAAAGTTGGAATCAGAAAAAAAAACATAGGCTGTCTCTGACCAACCCGTTGTAATTTATGGATTTCTTCAACTACGGCCGCAATTCTTAGCTCATTCTTTTTTCTCTCTCCTCAAGACATGCAAAATAACAATAACCTATCTTTTCCTACCCCTCGCGTGTGATGAGATTTGAGGAAAAAGTTGATAATTACGTTCTCTCACCACTTGGCTTAATATCGGCAGTAGAATAAAAAAACATTTTTTATCTTAATAAGGGTCCAATATGCAAATTTCGCTAAGAACATCTAGTAGTCGACAACAAGACGAAGATTCTACAAAAAGAAATCTGGCAATCGAATAAAAACTCAGAGAGATCCAAGCGTTCAAAGTTGGAATCATAGAAAAAAAATAGGCTGTGTCTGACCAACTCGTTGTAATTTAAGGATTTCTTCAATTACGGGCGCTATTTTTGGCTCATTCTTTTGTCTGTCCCCTCAAGAGATGCAATATAACAATAACCTATCTTTTCCTACCCTCGCGTGTGATGAGATTTGAACAAAAAGTTGATAATTACGTTCTCTCACGACTTGGCTTAATATCGGCAGTAGAATAAAAAATCTTTTTTTATCTGAATAAGGGTCCAATATGCAAATTTCGCTAAGAACATCTATTAGTCTACAACGAGACGAAGATTCTACAAAAAGAAATTTGGCAATTGAATAAAAATTCAGAGAGATCCAAGCGTTCAAAGTTGGCGTCAGAGAAAAAACATAGGCTGTCTCTGACCAGCCAGTTGTAATTTAAGGATTTTTTCAACTACGGGAGCTATTCTTAACTCATTTTTTTTCTCTCTCCTCAATACATGCAAAATAACAATAACCTGTCTTTTCCCACCCCACGCGTGTGATGAGATTTGAAGAAAAAGTTGATAATTACGTTCACCCACCACTTGGCTTAATATCGGCATGAGAACAAAAAATCATTTTTTATCTGAATAAGGGTCCAATATGCAAATTTCGCTAAGAACATCTATTAGTCGACAACAAGATGAAGATTCTACAAAAAGAAATCTGGCAATTGAATAAAAACTCAGAGAGATCCAAGCGTTCAAAGTTGGAATCAAAGAAAAAAACGTAGGCTGTGTCTGACCAACTCGTTGTAATTTAAGGATTTCTTCAACTACGGGCGCTATTCTTGGCTTATTCTTTTTTCTCTCTCCTCAAGACATGCAAAATAACAATAACCTATCTTTTCCTACCCCTCGCGTGTGATGAGATTTGAACAAAAAGTTGATAATTACGTTCTCTCACCACTTGGCTTAATATCGGCAGTAGAATAAAAAATCTTTTTTTATCTGAATAAGGGTCCAATATGCAAATACATCTATTAGTCTACAACAAGACGAAGATTCTACAAAAAGAAATTTGGCAATTGAATAAAAATTCAGAGAGATCCAAGCGTTCAAAGTTGGAGTCAGAGAAAAAAACATAGGCAGTCTCTTACCAACCCGTTGTAATTTAAGGATTTCTTCAACTGAGGACGCTATTCTTGGCTCATTCTTCTTTCTCTCTCCTCAAGACATGCAAAATAACAATAACCTATCTTTTCCTACCCCACACGTGTGATGAGATTTGAAGAAAAAGTTGATAATTATGTTCTCTCTCCACTTGGCTTAATATCGGCAGTAGAATAAAAAATCACATTTTATCTGAATAAGGATCCAATATGCAAATTTCGCTAAGAACATCTATTAGTCGACAACAAGACGAAGATTCTACAAAAAGAAATCTGGCAATTGAATAAAAACTCAGAAAGATCCAAGCGTTCAAAGTTGGAGTCAAAGAAAAAAACATAGGCTGTCTCTTACCAACCCGTTGTAATTTAAGGATTTCTTCAACTACGGGCGGTATTCTTGGCTCATTCTTTTTTTGTCTCTCCTCAAGACATGAAAAATAACAATAACCTATCTTTTCCTACCCCTCGCGTGTGATGAGATTTGAAGAAAAAGTTGATAATTAGGTTTTCTCTCCACTTGGCTTAATATCGGCAGTAGAATAAAAAATCACTTTTTATCTGAATGCGGGTCCAATATGCAAATTTCGCTAAGAAGATCTATTAGTCTACAGCAAGACAAAGATTCTACAAAAAGAAACCTGGCAATTGAATAAAAACACGGAGAGATCCAAGCGTTCAAAGTTGGAGTTAGAGAAAAAAAATATAGGCTGCCTATGACCAACCCGTTGTAATTTAAGGATTTCTTCAACTACGGGCACTATTCTTGGCTCATTTTTTTCTCTCTCGTCAAGACATGTGAAATAACAATAACCTATCTTTTCCTACCCCACGCGTGTGATGAGATTTGAAGAAAAAGTTGATAATTACGTTCACCCACCACTTGGCATAATATCGGCATGAGAACAAAAAATCATTTTTTATCTGAATAAGGGTCCAATATGCAAATTTCGCTAAGAACATCTATTAGTCGACAACAAGATGAAGATTCTACAAAAAGAAATCTGGCAATTGAATAAAAACTCAGAGAGATCCAAGCGTTCAAAGTTGGAATCAGAGAAAAAAACATAGGCTGTGTCTGACCAACTCGTTGTAATTTAAGGATTTCTTCAACTACGGGCGCTATTCTTGGCTCATTCTTTTTTCTCTCTCCTCAAGACATGCAAGATAACAATAACCTATATTTTCCTACCCCTCGCGTGTGATGAGATTTGAAGAAAAAGTTGATAATTAGGTTCTCTCACCACTTAGCTTTATATCGGCAGTAGAATAGAAAATCTTTTTTTATCTGAATAAGGGTCCAATATGCAAATTTCGCTAAGAACATCTATTAGTCTACAACAAGATGAAGATTCTACAAAAAGAAATCTGGCAATTGAGTAAAAATTCAGAGAGATCCAAGCGTTCAAAGTTGGAGTCAGAGAAAAAAACATAGGTAGTCTCTTACCAACCCGTTGTAATTTAAGGATTTCTTCAACTATGGGCGCTATTCTTGGCTCATTCTTTTTTCTCTCTCCTCAAGACATGCAAAATAACAATAACCTATCTTTTCCTACCCCTCGCGTGTGATGAGATTTGAAGAAAAAGTTAATTACGTTCTCTCACCACTTGGCTTAATATCGGCAGTTGAATAAAATAGCATTTTTTATCTGAATAAGGGTCCAATATGCAAATTTCGCTAAGAACATCTATTAGTCTACAACAAGACCAAGATTCTACAAAAAGAAATCTGGCAATTGAATAAAAAGTCAGAGAGATCTAAGCGTTGAAAGTTGGAGTCAGTGAAAAAAACATAGGCTGTCTCTGACCAACCCGTTGTAATTTAAGGATTTCTTCAACTACGGGCGCTATTCTTGGCTCTTTTTTTTTCTCTCTCCTCAAGACATGCAAAATCACAATAACCTATCTTTTCCTACCCCTCGCGTGTGATGAGATTTGAAGAAAAAGTCGATAATTACGTTCTCCCACCACTTGGCTTAATATCGGCAGTAGAACAAAAAATCATTTTTCATCTGAATAAGGGTCCAATATGCAAATTTCGCTAAGAACATCTATTAGTCGACAACAACACAAAGATTCTACAAAAGGAATTCTGGCAATTGAATAAAAACTCAGAGAGATCGAAGCGTTCAAAGTTGGAATCAGAGAAAAAAACATAGGTTGTCTCTGACCAACCCGTCGTAATTTAAGGATTTCTTCTACTACGGGCGCTATTCTTGGGTCATTCTTTTTTCTCTCTCCTCAAGACATGCAAAATAACAATAACCTATCTTTTCCTACCCCTCACATGTGATGAGATTTGAAGAAAAAGTTGACAATTAGATTTTCTCACCACTTGGCTTAATATCGGCAGTAGAATAAAAAATCACTTTTTATCTGAACAAGGGTCCAATATGCAAATTTCGCTAAGAACATCTATTAGTCTGCAACAAGACGAAGATTCTGCAAAAAGGAATCTGGTAATTGAATAAAAACTCAGAGAGATCCAAGCGTTCAAAGTTGGAGTCAGAGAAAAAAACATAGGCTGTCTCTGACCAACCCGTTGTAATTTAAGGATTTCTTCAACTACGGACGCTATTCTTGGCTCATTCTTTTTTCTGTCTCCACAAGACATGCAAAACAACAATAACCTATCTTTTCCTACCCCTCACGTGTGATGAGATTTGAAGAAAAAGTTGATAATTATGTTCTCTCTCCACTTGGCTAAATATCGGCAGTAGAATAAAAAATCACTTTTTATCTGAATAACGATGCAATATGCAAATTTCGCTAAGAACATCTATTAGTCGACAACAAGACGATAATTCTACAGAAAGAAATCTGGCAATTGAATAAAAACTCAGAGAGATCCAAGCGTTCAAAGTTGGAGTCAGAGAATAAAACAAAGGCTGTCTCTGACCAACCCGTTGTAATTTAAGGATTTCTTGAACTACGGGCGCTATTCTTAGCTCATTTTTTTTCTCTCTCCTCAAGACATGCAAAATAACAATAACCGATCTTTTCCTACCCCTCGCGTGTGATGAGATTTGAAGAAAAAGTTGACAATTACGTTCTCCCACCACTTGGCTTAGTATCGGCAGTAGAACAAAAAATGATTTTTTATCTGAATAAGGGTCCAATATGCAAATTTCGCTAAGAACATCTATTAGTCGACAACAAGACGAAGATTCTACAAAAAGACATCTGGCAATTGAATAAAAACTCAGAGAGATCCAAGCGTTCAAAGTTGGAATCAGAAAAAAAAACATAGGCTGTCTCTGACCAACCCGTTGTAATTTATGGATTTCTTCAACTACGGCCGCAATTCTTAGCTCATTCTTTTTTCTCTCTCCTCAAGACATGCAAAATAACAATAACCTATCTTTTCCTACCCCTCGCGTGTGATGAGATTTGAGGAAAAAGTTGATAATTACGTTCTCTCACCACTTGGCTTAATATCGGCAGTAGAATAAAAAAACATTTTTTATCTTAATAAGGGTCCAATATGCAAATTTCGCTAAGAACATCTATTAGTCGGCAACAAGACGAAGATTCTACAAAAAGAAATCTGGCAATCGAATAAAAACTCAAAGAGATCCAAGCGTTCAAAGTTGGAATCATAGAAAAAAAATAGGCTGTGTCTGACCAACTCGTTGTAATTTAAGGATTTCTTCAATTACGGGCGCTATTTTTGGCTCATTCTTTTTTCTGTCCCCTCAAGAGATGCAATATAACAATAACCTATCTTTTCCTACCCCTCGCGTGTGATGAGATTTGAACAAAAAGTTGATAATTACGTTCTCTCACGACTTGGCTTAATATCGGCAGTAGAATAAAAAATCTTTTTTTATCTGAATAAGGGTCCAATATGCAAATTTCGCTAAGAACATCTATTAGTCTACAACAAGACGAAGATTCTACAAAAAGAAATCTGGCAATTGAATAAAAATTCAGAGAGATCCAAGCGTTCAAAGTTGGCGTCAGAGAAAAGAACATAGGCTGTCTCTGACCGACCAGTTGTAATTTAAGGATTTTTTCAACTACGGGCGCTATTCTTAGCTCATTTTTTTTCTCTCTCCTCAATACATGCAAAATAACCATAACCTATCTTTTCCCACCCCACGCGTGTGATGAGATTTGAAGAAAAAGTTGATAATTACGTTCACCCACCACTTGGCTTAATATCGGCATGAGAACAAAAAATCATTTTTTATCTGAATAAGGGTCCAATATGCAAATTTCGCTAAGAACATCTATTAGTCGACAACAAGATGAAGATTCTACAAAAAGAAATCTGGCAATTGAATAAAAACTCAGAGAGATCCAAGCGTTCAAAGTTGGAATCAAAGAAAAAAACGTAGGCTGTGTCTGACCAACTCGTTGTAATTTAAGGATTTTTCAACTACGGGCGCTATTCTTGGCTCATTCTTTTTTCTCTCTCCTCAAGACATGCAAAATAACAATAACCTATCTTTTCCTACCCCACACGTGTGATGAGATTTGAAGAAAAAGTTGATAATTATGTTCTCTCTCCACTTGACTTAATATCGGCAGCAGAATAAAAAATCACATTTTATCTGAATAAGGATCCAATATGCAAATTTCGCTAAGAACATCTATTAGTCGACAACAAGACGAAGATTCTACAAAAAGAAATCTGGCAATTGAATAAAAACTCAGAAAGATCCAAGCGTTCAAAGTTGGAGTCAAAGAAAAAAACATAGGCTGTCTCATACCAACCCGTTGTAATTTAAGGATTTCTTCAACTACGGGCGGTATTCTTGGCTCATTCTTTTTTTGTCTCTCCTCAAGACACGAAAAATAACAATAACCTATCTTTTCCTACCCCTCGCGTGTGATGAGATTTGAAGAAAAAGTTGATAATTAGGTTTTCTCTCCACTTGGCTTAATATCGGCAGTAGAATAAAAAATCACTTTTTATCTGAATGCGGGTCCAATATGCAAATTTGGCTAAGAAGATCTGTTAGTCTACAGCAAGACGAAGATTCTACAAAAAGAAATCTGGCAATTGAATAAAAACACAGAGAGATCCAAGCGTTCAAAGTTGGAGTCAGAGAAAAAAAATATAGGCTGCCTATGACCAACCCGTTGAAATTTAAGGATTTCTTCAACTACGGGCACTATTCTTGGCTCATATTTTTCTCTCTCGTCAAGACATGTTAAATAACAATAACCTATCTTTTCCTACCCCACGCGTGTGATGAGATTTGAAGAAAAAGTTGATAATTACGTTCACCCACCACTTGGCATAATATCGGCATGAGAACAAAAAATCATTTTTTATCTGAATAAGGGTCCAATATGCAAATTTCGCTAAGAACATCTATTAGTCGACAACAAGATGAAGATTCTACAAAAAGAAATCTGGCAATTGAATAAAAACTCAGAGAGATCCAAGCGTTCAAAGTTGGAATCAAAGAAAAAAACGTAGGCTGTGTCTGACCAACTCTTTGTAATTTAAGGATTTCTTCAACTACGGGCGCTATTCTTGGCTCATTCTTTTTTCTCTCTCCTCAAGACATGCAAAATAACAATAACCTATCTTTTCCTACCCCACACGTGTGATGAGATTTGACGAAAAAGTTGATAATTATGTTCTCTCTCCACTTGACTTAATATCGGCAGTAGAATAAAAAATCACATTTTATCTGAATAAGGATCCAATATGCAAATTTCGCTAAGAACATCTATTAGTCGACAACAAGACGAAGATTCTACAAAAAGAAATCTGGCAATTGAATAAAAACTCAGAAAGATCCAAGCGTTCAAAGTTGGAGTCAAAGAAAAAAACATAGGCTGTCTCTTACCAACCCGTTCTAATTTAAGGATTTATTCAACTACGGGCGGTATTCTTGGCTCATTCTTTTTTTGTCTCTCCTCAAGACATGAAAAATAACAATAACCTATCTTTTCCTACCCCTCGCGTGTGATGAGATTTGAAGAAAAAGTTGATAATTAGGTTTTCTCTCCACTTGGCTTAATATCGGCAGTAGAATAAAAAATCACTTTTTATCTGAATGCGGGTCCAATATGCAAATTTGGCTAAGAAGATCTATTAGTCTACAGCAAGACGAAGATTCTACAAAAAGAAATCTGGCAATTGAATAAAAACACAGAGAGATCCAAGCGTTCAAAGTTGGAGTCAGAGAAAAAAAATATAGGCTGCCTATGACCAAGCCGTTGTAATTTAAGGATTTCTTCAACTACGGGCACTATTCTTGGCTCATTTTTTTCTCTCTCGTCAAGACATGTTAAATAACAATAACCTATCTTTTCCTACCCCACGCGTGTGATGAGATTTGAAGAAAAAGTTGATAATTACGTTCACCCACCACTTGGCATAATATCGGCATGAGAACAAAAAATCATTTTTTATCTGAATAAGGGTCCAATATGCAAATTTCGCTAAGAACATCTATTAGTCGACAACAAGATGAAGATTCTACAAAAAGAAATCTGGCAATTGAATAAAAACTCAGAGAGATCCAAGCGTTCAAAGTTGGAATCAAAGAAAAAAACGTAGGCTGTGTCTGACCAACTCGTTGTAATTTAAGGATTTCTTCAACTACGGGCGCTATTCTTGGCTCATTCTTTTTTCTCTCTCCTCAAGACATGCAAAATAACAATAACCTATCTTTTCCTACCTCACACGTGTGATGAGATTTGAAGAAAAAGTTGATCATTATGTTCTCTCTCCACTTGACTTAATATCGGCAGTAGAAAAAAAAATCACATTTTATCTGAATAAGGATCCAATATGCAAATTTCGCTAAGAACATCTATTAGTCGACAACAAGACGAAGATTCTACAAAAAGAAATCTGGCAATTGAATAAAAACTCAGAAAGATCCAAGCGTTCAAAGTTGGAGTCAAAGAAAAAAACATAGGCTGTCTCTTACCAACCCGTTGTAATTTAAGGATTTCTTCAACTACGGGCGGTATTCTTGGCTCATTCTTTTTTTGTCTCTCCTCAAGACATGAAAAATAACAATAACCTATCTTTTCCTACCCCTCGCGTGTGATGAGATTTGAAGAAAAAGTTGATAATTAGGTTTTCTCGCCACTTGGCTTAATATCGGCAGTAGAATAAAAAATCACATTTTATCTGAATGCGGGTCCAATATGCAAATTTGGCTAAGAAGATCTATTAGTCTACAGCAAGACGAAGATTCTACAAAAAGAAATCTGGCAATTGAATAAAAACACAGAGAGATCCAAGCGTTCAAAGTTGGAGTCAGAGAAAAAAAATATAGGCTGCCTATGACCAACCCGTTGTAATTTAAAGATTTCTTCAACTACGGGCAATATTCTTGGCTCATTTTTTTCTCTCTCGTCAAGACATGTTAAATAACAATAACCTATCTTTTCCTACCCCACGCGTGTGATGAGATTTGAAGAAAAAGTTGATAATTACGTTCACCCACCACTTGGCATAATATCGGCATGAGAACAAAAAATCATTTTTTCTCTGAATAAGGGTCCAATATGCAAATTTCGCTAAGAACATCTATTAGTCGACAACAAGATGAAGATTCTACAAAAAGAAATCTGGCAATTGAATAAAAACTCAGCGAGATCCAAGCGTTCAAAGTTGGAATCAGAGAAAAAAACATAGGCTGTGTCTGACCAACTCGTTGTAATTTAAGGATTTCTTCAACTACGGGCGCTATTCTTGGCTCATTCTTTTTTCTCTCTCCTCAAGACATGCAAGATAACAATAACCTATATTTTCCTACCCCTCGCGTGTGATGAGATTTGAAGAAAAAGTTGATAATTAGGTTCTATCACCACTTAGCTTAATATCGGCAGTAGAATAGAAAATCTTTTTTTATGTGAATAAGGGTCCAATATGCAAATTTCGCTAAGAACATCTATTAGTCTACAACAAGACGAAGATTCTACAAAAAGAAATCTGGCAATTGAATAAAAATTCAGAGAGATCCAAGCGTTCAAAGTTGGAGTCAGAGAAAAAAACATAGGCAGTCTCTTACCAACCCGTTGTAATTTAAGGATTTTCTTCAACTATGGGCGCTATTCTTGGCTCATTCTTTTTTCTCTCTCCTCAAGACATGCAAAATAACAATAACCTATCTTTTCCTACCCCTCGCGTGTTATGAGATTTGAAGAAAAAGTTAATTACGTTCTCTCACCACTTGGCTTAATATCGGCAGTAGAATAAAAGAGCATTTTTTATCTGAATAAGGGTCCAATATTCAAATTTCGCTAAGAACATCTATTAGTCTACAACAAGACCAAGATGCTAAAAAAAGAAATCTGGCAATTGAATAAAAAGTCAGAGAGATCTAAGCGTTGAAAGTTGGAGTCAGAGAAAAAAACATAGGCTGT
This sequence comes from Juncus inflexus, assembly GCA_024447665.1. Classification (NCBI taxonomy): domain Eukaryota; kingdom Viridiplantae; phylum Streptophyta; class Magnoliopsida; order Poales; family Juncaceae; genus Juncus; species Juncus inflexus. The sequence goes on along the minus strand of JAJHPC010000002.1, from coordinate 27,901 downwards.
CTCTGACCAACCCGTTGTAATTTATGGATTTCTTCAACTACGGACGCTATTCTTGGCTCATTCTTTTTTCTCTCTCCTCAAGACATGCAAAATAACAATAACCTATCTTTTCCTACCACTCACGTGTGATGAGATTTGAAGAAAAAATTGATAATTATGTTGTCTCTCCAGTTGGCTTAATATCGGCAGTAGAATAAGAAATCACTTTTTATCTGAATAAGGATCCAATATGAAAATTTCGCTAAGAACATCTATTAGTCGACAACAAGACGAAGATTCTACAAAAAAAAATCTGGCAATTGAATAAAAACTCAGAGAGATCCAAGCATTCAAAGTTGGAGTCAGAGAAAAAAACATAGGCTTTCTCTGACCAACCCGTTGTAATTTAAGGATTTCTTCAACTACGGCCGCAATTCTTAGCTCATTTTTTTTTCTTTCTCCTCAAGACATGCAAAATAACAATAACCTATCTTTTCCTACCCCACGCGTGTAATGAGATTTGAGGAAAAATTTGATAATTACGTTCACCCACCACTTGGCTTAATATCGGCATGAGAACAAAAAATCATTTTTTATCTGAATAAGGGTCCAATATGCAAATTGCGCTAAGAACATCTATTGGTCGACAACAAGATGAAGATTCTACAAAAAGAAATCTGGGAATTGAATAAAAACTCAGAGAGATCCAAGCGTTCAAAGTTGGAATCATAGAAAAAAAATAGGCTGTGTCTGACCAACTCGTTGTAATTTAAGGATTTCTTCAATTACGGGCGCTATTTTTGGCTCATTCTTTTTTCTCTCTCCTCAAGACATGCAAGATAACAATAACCTATCTTTTCCTACCCCTCGCGTGTGATGAGATTTGAACAAAAAGTTGATAATTACGTTCTCTCACCACTTGGCTTAATATCGGCAGTAGAATAAAAAATCTTTTTTTATCTGAATTAGGGTCCAATATGCAAATTTCGCTAAGAACATCTATTATTCTACAACAAGACGAAGATTCTACAAAAAGAAATCTGGCAATTGAATAAAAATTCAGAGAGATCCAAGCGTTCAAAGTTGGCGTCAGAGAAAAAAACATAGGCTGTCTCTGACCAACCAGTTGTAATTTAAGGATTTTTTCAACTACGGGCGCTATTCTTAGCTCATTTTTTTTCTCTTTCCTCAATACATGCAAAATAACAATAACCTATCTTTTCCCACACCACGCGTGTGATGAGATTTGAAGAAAATGTTGATAATTACGTTCACCCACCACTTGGCTTAATATCGGCATGAGAACAAAAAATCATTCTTTATCTGAATAAGGGTCCAATATGCAAAATTCGCTAAGAACATCTATTAGTCGACAACAAGATGAAGATTCTACAAAAAGAAATCTGGCAATTGAATAAAAAATCAGAGAGATCCAAGCGTTCAAAGTTGGAATCAAAGAAAAAAACGTAGGCTGTGTCTGACCAACTCGTTGTAATTTAAGGATTTCTTCAACTACGGGCGCTATTCTTGGATCATTCTTTTTTATCTCTCCTCAAGAATTGCAAAATAACAATAACCTATCTTTTCCTACCCCACACGTGTGATGAGATTTGAAGAAAAAGTTGATAATTATGTTCTCTCTCCACTTGGCTTAATATCGGCAGTAGAATAAAAAATCACATTTTATCTGAATAAGGATCCAATATGCAAATTTTGCTAAGAACATCTATTAGTCGACAACAAGACGAAGATTCTACAAAAAGAAATCTGGCAATTGAATAAAAACTCAGAAAGATCCAAGCGTTCAAAGTTGGAGTCAAAGAAAAAAACATAGGCTGTCTCTTACCAACCCGTTGTAATTTAAGGATTTCTTCAACTACGGGCGGTATTCTTGGCTCATTATTTTTTTGTCTCTCCTCAAGACATGAAAAATAACAATAACTTATCTTTTCCTACCCCTCGCGTGTGATGAGATTTGAAGAAAAAGTTGATAATTAGGTTTTCTCTCCACTTGGCTTAATATCGGCAGTAGAATAAAAAATCACTTTTTATCTGAATGCGGGTCCAATATGCAAATTTCGCTAAGAAGATCTATTAGTCTACAAGCAAGACGAAGATTCTACAAAAAGAAATCGGCAATTGAATAAAAACGCGAGAGAGATCCAAGCGTTCAAAGTTGGAGTTAGAGAAAAAAAATATAGGTCGCCTATGACCAACCCGTTGTAATTTAAGGATTTCTTCAACTACGGGCACTATTCTTGGCTCATTTTTTTTCTCTCTCGTCAAGACATGCAAAATAACAATAACCTATCTTTTCCAACCCCACGCGTGTGATGAGATTTGAAGAAAAAGTTGATAATTACGTTCACCCACCACTTGGCTTAATATCGGCATGAGAACAAAAAATCATTTTTTATCTGAATAAGGGTCCAATATGCAAATTTTGCTAAGAACATCTATTAGTCGACAACAAGATGAAGATTCTACAAAAAGAAATCTGGCAATTGAATAAAAACTCAGAGAGATCCAAGCGTTCAAAGTTGGAATCAGAGAAAAAAACATAGGCTGTGTTTGACCAACTCGTTGTAATTTAAGGATTTCTTCAACTACGGGCGCTATTGTTGGCTCATTCTTTTTTCTCTCTCCTCAAGACATGCAAGATAACAATAACCTATATTTTCCTATCCCTCGCGTGTGATGAGATTTGAAGAAAAAGTTGATAATTAGGTTCTCTCACCACTTGGCGTAATATCGGTAGTAGAATAAAAAATCTTTTTTTATCTGAATAAGGGACCAATATGCAAATTTTGCTAAGAACATCAATTAGTCGACAACGAGATGAAGATTCTACAAAAAGAAATCTGGCAATTGAATAAAAACTCAAAGAGATCCAAGCGTTCAAAGTTGGAATCAGAGAAAAAAACATAGGCTGTGTCTGACCAACTCGTTGTAATTTAAGGATTTCTTCAACTACGGGCGCTATTCTTGGCTCATTCTTTTTTCTCTCTCCTCAAGACATGCAAGATAACAATAACCTATATTTTCCTACCCCTCGCGTGTGATGAGATTTGAAGAAAAAGTTCATAATTAGGTTCTCTCACCACTTGGCTTAATATCGGCAGTAGAATAAAAAATCTTTTTTTATCTGAATAAGGGTCCAATATGCAAATTTGGCTAAGAACATCTATTAGTCTACAACAAGAAGAAGATTCTACAAAAAGAAATCTGGCAATTGAATAAAAATTCAAAAAGATCCAAGCGTTCAAAGTTGGAGTCAGAGAAAAAAACATAGGCAGTCTCTTACCAACCCGTTGTAATTTAAGGATTTCTTCAACTGAGGACGCTATTCTTGGATCATTCTTTTTTCTCTCTCCTCAAGACATGCAAAATAACAATAACCTATCTTTTCCTACCCCACACGTATGATGAGATTTGAAGAAAAAGTTGATAATTATGTTCTCTCTCCACTTGGCTTAATATCGGCTGTAGAATAAAAAATCACATTTTATCTGAATAAGGATCCAATATGCAAATTTCGCTAAGAACATCTATTAGTCGACAACAAGACGAAGATTCTACAAAAAGAAATCTGGCAATTGAATAAAAACTCAGAAAGATCCAAGCGTTCAAAGTTGGAGTCAAAGAAAAAAACATAGGCTGTCTCTTACCAACCCGTTGTAATTTAAGGATTTCTTCAACTACGGGCGGTATTCTTGGCTCATTCTTTTTTTGTCTCTCCTAAAGACATGAAAAATAACAATAACTTATCTTTTCCTACCCCTCGCGTGTGATGAGATTTGAAGAAAAAGTTGATAATTAGGTTTTCTCTCCACTTGGCTTAATATCGGCAGTAGAATAAAAAATCACTTTTTATCTGAATGCGGGTCCAATATGCAAATTTCGCTAAGAAGATCTATTAGTCTACAGCAAGACGAAGATTCTACAAAAAGAAATCTGGCAATTGAATAAAAACGCAGAGAGATCCAAGCGTTCAAAGTTGGAGTTAGAGAAAAAAAATATAGGCTGCCTATGACCAACCCGTTGTAATTTAAGGATTTCTTCAACTACGGGCACTATTCTTGGCTCATTTTTTTCTCTCTCGTCAAGACATGCAAAATAACAATAACCTATCTTTTCCAACCCCACGCGTGTGATGAGATTTGAAGAAAAAGTTGATAATTACGTTCACCCACCACTTGGCTTAATATCGGCATGAGAACAAAAAATCATTTTTTATCTGAATAAGGGTCCAATATGCAAATTTTGCTAAGAACATCTATTAGTCGACAACAAGATGAAGATTCTACAAAAAGAAATCTGGCAATTGAATAAAAACTCAGAGAGATCCAAGCGTTCAAAGTTGGAATCAGAGAAAAAAATATAGGCTGTGTTTGACCAACTCGTTGTAATTTAAGGATTTCTTCAACTACGGGCGCTATTGTTGGCTCATTCTTTTTTCTCTCTCCTCAAGACATGCAAGATAACAATAACCTATATTTTCCTATCCCTCGCGTGTGATGAGATTTGAAGAAAAAGTTGATAATTAGGTTCTCTCACCACTTGGCGTAATATCGGTAGTAGAATAAAAAATCTTTTTTTATCTGAATAAGGGACCAATATGCAAATTTTGCTAAGAACATCTATTAGTCGACAACAAGATGAAGATTCTACAAAAAGAAATCTGGCAATTGAATAAAAACTCATAGAGATCCAAGCGTTCAAAGTTGGAATCAGAGAAAAAAACATAGGCTGTGTCTGACCAACTCGTTGTAATTTAAGGATTTCTTCAACTACGGGCGCTATTCTTGGCTCATTCTTTTTTCTCTCTCCTCAAGACATGCAAGATAACAATAACCTATATTTTCCTACCCCTCGCGTCTGATGAGATTTGAAGAAAAAGTTCATAATTAGGTTCTCTCACCACTTGGCTTAATATCGGCAGTAGAATAAAAAATCTTTTTTTATCTGAATAAGGGTCCAATATGCAAATTTGGCTAAGAACATCTATTAGTCTACAACAAGACGAAGATTCTACAAAAAGAAATCTGGCAATTGAATAAAAATTCAAAGAGATCCAAGCGTTCAAAGTTGGAGTCAGAGAAAAAAACATAGGCAGTCTCTTACCAACCCGTTGTAATTTAAGGATTTCTTCAACTGAGGACGCTATTCTTGGCTCATTCTTTTTTCTCTCTCCTCAAGACATGCAAAATAACAATAACCTATCTTTTCCTACCCCACACGTGTGATGAGATTTGAAGAAAAAGTTGATAATTATGTTCTCTCTCCACTTGGCTTAATATCGGCAGTAGAATAAAAAATCACATTTTATCTGAATAAGGATCCAATATGCAAATTTCGCTAAGAACATCTATTAGTCGACAACAAGACGAAGATTCTACGAAAAGAAATCTGGCAATTGAATAAAAACTCAGAAAGATCCAAGCGTTCAAAGTTGGAGTCAAAGAAAAAAACATAGGCTGTCTCTTACCAACCCGTTGTAATTTAAGGATTTCTTCAACTACGGGCGGTATTCTTGGCTCATTCTTTTTTTGTCTCTCCTCAAGACATGGAAAATAACAATAACCTATCTTTTCCTACCCCTCACATGTGATGAGATTTGAAGAAAAAGTTGATAATTAGGTTTTCTCTCCACTTGGCTTAATATCGGCAGTAGAATAAAAAATCACTTTTTATCAGAATACGGGTCCAATATGCAAATTTCGCTAAGAAGATCTATTAGTCTACAGCAATAGGAAGATTCTACAAAAAGAAATATGGCAATTGAATAAAAACACAGAGAGATCCATGCGTTCAAAGTTGGAGTCAGAGAAAAAAATATAGGCTGCCTATGACCAACCCGTTGTAATTTAAGGATTTCTTCAACTACGGGCGCTATTCTTGGCTCATTTTTTTCTCTCTCGTCAAGACATGCAAAATAACAATAACCTATCTTTTCCTACCCCACGCGTGTGATGAGATTTGAAGAAAAAGTTGATAATTACGTTCACCCACCACTTGGCTTAATATCGACATGAGAACAAAAAATCATTTTTTATCTGAATAAGGGTCCAATATGCAAATTTTGCTAAGAACATCTATTAGTCGACAACAAGATGAAGATTCTACAAAAAGAAATCTGGCAATTGAATAAAAACTCAGAGAGATCCAAGCGTTCAAAGTTGGAATCAGAGAAAAAAACATAGGCTGTGTCTGACCAACTCGTTGTAATTTAAGGATTTCTTCAACTACGGGCGCTATTCTTGGCTCATTCTTTTTTCTCTCTCCTCAAGACATGCAAGATAACAATAACCTATATTTTCCTACCCCTCGCGTGTGATGAGATTTGAAGAAAAAGTTGATAATTAGATTCTCTCACCACTTGGCTTAATATCGGTAGTAGAATAAAAAATCTTTTTTTATCTGAATAAGGGTCCAATATGCAAATTTCGCTAAGAACATCTATTAGTCTACAACAAGACGAAGATTCTACAAAAAGAAATCTGGCAATTGAATAAAAATTCAGAGAGATCCAAGCGTTCAAAGTTGGAGTCAGAGAAAAAAACATAGGCAGTCTCTTACCAACCCGTTGTAATTTAAGGATTTCTTCAACTGAGGACGCTATTCTTGGCTCATTCTTTTTTCTCTCTCCTCAAGACATGCAAAATAACAATAACCTATCTTTTCCTACCCCACACGTGTGATGAGATTTGAAGAAAAAGTTGATAATTATGTTCTCTCTCCACTTGGCTTAATATCAGTAGTAGAATAAAAAATCACATTTTATCTGAATAAGGATCCAATATGCAAATTTCGCTAAGAACATCTATTAGTCGACAACAAGACGAAGATTCTACAAAAAGAAATCTGGCAATTGAATAAAAACTCAGAAAGATCCAAGCGTTCAAAGTTGGAGTCAAAGAAAAAAAATAGGCTGTCTCTTACCAACCCGTTGTAATTTAAGGATTTCTTCAACTACGGGCGGTATTCTTGGCTCATTCTTTTTTTGTCTCTCCTCAGGACATGAAAAATAACAATAACCTATCTTTTCCTACCCCTCACATGTGATGAGATTTGAAGAAAAAGTTGATAATTAGGTTTTCTCTCCACTTGGCTTAATATCGGCAGTAGAATAAAAAATCACTTTTTATGAGAATACGGGTCCAATATGCAAATTTCGCTAAGAAGATCTATTAGTCTACAGCAATAGGAAGATTCTACAAAAAGAAATATGACAATTGAATAAAAACACAGAGAGATCCATGCGTTCAAAGTCGGAGTCAGAGAAAAAAATATAGGCTGCCTATGACCAACCCGTTGTAATTTAAGGATTTCTTCAACTACGGGCGCTATTCTTGGCTCATTTTTTTCTCTCTCGTCAAGACATGCAAATTAACAATAACCTATCTTTTCCTACCCCACGCGTGTGATGAGATTTGAAGAAAAAGTTGATAATTACGTTCACCCACCACTTGGCTTAATATCGGCATGAGAACAAAAAATCATTTTGTCTCTGAATAAGGGTCCAATATGCAAATTTCGCTAAGAACATCTATTAGTCGACAACAAGATGAAGATTCTATAAAAAGAAATCTGGCAATTGAATAAAAACTCAAAGAGATCCAAGCGTTCAAAGTTGGAATCAGAGAAAAAAACATAAGCTGTGTCTGACCAACTCGTTGTAATTTAAGGATTTCTTCAATTACGGGCGCTATTCTTGGCTCATTCTTTTTTCTCTCTACTCAAGACATGCAAGATAACAATAACCTATATTTTCCTACCCCTCGCGTGTGATGAGGTTTGAAGAAAAAGTTGATAATTAGGTTCTCTCACCACTTGGCTTAATATCGACAGTAGAATAAAAAATGTTTTTTTATCTGAATAAGGGTCCAATATGCAAATTTCGCTAAGAACATCTATTGGTCTATAATAAGACGAAGATTCTACAAAAAGAAATCTGGCAATTGAATAAAAATTTAGAGAGATCCAAGCGTTCAAAGTTGGAGTCAGAGAAGAAAACATAGGCAGTCTCTTACCAACCCGTTGTAATTTAAGGATTTCATCAACTTCGGACGCTATTCTTGGCTCATTCTTTTTTCTCTCTCCTCAAGACATGAAAAATAACAATAACCTATCTTTTCCTACCCCTCACATGTGATGAGATTTGAAGAAAACGTTGATAATTAGGTTTTCTCTCCACTTGGCTTAATATCAGTAGTAGAATAAAAAATCACTTTTTATCTGAATATGGGTCCAATATGCAAATTTCGCTAAGAAGATCTATTAGTCTACAGCAAGACGAAGATTCTACAAAAAGAAATCTGGCAATTGAATAATAACTCAGAGAGATCCAAGCGTTCAAAGTTGGAGTCAGAGAAAAAAACATAGGCCGTCTATGACCAACCCGTTGTAATTTAAGGATTTCTTCAACTACGGGCGCTATTCTTGGCTCATTTTTTTCTCTCTCGTCAAGACATGCAAAATAACAATAACCTATCTTTTCCTACCCCTCGCGTGTGATGAGATTTGATGAAAAAGTTGATAATTACGTTCTCCCACCACTTGGCTTAATATCGGCAGTAGAACAAAAAACTCATTTTTCATCTGAATAAGGGTCCAATATGCAAATTTCGCTAAGAACATCTATTAGTCGACAACAAGACGAAGATTCTACAAAAAGAAATCTGGTAATTGAATAAAAACTCAGAGAGATCCAAGCGTTCAAAGTTGGAATCAGAGAAAAAAACATAGGCTGTCTTTGACCAACCCGTTGTAATTTAAGGATTTCTTCAATTACGGGCGCTATTTTTGGCTCATTCTTTTTTCTCTCTCCTCAAGACATGCAAAATAACAATAACCTATCTTTTCGTACACCTCGCGGGTGATGAGATTTGAAGAAAAAGTTGATAATTAGGTTCTCTCACTACTTGGCTTAATATCGGCAGTAGAATAAAAAAACATTTTTTATCTTAATAAGGGTCCAATATGCAAATTTCGCTATAAACATCTATTAGTCTACAATAAGACGAAGATTCTACAAAAAGAAATCTGGCAATTGAATAAAAATCACCTGGGTTCCTTTCGGAAAATATGCTCACACACTCACACAGTCACTGATTCACAACTCATATGCAGTGCGTAATTAGTGACGTAAAGCAGTGACACGTCAATAATCAGTCATGTTGGTCTGGCCATTTTGACAAGTCAAAACAAAACCCAAAATCAAATCCATTTTCTTCTCATATCATAGTTGGGCTCCACATTCCAGGTCAGTCCTCCTCCCATCTCCTCATCAAACCAACCAACCAATGGCAATTCAGGTAATTCCCACACCAAACAGGGGCATTTGTTTCACCAGAGAAACGTACTCGACCTCTCAGGCGCGCGCCATTAAAAGGACTCGCCGAGCTTTCCTCTTCGACTCCTCGTCTTCCTTGGCCTCTCTCTCTCTCAAATCAAGTGCAGTAATGGCGACGAACAAGATCAAGGTGGACAATCCGATCGTCGAGATGGACGGTGAGCAGGCCCCCCACGTCTCCCCTCTTTCTCAGTTGTTTGTCACTCGCTGTTTGATTGATTGCTGTTATTTGGATTTGTAGCAATGATTTTTTATTGACAGTAGGATCAATTGTTAAGCCTTAATTAAGTAATTCATCATCACATAGATAAACAAAACAAGTACTTTTATAAAACTCTGCACATTCTGAAATCAGAATGTAATCAATCATCTTTTTCTTACAATTTTGTATCTCAATTTCACTGACAAATCAACTGATCAGCATTTGATGACCATTCATGTAATAATTTATTATCTTTCTGGTCCAGGTGACGAAATGACTAGGGTAATTTGGAAACAAATCAAAGATAAGGTTAGAAAATTACAAATTCACTCATTATAATTTATAAATATTAAATACTTCATCATTTTGTGTGTTTATTTCACTTAAGAATGTAATTTCATTGTTTTTTTGGGTTCATTCAGCTTATTTTTCCTTTCTTGGATTTGGATATAAAGTACTTTGACTTAAGTGTCCAAAACCGTGATGCCACTGAAGATCGTGTTACAGTAGAAAGTGCACAAGCCACTCTTAAGTAGGAAACAATCTCATCTTTTTATTTGCTAATTTTTTAAAAGCATTTTTTTCACTAGATTATAAACATAGATTAATTTGTAGAAAAATAAGGATTTGAACTAATATATCCTTATATCTTTGATCTGATTTTTCAGGTATAATGTCGCAATTAAATGCGCAACCATTACACCAGGTAATTTAAGTCAATTGGATGTTTATTTTATTGGACTCTAATTTCCTAGTAATATTTATTATTTATTTATTTGTTTGTTTCTTTTGTGACCTTTTTGTTGCAATGCAAATAGATGAAGGCCGTGTAAAGGAGTTTAACTTGAAAGCTATGTGGAAGAGTCCAAATGGAACAATACGAAATATCTTAAATGGTTTAATATTCTTTCCCTTATTATATTTAATTATACCACTGAATATATATCTATTGATTTTTTATTATTATTTTTAGGAACTGTTTTTAGAGAACCAATCATATGCAAGAACATCCCACGCCTTGTATCAGGTATTAACATAATATTATCTATATTTAATTTTTATAATGATGTGGCGAGATTTCATTGGCTTAAAATATTCATATATTATTTTTTATATCTATTTTGAAAAGGTTGGTCAAAACCTATTTGCATTGGAAGACATGCATATGGAGACCAATACAAAGCGACTGATATAGTTACTAAAGGACCTGGCAAGCTTAAACTAATATTCGGTAAATCAAATCCCACGAATATCATGTTTAGTATATATTCTTATATAATTATCTAATAATTTATTTATTTTATTTTTAAGAGGGTAAAGAGGAAAATGTGGAGTTGGAGGTATTCAATTTTACTGGAGCTGGTGGTGTAGCTCTTGCTATGTATAATACCGATGAGGTATAAATATCCAATATTTTATTTTCTAACATACATTAAAATTTTAATATATTATTACTTGATTTTTATACTACTGAAATTTTCATTTTTTTTCAATTAATATAGTCGATTGGTGCTTTTGCTCAAGCATCAATGAACATGGCATATCAAAAGAAATGGCCTCTTTATCTCAGTACAAAAAATACTATTCTTAAAAAATATGATGGAAGGTAATTACTTAAATTACTAAAATATAGTTTAATAAATTTGGAAATATGCCCTTATATTTTTTCAACTTGACAGGTTCAAGGACATTTTTCAAGAAGTATATGAGAACGAATGGAAATCCAAATTTGAAGCAGCTGGAATATGGTACATAGACCATTTTTCAAATTATTAAATTTATATTTTTCAACACAAACATTAAATTTATTATTTATTTTATTAGGTATGAGCATCGGTTAATAGATGATATGGTTGCATATGCACTCAAAAGCGATGGTGGTTATGTGTGGGCTTGCAAGAATTATGATGGAGATGTACAAAGCGATTTTTTAGCACAAGGTAATTAATACAAATTATATTCCTAAAATATAAAAAAGATAAATTAATTAATTAAACTGTATGCTGTTTCTATAATTAATTATTTTTGTCTTTCTCTCTCTGTTAGGTTTTGGATCGCTAGGACTCATGACATCGGTGTTGGTACGCAAAGAAATAAATGTTTCCAAATCGAGTGAATTTTTACAAATGTACACAAAAAATATTGTTTATTAATTTGGTTGTTTATTTATTGAATACATATAGATCTGTCCTGACGGAAAAACAATAGAAGCAGAAGCAGCACACGGGACAGTGACACGCCATTTTAGGGTTCATGAAAGAGGAGGCGAAACCAGTACAAACAGTATTGCTTCCATTTTCGCTTGGACTAGAGGCCTTGCTCACAGGTAATCTCAACAACTATTAATTAAATATAAATTTGCACAAAGTGCCTGCATTTTGTTGTATCAGCTTCACATTTTAATGTTGAAATAATTATGAATGTAGGGCCAAGTTGGATAATAATGCTGTATTGCTTGGTTTCACAAAGAAGCTTGAGAGTGCCTGTGTAGGGACAGTGGAGTCCGGGAAAATGACTAAGGATCTCGCCATTCTCACTCATGGACCAAAGTAATATTTATTTGTTACTAATCTCTGGAATTCTATTTCAAAACTGTTTCTTTTTGTTGATTCAAGAAAAATATTTTGTTTGGTTTTCAGAGTTATGAGAAATCAGTATTTGAACACTGAAGAGTTTATAGATGCCGTTGCGCAGGAATTAAGAGCAAAACTTGTGATGAGATCTACTTTGTGAAAGTTCTTCTCTAACTAATGCTGTTTCATTTTAGTCATCATCATTTGGGTATAATTAAATTATGACTCATAGATTATGTTCTTCTTATTGGTATGTATATTATTGTAATTAACTATTTTTTTTTCATTCTTAATCAGGTCTGAATAATCTACAGAGGGCAGGCTTGACGCTCATAACAATAAATCTTTTTTTTTCCTTTTTTCTTTTGATGCTATGCTAAGAATGTAATCAATGAATTTTCAAGTCAATAAATACTATGAATTTTATCTATCCATCGTCTAATTATTAAGCGGGTTCCTATAGGAAATAGTATACCGTACTGTAGAGCTTGTTAATTCTTAGTTTCCTACAGAATAATAAAAATAATGACTTGTCCTTCTATTTGGTCTATATAAGTGTATAACAGTACGTGGCTGCTATAGACTTAAAACTTCATACAGGCTTTGTAAAATTAGTAAGTCTTTTATTATGGGCTTTATCCAGATCTGCATTCATTCCCACTCAGCCCATCGGCCCATTTGAAACCTACCTTTTCTTTTCTTGTTCACCACTCCTAGTCCTAGTCTAGCTTATTTCCTCCACCGCAAAACAAAGGCACAAGCAGCAACATTCAACAATGCAAGATCCATTAACAGAAGTAGCGCCGCCGTCCCGCTTCTTCGACGAAGATCTCGACATCTTCGCCGCCCCTCCACCCTCTCTCGCCGCCCCTCTCCTCCTCCCAAACCCTAGATTGTACGATCTTCTCATCGTCGCCATTTCTCCCGCCTCCAGCTCCCTCCTCAGCCGCCTGCCTTCCAGAACCCTGATCGGATCTTTATCCCTCCCTGAAATCCCCGATTCAGGCAAGTCCAGTTCCAAGTCATTCAACCTCTATTCTGTAGAGAAACACGAGAGCATCTGTCTTGCTTCTGTTCGATACACAGTCTCGCCTGAGAGGTCTCGCGCTGTCGCGAAATGCCTTCTAGAAGGTGTGAAAGCTGAAAAGGTTTTGATTCTGGATAGTCTTAAGAGTCAGAACTACAGAGGGAGGATTCACGTGGATGAAACGCTGGCGTTTAAGCTGGAAACTGTAAAACAGAGAGAAAGCGTTGAGAAGAAGATTATCAATGGGGTTGATTATTTGCCGTCTGGAAGTGTGATGGATGGATTGGGGGCGGCGATTCTGACGGAGTGTCAGATGAGAGGGATTAAAGGAACCTTGCTTGCTCATTGGCCTGAAAATGGTGGATTTGAGGTTTTCGAAAAGGCGCTTGAGGATTTAGGGTTTGATGTTCGTGGAATTGAACAAGAGATGAGGAGAGCTAATTCAGATCTCTACACATAAGAGAGGAGATACCTTGCTCTGTTCTTTTTTAATGATGTGTTTTTTATTCTTTTTTTTAAAGGAAGATGTGTTTTTTATTATTAATTACTAGCAAATAGCAATTGATGTTTTGGCCTTGGGATAATTGAGAGTTAATTGATATCTTGTTCTTAGTTGAGTTTCAAAATGACTGCAACTATAGCCTCAAAAAGAAGACATGACTGCAACTAAGAAGAGTTTTGTTAACTTGTCTCTTGTGTAGTTGTGTGAATATTCCTTCTATGTTATAAAAACCTACATGCTTAGATTATAGACTTATCTTGTTGCTAAATAAATTGATTAAACAATATTAAAGTTTAATAAGTGGAGGGAGGACGTGAAACTGACATGTGTCCCATATAATATTAATATTGGTCTCTAATTTGCACATAAGTATGTTTTTACTTAATATTAGTCCCCACTTTGAACACAATAACAATAATTTTTATTTGATATCATGATGTTTTATTACTAATAAAGTAATAATATATTATGATATTGAATAAATTATAATAAAATAATATGAATCTCATTCGAAAATATTTTTTTTGATAAACTCCTAAAATATTTTTATTACATGTTTGCATTTTTTCCATATTAAATGAAATATTTAAAATCATTTTAATATTTAAAAATCTATCATAATCCCTTAAGTAGTACAATTTTACAATATAAAAAACTTTATAAACTAAATTTAAAGTATTGGTAATATATGTTATATTATTATTAATCCAATCAAATAATATGTTATATTATATTCCTTTATAAATATAATATATTATTATTAATCTAAGTCATAATATAAAAAAAATATTATTTTACAATACTATTGACAATTATAGTGGTATGCAATTAGTCAATTTTATATTATTATTAAAATATATTTTAATATTATTCGGAATAGAAAGTTGATGATAATATAATATATTTTTTCACTAATTTTTTTTTCAAACAGTGGAAACAATGAGGGTTATAATTGGGACCCTTGGTTAAGTGCAAATTTTTTTAGTCATAAGTGCAAATACTGAATATCACTACAGCTAGCTTGAGAACTAAATATCTTACACACATTTTTGTCATTTTCACACTTTGTTGGGGGTACACACAAAATTATGAGATTCCATAGGGATGCACCTGAAATTTGGTCTTCATCTTATGACAAATTATGTAATTTCCTTTTTTTTTAAGTTTGATGAATGGAGGGAAGATGAGAGATTGACGCGTGTCTCCGAGTAGGTGAGATTTTTTTTTTACATTTATTAGATTTTTTGTAGTAATTAACATTATCAAGTATATAATGAAGGTCATTTCAAGCTAACATGTTGATTCAGTACATAACTACACTCATATAAAAAATTTAACTTTGGGCTCCTATAAAATTTTCATACCCTCAGGTAAACCTAAAGAGCCATTCAACATACATGTGAGCTCATTCACACTAAGTCTATAATTGCTGAGTAAATGTAGAATAAAATAAGTATATAGAGTGCTTTTATATATTGTATTAAGATGTGGTGGAACTAAAATTTACATATCAAACTGGAGAAAATAAGTATAAGAATTAAAAGTTTACAATAGATTAAGTCTGAGTGGGTTGTGAAATGTCAATCTATGAAATTATATTCGATGATCCGAAAAGAAACGAGGGCTCCACTAGGATGCTACATTTGAATATTTATTACAGGTAACATGCTTCAGGGAATTTTGTTTTGTTCTTACTATTAATAAACTTGATAGTTTGTCAATGATCATCCAATGACTTTAAACTGAATTAAAGTTAGCAGATTAGTATTGGGTAAATAATGGCTTTAAAATACCAAAGAAGGCCCATTATTTTTGCCTGTTCAACTGACTATCCTCATCCTCAGTCACCACGTCATACTGGTCTAGGTACACCGAGTCCATATATATTATTGATCTCAATTCCCTAGAAACCAAAACTCCAGCTCAAATTCACTCTATCTCTACCATACCAGTTTCGTCCCTCCGCTCTTCTCTTCTCCTCTTCTGCAGTTCAAAATCTCACTCGATCTCTACCAGAACCATACCAATTTCGTCCCTCCTCTTCTCTTCTCTTCTCCTCTTCTGCAGTTGCACTGCACTGCACTGCAGCGATTCTCCCAATTCCTCTCTCCAATATAATCAATCGATTAAACCTTCCATCCAGATCATCGCCATGAAGGCAGGCTCCAAGTCTGAAGAGTAGAAGCTGATTGCCGCCTAGAAATAGGAAGCTCAGTACGGATCTGGATTCAGCTCCTCCGAGCTGTACTGCGTCCGACTCCGGCGTTCAGGTTTGGTTGGATTTGATTAATACAGCCTCTTGGTCGGATTTGATTGATTCGAGAGATTGTAGATTGTTTTGAGCTTTTAGTGCAAGTAAATGTGTTTTTTACTTAAAAAAACAGTCGATCTGTACTGTTTTCTTTCATTTATTTTGAATTTAGTTTCTGTTTTGTAGAATAATCAGTACTATCTTTGATTTAGGTTTCAAGTGAGATCAGTTATTCTTTTTCTATCTTCTACTTGCAAATTTGGTCTAATTAAATCTGCAAGAATCCGTTTATTAATCCTCTCTTAGCACTTATTAATTTCAGGTTATTGTGTGAATAAGGCCTCCGATTAAAGAAGAGGAAGAGGAAGAGTCAGTCATGCAGAAACTCTCAGCAGATTCAGTCTTTATATCAGATCATAGTTTCACTTTTGATTCTGTCGCTGACACGGCTCCACTCAGGTAATTAATTTCCCATCTTTTTGGGACATTTTTGTAAAATACAACTTTTCTATCTTTTCTTAATGGATTTCTGTTTTTTAATGTTTAACAGGAAGATGTGTTTAGGCTTGTGGGGCTTCCATTGGCGGAGAATTGCCCGGCCGGATTCAACAGCTCCATTTTTGCTTATGGACAGGTAATTTTGTAACTTTTGGTTATGGTCAGGTGAGTTTTGTTTATGGACTGAGAAATTGTTATTGTTATTTTTACTTGTTGATATAGACTGGAAGTCGAAAAACTTACACAGTGTGGGGCCCATTTAGCGCCTTGTCAGAGGAGAATTCATTGAGAGGATTGACAGCTCGTGTTTTTGAGCGGCTTTTTGCTTGTATTAGTGAGGTATTTTACTTCTATTTTTAATAGTTATTATTTTTATACTGAATATTGCAATTTCAGGTGGTTATATGTGTAACTTTCTGAGCCTCTATTAACCGTTAAATTGTGGGACTAAGATTAGTTAAAATGATTTTGCTAACCCATTTTGATCTAAATTAGACTGAAATTTGGTAAGTTGATTAACTGAATAATAAAGTTATAAGTTAATTTTTCAGACGTAGGATCTGTAAAAACCATTATAAGAACTTTATATTTCTTTTTTTCAGGAACAAGCTAAGCATGCCAACAAAGAATTGAGTTACCACCGTACTTGTTCTTTTCTAGAGGCGAGTTTACTTTTTAATTCCCCATTTAATTTTACTTGTTATTTTTTGCAACAAAAGATTTTACGTTCTAATTTTTTTTTATTTTTTTTGGGTGCAGATATACAATGAGCAAATTACTGATTTGCTTGAGCCTACTCAAAGAAATCTCCAGGTAAACAAAAATAAAAATAAAATAATTACTTGATAACCATTACATACTTTTCGTGTTATGAATATTTAATAATTTTTAATAAGTAATTAATTAATTTGCAGACTAGAGAGGATGTTGGAACTGGTGTTTATGTGGATTCTTTGACTGTTGAATATGTAAGAGCTTATAAGTATACTAATCAAGTACATATGGTTGTTATAATACATAAATTTGAGTTTTTTCATATAACCGTAACTTAAAACAAAAAAGAATTCACAAAGGAAAAAAACGGAGTGACATGCATTCTTATTAAACTATATAATTGAAGTGATTTAACGTCATTACAAATCAGTTTAACGTTTTTTAACAGTAGTTTAAGTCCAATATATGAGAAAAAGAAGGAACAATGGAGATATTTACTGCAGTGTCATTTGATCATCTTCTTCATCCTCATCATTTGATCATCATTATTAATACTGAAAGATAAATAGCATTCTAAGACACCCTTTGAGTAGGATTACGAATTAAGGTTAATTAGATCTTACCAAAAGAGGGAAGTTTGACCGAATAGATGCACCTGTAACGCACGAGCGAGAAGGTCCCGCGACTATCCCAGATGTGTCTCGTGAAGTAATCGATCCATCACATGTCTTGCAAATATCCCGAGGTAGTAAGAGGTTAGGGGTAATTCTAGAGGTAGGGAAGGTGAGAAGAGATAAGGTTTAAGATGGTAGGAGGATTACGTCAGAGAGGAAGATGAAGAAGGTTAGGCAAGAAGGAGGGTAAAGAGATAGACAGAGAGATATTTGATTGAGGAATTTTCAATATTGTTTTTTTTTCCCCATCAGCCACTAGTCTCTTTTATAGGGTTTCTTCTAGGTTGCTCTTTTTTTTGAGGGGCAAGATTAGTGAGATGCACTATTTAATTTGTAGATTTCTTTCTTCTTTAGCCCCAAATATTAAGGTAGTATATTCTGCCATATTTCTTTTCCTTGCGACAGAATATTCATATATTGGTTTCCTCCCAAATCTGACTAGCTTATCAGACCATAGCGGGGTTAGTCGGACCTGGTTAACCCTAATAAGTCACCTAACCCAAACGGATCTTGAATGCTTGACATCGACTAAAAATAAATTGACTAAGGACACAACACACTAAAATAAAATAGTGGCTTCGTTGAGGCACTGCATTAATTCTCCGCAGGTGGAGAAGAACCTCGTCCCATCGAGGTGGCTTCAATATGCACAGAGGAGTTGTGGTTCATAAATGGGAGGTATAAATCATAAATTATTATTATTATTATTATTATTATTATTATTATTATTATTATTATTATTATTATTATTATTATTATTATCAGATGAGCGACCTTACTCTCGCTTACAAGATCCAAGATACCGTAGTGTTAATATAATATATACTTGGTTTTCGCCCAAAATAATATATAATCAAACTTAAAGTTTGGCAATGATTTGGAATCATTTATGACTTAATTGTGTATTTAGATAACTGACAAAACAAAACTGACCTTTCACGGCCCCTGTAAGCTCCATGTCTCTGTCTCGGTCACCCCTTCTATTAGGGCTTTCATTTCCATCTCTTCTTTCTTCGTCTTCTGCATATTCTATCCTTGTAACTCGATCTAATAAATTTCTATTTTCCAAGAAAATAATAATGTTAATTAGAATGATTAAGAAAAAACAATCTTCTAAATTTGTAATCATGGTACGAGATATTTACCTAAAGCTAGTAGATTCTTGAGAGCGAGTGTGAGTCCAGACCGTTTCCGTTCTTTAGAGTGATAGTAATTCTAGATCGTGCCCGTCCTTGAGAGTAATAGTGATTCCCGATCGTGCCCGTTCTTCAGAGCGAGAGTGATTCCAGATCGTTCCCATTCTTGAGATTGATAGTAATTCCAGATCGTGCCCTTCCTGAGAGTAATAGTGATTCCAGATCGTGCCTTTCTTGAGAGCGAGAGTGATTTGAGGTCGCGCCCGGTCTTTAGTGTGATAGTGATTCTCGATTGTGCTCGTTCATGAGAGTATTAGTCATTCAAGATCGTGTCTTTCTTGAGAGCGAGAGTGAATCGAGGTCGTGTCCATTCTGTAGAGTGATGATAATTTCAGATCGTGCCTGTTCGTTTGAGTAATAGTAATTCCCGATCGTGCCTTTCTTGAGAGCGAGAGTGAATCCAGATCGTGCCAGTTCTTTAGATCGAGAGTAATTGCAAATCGTGCTCATTCTTGAGAGTGATAGTGATTAGGGTTTGGGGTTTGGGGTTTTTGGGGTTTAGGGTTTTTGGGGTTTTAGGGTCTGGGGTCTGGGGTCTCGGGTCTCGGGTCTGGGTCCGGGGTCTCGGGTCTCAGGGCTCGGGGCTCAGGGTTTAGGGTTTAGGGTTTACAAGAAGTGTTTGGGGTTTGGGGTTCAGGGTTCAGGGTTCAGGGTTCAGGTACTTACAAGAAATACTTACAAGAATTTAGGGTTTAGGGTTTAGGGTCTAGGGTCTAGGGTCTAGGGTCTATTTAGGGTTTAGGGTTTAGGGTTTAGGGTTTAGGGTTTGGGGTTTTTAGGGTTTAGGTACTTACAAGAAATAAGAAATACCCATTTGGGTTTGGGGTTTGGGTTTAGGGTTTAGGGTTTAGGTACTTACAAGAAATACCCATTATTCCACTTTAGGGTTTAGGGTTTAGGGTTTTAGGGTTTAGGGTTTAGGGTTTAGGTGCTTACAAGAAATACTTACAAGAAATACTCTGTTTAGGGTTTGGGGTTTGGGGTTTAGGGTTTAGGTACTTACAAGAAATACCCATTATTCCATTGTTTAGGGTTTAGGGTTTAGGGTTTAGGGTTTTAGGGTTTAGGGTTTAGGGTTTAGGTACTTACAAGAAATACTTACAAGAAATACTTGTTTAGGGTTTAGGGTTTAGGGTTTAGGGTTTAGGTACTTACAAGTTTAGGGTTTAGGGTTTAGGGTTTAGGGTTTAGGTTTTTTTTTAGGGTTTAGGGTTTAGGGTTTAGGGTTTAGGGTTTAGGGTTTAGGGTTTAGGGTTTAGGGTTTACAAGAAATACCCATTATGGTTTAGGGTTTTAGGGTTTAGGGTTTAGGGTTTAGGGTTTAGGGTTTAGGTACTTACAAGAAATACCCATTATTTAGGGTTTAGGGTTTAGGGTTTAGGGTTTAGGGTTTAGGGTTTAGGGTTTAGGGTTTAGGGTTTAGGGTTTAC